>JAVLUZ010000161.1:9587386-9639198 GCA_036768485.1 Mermis nigrescens
TTTTTTAAATTTTTGTACCAGTTAAAGATATTTCAAGTGATCCTTTTACATCTTAGTCCGCAATGCTATAGCCAGTTTTTGGCGATTTTTGTTTCTACAAAAATCTAAATTAATCATACTAAGAAAGATAGCGAGTGGTGCCAAATAGGAACCATACTTAATAATTCTGATTGATGCACAATCAAACAAACGAGTCTTGTGTTTGGAAAAACATTCTGTTGTAAAGGTTAAGTTTTATCATATTAATAGATGGATCACCCAGAGAGTGTTGAAAATTGCTTTTTTTTCTAAACATTCTTAGCAGAGTCTGTGAGTGAAAAATCAATTTCTCTTGTGTTTGTTCCAGATTTTGGTGTAATATTGAATATGTGTCAATGCAGAACAAATATATGTATGCACATCATTTTTCAGTACATAGCCTCTTTGCACATGTAAAAAGATCTCTAGAAAAGTGTTTGTACAAGGGGAAAACTTTTTGTACACATAATATATAGATATACTATAAAATATACACATTTGTGCATAGTACTAGTTTATTATCCCTGATCAGCACAGTCCAGGTCAATGTTGGCAGGAGTAAAATATGCAAAATTTAAAACAGCAATATCAACATTCACACATTTGTTGCTTTTTAACCATCAAAATGATTAAAATAGGTCATTTAACTTTTCTTTGTTGTAATTTAAAATTTAAACAGCATTTTTAGTCCATTTTGACTGTATTTATTCATTTTTAAAAGTGAATAATACAGATTGATGCATGAAGTAGATGAAAGTCTTAATCCAACTTGAAGCAGCTGAAAATTTTTGACATCTTTGCTGATTTTGATATCAAAAAGTAATGCCAACGTGTTCCATCATATCAAAATTGCTGGACATTAATTTTCTGACTGATTTCTTGATGGCGGTGGCCTCCACTTTCCCATTATATGCATAAATGATACATTTGTGATTGTTTGACAATTTTTAATACAATATTTTTCAATTAAATTGACCATTCAATGGCTACAATTTGTAGTATGAGAATTATTTACAGGTGCAATATTGGCACAGAATGGCATAACTTTAAAGAATATTGGATGGAGTACAAGCTGTACAGTATGAAAAAGTACAGTATATGAAGATAATAGTAATTGATGAGCAAGTCAACTAGTACTCCTAATTTTAATAACCAATTCATAACTTTTTACTTGAACCTTACTATTCTTTTTCAGTCTACATCAAAGTGCAATGCTTTAAGATTTACAAAAAGAAATAATTGAAACCTATTGGATCATTATAATGCATGTTATTTTAAGTTTTTTTCCATTGACTGAACTGTATAAATTAATTCAGAAAGGTGTGTTCAAGCATCTGATTTTGGTCCAAAATTGCTTAAGGGAGCTATGCTATTTCTAATTTAAATCAAGTTAATATACAAATACAAGTCAAAGTGATAATATAAAAATTAGAAAATACATGAAAACATAATATGAATCATTATTAGCACTTATTTAGACAATTTAACTGAACAAAATTGTTGCAAATTTAGCAAAGATTGATGATAGTGGCAATTATCATTGATGAAGAACCCGTACATCATTTGCACAAGTTTCTGAGACAAATAATGCCCACTGATTTTGGACAAACTGGAATCAAATCAAAGTGTGTAGGTCCCTACTTTTACTTTAGATGTAATGTTATTCATTTTTGTAAACTTGGAATTATTAGAAGTCAACATTTGTAACAATTACATATGTATTTTGAGTTGATAGCTTTGTTTGATTTTTAAAAACAAGGATTGTATACACACCATTTTCACATGTCCTTGACAATGCAATCCCCACTTAACACATGAAAATGTGGAAGAATACATGGAAAAAATTGATGTAACCTAGCTAATTTGCACAGCGGAGTAAAAAAAGGAGCAAATAAATATAATAAAAAAGTCATAATCAAATAAAGACGTATATTTTAATTCTCCTGACCATAAGAGAACTATGCTAACCATGTTGTAACCAACAGGATTACCTAGACAAAATCAAAAAAATGAAGCAATTCTAGGTTCATTATACTTATGTCTTAATGACATTAGGCAATAGTTGAATACTTTTCAAATATATGATAAGCAAGTTTGCTGTTTGTTTTAACATGGCTTAAAACCATTTGCAAGTTTATACTTGGGTATAACAGCTAATTTTGGAATGACAATTGCCTAAGTCTCAACCACTTTAGAATACTAGGCAAGAACTTATTATTTTTAAGTAAGTGTTTTATTTTGGTTTAAACATTTTTTAAAGGATTTTTAAGTGTATCGTTAATTACAACATTTTAATTACGAGTTATAAGTTTAATCAGATATATTACTGCTAGGTTTTTTTATGGAAATTTTAGAAAATTACACACTCTGCAGAAGGAACATATTTCGAATGTGAACTAAACTGTGACACTGCAGTTAACTTATTTTTTGGTCTAACCAAGCCAGAAACTGTTTGTTAAAAAACATCTATGGCAGGAATGACTGTAATAAACTGTATAGGGGAGAGTGATAATTTTGCATAAAATTTTAAATATTTATATGAATAAATTGCACTTTTGAAATATACACATATATATATGTTTAAATTTTAATAATCCATACACATATAGATAGCACCATAAGTGGGTGTGATGGTTTAGAGGGTAATAGATATGCATGCACCCCTCCAGAAGGCCAAACACCTAACAAAGAAAATTAAAATTACAGATAATGCCCCTGCAGAACTTAATTTTTAAATTGTTCTTGATTGTTTTGCCATTTCTTGATGTCAATGCATAGGGCTTAAAGACAAATGCTGAAAATGATGTTTTTCCTGGGATACATTGGGATTTTCTAAATGATGCAATTGCCCTCTGACAGACTTCATGCTTGTTATATTGTATTTTGATTCAGTTATTTATATATAAATCTAATAAATCTAAACTTGCAAATTTTACTTCATACTTTTGTGTTAAACATCATTATGCCAAGAATTTAATTGTTTGAATAAGTCATTTTCTACAGTCTATTTCACTAAATCTTGTGCATAGATCACAATTTTTGAATCAGTGTAAGCTTTTTTAACTGAAAGGACAATTGTGATATAGGGCATAACAATTGACAAGCTTATGATGTTTTATTGTACAGAGTCACATTTCATTAGGCTGCCTGGAAATCACTTTTTACAGCTACACGCCTGAAGGCTCAAAACTGATTTTTGTATGCAAGGTTTTTGTGAAACAGACTAATATAAAGTGAATTTAGATTATGTTTTTGCAAAATGAGCTTTGCTCTCATGCTTCGACATGATGTTGAAAATTTGCTCTCAACATTTATGCAACAACAAACAAGTGGAACTAAAATTATTCAATAAGGATGATCATAATTTTCCAGAATCGCCAAAATAATCTACTTTGGCAATTTTTGACACACCTAAGAAGAAAGCAAACATTAATTTCCAGTGCCATTGGAAATTGATTATATTCATATGCTTGACATTTTATCAAACAATTTGACTGATTAATCATTACAGCCAATTTCTACATTATTGTGTTAGTGTAACCATGTTTCTGTTGTTTATTCCTTCCATCTTACTGATTTATTTCTAGTTGATTAATTGAAGCATTTTTACCTATACACTCTGAAGTACTGCATTATATCCGATTAGAATTCATAGCAGATTTATCATTGAAACTTATGAACTAGACTAATTTCCCTTTAAAGCATTGGTATCATAAGTGGGCAGCACCTAATTTCTACTGAGAGTGTAAAACTTTACAAGAAGTCAAATATTGGTTTTAAAAATTATGCAATTATAAAAAATAATTTTTGAAGATGTTGTCAAGTTTTATTTATTGGCATCAAAAATGTGAAAAAAATTTAAAAAACTAAATTCTGTAAATATTAACAGGTGCTTAGCATTCTGGGGGTGCATATCCCACCTCCAATCTAAACCCTTCCACATTCAGGTATGATTGGTACCTACAAGTAAATACATAGCTATAGTCTATCATTTCATCCTGGTGCATGAATTCACTATGGTGAACAAACTTGCTTATCACTGTAACACACAGTTGCACTATTGTTTGACATACCATAACCATCAAAAAGTTTTCTACAAAATCCGCGCCATGTGATGGTAAAACAAGTACTACAATAATACGGATTTTAACCCTACAGTGGGCAGCAAGAAATTTCTGGATGGGGGTGCAAGATTTTTTGAAGATCAAAAAATGGCTTTAAAAATGGTGGTATGGTGATAAAAACACCATTTTTTGATGTTTCTCATCAAGCACTATCCATTGGCATCAAAAAATTGCGAAAAAAGCGAAAAAGTTCTCAACAATTGAGTTCTGGGGGGTATTTTGGTTTCTGGGGGTGCATACCCCCAAACCCTACGCCCAGGTGTGATTTTAACTTATTGAGTGGATCCATGCATTAGGTCAACAAACAGACTATAGAACTACTGCACAATCTACATATAATATTGAATTTGAGTTGTGTGTGTATGTGCACAGAGAGAAATTTTTACTTTATAATTCTATGATATTCATATTGAATCTTAATGGTAGTTTTGAACCCCTCCTTCAAAAGTTCTGATCAAGCTTGCTCTCAAGCTCCTAAAACCTTGAAACAATGGATAATTAAGCAAATTTTCAAAGAGATCCTAGATCAACTTGTAATATGTGCTATCAGCTAGTCTTAACCACTTTACACCATAGTGTAAATTGATGTATGGTAGTAAGACAAACATATTTTGGAACTGCATTTTTTGAAGCAGACAAAATTCAGGCACATGGTTGGCCTTCAGACTTTGAATGATTCTAACTTTGAAGTCAGGGGCTTGTTGCATAAAAGGCATGTAGTCGCCAGAAGTCTTACAAGCTACAAGTGAATTCTGTTGCATAAAACTATTAGCTAAAATTTACAAGCCACAAGTCCTACAAGTGCAAAACTACAAGTTCTACAAGTCTTGTATCTAGAAGTCTGTGTTGCATAAAATCACTTTTTATTGCTACCAGTTTTATAAGTTGCACAAGCCTTGAAGCTACAAGTGCAGGTTGCATAAAACTACTAGCTACAAGGCTGGGGCATGTATATATTATTTATGTTGTTTTCACTATACAATGAATAATTTTGAGGTTTTGGACTTTCCTTAACGAACTAAAAGGATTCAGATTATGAGACAGCTCATTAGACAGAACATCAAAATTTCTAGCTATTTACCCAAAACAATTTTTAAATATGTCAGAACCTCACAGAATAATAGCTGACGCATTAGTCAAACGTCTGAGACAATGCTTTGTGCCCCAAGAAAATATGGAGCTCGAAGCATTGCAATTACATTCTAGATGTCAATGGTCACATGAATCAGTGACTAAATATGCCCTTTGGCTATTCAGGCCTATCCTAATGTAGATGTGAATACCCTGCATGCTTTGACTCAAAGATTTTTTGTAGATGGTTAAATTCTGACTTTTGGCGTTTTGTATCAGACAAGAAACTGACAACATTTCAGGAGGCGGAGATGCTGGCTCAACAAGCAGAGACTCAGCAGCGACTTGAGGCAGAATGGCAACCATCTAGCAGTTCATTTGCAGTAAGTAAGCAGCTAATGCCGTGGCAGCTGCAAAATAAAAGTGGCAAAAAATGAAATGACTCTGCTCAGTAATGGTCATCTTGATATAAATTGCCGCCTCAGTCACAACCACACCAGCGCGTGGGGGTATGCAATCCCCAGAAATCAAAATATCCCCCCAGAATTCAATTTTTAGAAATTATTTTCGTTTTTTTGCAATTTTTTGATGCCAATGGATAGTGCTTGATGATAAATGTTGAAAATGGTATCTTTATCGCCATACCACCATTTTTAAGACCATTTTTTGACCTTCAAAAAATCTTGAACCCCTCTCCCCAGAATTTTCTTGCTGTCCACATGGTCACAACACCATTTTTTATTGGTTCAGTGCTATCAATGTGGGCAATGGGGACACACTAGTCAAAATTGTCGAGCTCTACTTGGCAAAAATGAGGCTACAAAAAAATTAGGACCCTGGAATCCACGACTAATTGGAGGCTACCAATACCAACAGGTCAAAGCCCTGCAACCATTCCACAGCGGGCTGGTAACCAATCGCTGGAGTTCCAGCGTATGGGCTGAGCATACGCCATACAGGATGGTTCCAGCCCAATTTTGGATCCAGAGAAGTCCAAGGTGGAAGCAGGAGTGAGTAACCTTGTAGTACAAGACAATTTGCGCTATTCAACATGTTGAAAAATTGCAAAATCCGAGCATTTTAGAAGAAAATTAGCTGATGGTTGAAAATGATGAAAATTTGCTTGAATTTTTGCAAAGTGTAGCAAACATTCAACGTCAAGAAAATGATCAAAATATAGTCAATTAGCAAAATTTTAATCATTTTCTTTCCAAAATTTTAAAAATAATGCTCAGCATCCTTTTTGCTGTCTTTTTACTAACAGCAGTACATACTTTGCCTAACATTAATGTACAAGCTTATCAATTATGTGAACCGCATACTTCTGGAATTCATTTTTCTCTACCTATGAAATTGAATTGTAAGCCACCTTCTTTGGGAAATGATGTGAAAACTTTTACTGCAAATTTATGGACTCCAAATTTTTACACCCTTCTAATCCCTGCTTATAAATGTACTGCTTTCACACATACAATTTGCACAAAGATGGGATTTCTAGGATCTAGAGGAATTTTACGAGAATCTCAGGAATCTTATAAAATAAGTCAGCATAGATGTCTGAGATAAGCATAAACTGGTTTCAAGGCTTAACTTTGTATCAAGTGAAATCTAATATTTGGCGATCTAATCAAACTTTAAATGTTAAATATCAATATTGCTGCAAAGATATCTGTAACAGTGTTGATAATGCCATTGTACAAAAAGGACAAATAGCTACTTATGATGGTTATAACATGAGCCCAAATTTAGGCAATTTAACTCCTTGTAAGCCTTGAGACTGGATGGTGTTATCTCAAGGATGGTGCACTAATATGGGAACCCACTCAGATCAAACCCCATGCCCATTTGTTACAGATGGCTATAACTATAAAATTCAGAGATCAGAATTTTATTACACTATAGAGGTATTGCAAGAAGCTTTTACTGCTTTGAAGCTTCTCCCAAACCCTATGCATATCAGTATTCTTAGGTTTATTGTGCACACAGATCAGGGGACTCTTATCTAGACTTTTGATAGTAATAGTTATGCGAGAGCTTATCCTACAACTTCTAAGATTAATAAAAGACAAACAGCTAAAAACACCTCTGAAATTCTCAAAGGTTTAAAATTAACTTCCGGAATTACGACTTATGCGGAATTTAATGCTAAAATTCAATATTTAGAATAACAAATTAATGAAATGGAAACTGTTTGTTTTTCTCAAGTTTGGACACAACTGTGTAATTTAGCTGATTTAGAGTAACGAATACTTAATCAATTTTTACGTTTGGACACTACTCTTGCTGCTCGCCTTTGAATGAGAAGAAATGATGTTGCTGCTTCTTTAAGAGGAGAAGTCCTCCTTATCTGGTCGTGTGTTCAAATAAAATCTTGAGTAATCTTTTGGAACTATCAAATTAAAGTAGAATGTTATTCACTTCTACCTATTGTGGTTAATGAAACCATTTGTTACATACTACCTGACACTGAAGATATTGTCTCTTATTCTCCAAGAATACCCTGTCACCAGGCTCCATTGGGTATCCATTTTGACCCTTCATCAAAGCATAGGGTCAGTGCAAAAGGGACTATTGACTTGAAACCAATTATACAGCAAATTTTTAGTGTTTCCATTCCTAATTTCAAAGTTTACCTATTATTTTTGATCCAGTTTATTTACATAAAGAAGATGGACAATTTCCGCCATTTCAAACATCTTTAGTATTAGCAACTTTGAAAATTGGAGAATAAACCAACAAATGGAACAGCTTATTAATTTTATGTCTACTTTACACGTTAATCCTGCTCAATTTTGGCAAGCCTCAAAAGACATTGAAAATGGAGTAAAAGATGTGAATGGACTAACTATTACTCATTTACAAGCTGCTGTGGGAGGTATCTTTCATACAATGAGTCATGCTTTTTTTGCCTCTTACAAGACTTTGGCTCTTTTTAACCAATATACTGCTTTTGGTTATACTTATTACAATTATATTGTATATATCTTATTTGGGAATTTGGTTTGAGTGGTGCTCTTTATGGTGCCATTGGGGATGTAGATGCTGTGCCATTTTTGCCATTGGTTTGGGTCACTTTGCCCCAGATTTTTTGACTGAGCAATATTTGTGAAAGAATTTGATCAAGAAGAAATGTTACCCATACTTGAAACCCCTATGTGGCACAGTATTCTAGACCCGCTTTACAAAATACACAAGAAAGTCTGACCCTTTGTAGATTGTCCAGCCCTTCTTGAGTCCCAATCTATTCAATAAAGGGGAGTACATCTGTTAAAAAGTGGCTTTGGCCACTTATTTTTGTAAAATTTTTGAATGGTCAACAAGTAGAAGCCCTAATTGATAGTGGCTCTACCGTCTCTATAATTGATAATGCCATTTTGTGAGAATTGAATCTCTAGGACAATTTTGAATCTAGGATGTCCTTCAATGCAACATCCATAATGGGGCATGCCTTAAATACATCAGGTGAAAAGACTATTGAGGTGCAGATTGGAGATTCATGTCTCCCAATTACTTTTATAGTTATGGTCGGAAGCCCATACCCTATAGTGTTGGGTTATGATGCTATACAATTGTTATGTGGTAAGTCAATCCATACTTTGATAGATCATAAATCCAGACTTATACATTTTGGTAAAAACACTCCAATTCCACTTTTGAATTTGACCAATAAGCTAAAATTGACATTAGCTTTTATTTCTGTCAAAGAAAATGTAATTCTTCCACCGACTTACATTTGCTTGATTTTGGTTCAATCTAAAATAAATCATCTAAAAAATCAATGGATTGATGTAAAATATTTACCTAAAAATTCTCAACTACAGCTTTACTCTCCAAATTTTTGTTTCTTCAACAATTCAAATTTATCTTCATTTCCAGTCATTAACTATTCTAAACAACCTACGAAGTTGTATTAAGATACCAAAATTGCATTCATCTCTACTGTGACTTTATTTTTTAAATTTTAGTTTAGTGTAGAAACATTTTCAGTTTATTTTTATTTTTTGTGTATTTCACATAAGGTCTATATAATTTAATTAGGTGTGTAATTTGAATTTTAAAAATAAAGATTTTATTAAATAAATAAATAAGCATAAGCTAATTAAACAATTTCACAAATAAATAATAAATGAGTAAAAGTCTAAAATATGTAGTCTAAATAATTGATGAAATTATAAAAAATATACAAATAATTAATAAATAAGTAAAGAAATATTAACTAAATGAATAAGTAAATATTAAATAAAAAATTTGAAAAAACACAAATAAATAAATAAGTAACACATAAATGAACATTGAATATTTGAATAAAACATTTTTGTACCATTAAGTGATGCTACTTTGGAAGTGAGTGTCTCAGTAAGTTTATTGATCTGTTACTATAATATGTTCCATTTTCCTTTATAGTGCTCGTAGGAGTATAAGCACATTGCTTGACACGGCATTTGCTGCACCACCTCAGCGTCATTGTGCAAGCCATCATAACTGAAGCTTTTTGACTAATACTGACTTTAATAACATTTTCCTTAGGTTGCCAACTTTTTCTACCACTCCACTAATATTTAATCTTGATTTTTTATATTCATTTGAAAAGCTTGAAATATCATAATGCTGATTTCATTTATCATTGAGGGGTAACTTTAGACAAACAATTTTCACTAATATTCTTCTTTCTTTTGAAATGGTTCAAAGTTAGAAGTGTTCTAATGGCTTAAGAAGCCATGTTAACTATTCTAAGGATACTTTAGCCCAAGCTGTGCAGGCCATGAAAGATGAAATGTTATTGTGAGATGCTGAATCTTTCTACAGTATCCAAAAATTGATGATTGTTGAATAAATTCATCAGAAACATAGGGCAGTATTGGTAAACCAACTGCTTTATCCAAGGTTGAAGAAAGTACTTTAGTGGATGCTGTTATGGTCTTGTGCAATTGGAGGTGCTCTGCAATCAGGCCAAGTTGTTCACCAGTTTAAAGACAACTGTCCTGGAAAGGAATGTGGAATAGCATTCTTGAATTTGCATTAATATGAAGTTTCTCAGTGCTTTGCAAACAAAATCAAGAGGGCCCAGGCTTTAATGAGCAGGGGACAAATAAAGCAATATTTTGGCGATTTGAAGCCAAACTCTTCAAAACGTTTCAGCTGGAAAATATCTTCAACTATGATGAAGCAAATCTAGTCAATGATTCAACAAAAACTGAAGTCATTGCAAAGAAAGGTGCCAAATATATTGACAGAATAATGAATTCAATGAAAATGCCAAATCCTCTCATGTTTTTTGGCAGTTCTTCTCTTGTTCTCTCGCCTCTATACATTGTGTATGAAACCAGAAATATGTGTGTGATACATTAGTGGTTGGTGGCCCAAAAGGGCCTCCTTCCTGCAGTGGACATTGTTGCGAAAGGGGTTGCCAGTTCAAATCAACCTCCTATGATTAGTGTGATAGCAATATGTTCAATGATTGGTTCTTTACCTGCTTTTTTTGCCTCATGCTTAGCAGCTCAATGGTCCAATTATTTGTATTTTTTCACAATTTTTTGATGTCAATGGATAGTGATCAATGAGAACCATTGAAAAATACTGTTTTTGACCATACCACCATTTTTAGGACCATTTTTTGACCAACGAAAAATTCTTGCAACCCACCCAGAATTTTTGGGCTGCCTATGTATGCTCAGCACTCAAATGGTCCATGCAACAGAGACATAGGTATGGCCTGGAGAGAAGAATTCTAGGAATGGCGGTCATTCAACCCCTTTGCCAGCATTATTAAAAAATCTCAATGCAGAATGCCCCATACATTCAACAAGGCCCCTAAATAATCTTTGCAAATTTGATTATGATGGAAGTGCTATTCAAGTGGTCTATTGTCAATGTCAGCATCCACACCTGCATTGCCACAATTGCCATTTGCAAAACATTGGTCATTCTGCTGGTGCCCGTTGACTTCATTGTGAATCCAGCTTATTGTATGCCAGCCCAACAGGTCCAAACATGCTGCCCAGATGCATTTGCACCTATTGTTTGATTCATGACCATGACTATTATCTGCACACTTCACAACCAACATTGCCCCACCAGCAGTTATATTTGAGGCTTTGACAATTTAGGAGTGCTACAAATTATTGTAAGGAGAGAAATTAATTAGTACTTATCATGTCATTTTCCTTATACAATGAATAATTTTGAGGTTTTTGAACTTCCCCAAAAAGACTGGAAAGATTCAGAACATAAGACATAGCTCATTAGAAAGAGCATTAAATTTTCTAGCTATTTACTGCAGAAAATTTTGAAATATCTAAGAAAATAACAGAATAACAGCTGAAAACATCAAAAGCCACAGTATGACAGCCTTCCTGGCGGCCATATTGAAAAATCAAAATTCTTGAGTAAATTAGGCAAATAGTATATCAATCAAACGAGCTTTTCTTGGACTTCCGAAAATGTGCTTGAACATTGAAAAATATTAAAAATAGCATGAGTGAAATGCATACCTTATGGGACAGTCATATTGGAAAAAAATTGAATTGAAATTGCAGTACAAACTCTTCAGAAACATGAAAAACAAAAATGGGTATAATTTAGAGCACAAAAATATCAAACTATTTTGCTATTTTCCAAAAATATGAAACTTAACCTGTATACTGTAGTGACCAAGCAAAGTTTGAGCACTTTTTTGAGCCTATCATACTGTAGACATAAGCCAGCTATACTTTTTTTGGCAAACTACTTTTGTTCTAAAATTGTCTATCTAAAACACTTTATTTCATAGAAATCCGTTCAGTGGTTCTCGAGTTCATCTCAAAAAATCTCACTTCACTCAAATGAGTTATTCCAAGGTGAGCAGGTTCATCAGCTTTGACCGACTATCAAACTGTAGGCATGTTATATTATTAAACATGGACTAATTTTTAATCAAGCTGAATGAATTATGATCATTTAATGTATTTATTCTTAGAACAAATACAAGCCAATCAAATGTTATATTCATAAATGTACTCAAATTTTCAATTTGTGTGAAAATGATTTGTTATCTCAATTGCTTTTAGAAGAGTCCTAAGAAAATTTATTCATATAGTTCTTCAAACATTTTCTTTTTATTACCTTGATTCATCAAAAGTTTATCATTTACTAGTGTCTTGCATGCTTTGACTTATTTCCTTGTTCTTTTTATTCTTAACATCAAACTGTGCAAATTCATTTTTATAAAATTAGTTATGAACTCTTTGCAATGTAATACAATGACAAATAAATATTCCTAAATCTGTGATACTAGTCAAAATGGCCATCCTGTAGAAATACATCATTTGATACAGTATTACCTACTTGGGGGGATTATCTAAGCCAGAGGAACAAAACATCAGGATTTTTTGTTCCAAAATTTGACACCAGCCACTTTTTTTGCCATTTAATGTATAATAATGCAAAGAACTGTGCACCTAAGACTGGATTTTTGGTTCCTGGTGCACCACCCTTGATAAAACTAAAAGCGAGCTAGTTTCTTTTGAAGTGTGTAAAAATGCTTACCAAAACTAAAAATATGAAGGAATATATTCAGAAAAGGCTAGAAATGGATTTGTAATATTTCCAATGTTGCCAACACGTTTGTTCTTTCAACACAAATTCCATGATAGAAGAGGGAGTGACCACTTGGGAATGAAAAATTACTCTCTTAGATATGTGGGATGTTTGCCTTGAAGAAAATGCAAATACCATGAAAGTACTTCTCCTTGGAAAGAGGATTTGTTTCGAGAAATTTGTCCATTTGTTTCCCGGAGCACTTTTTCTACTTTTCTGAGTGAAAAAACATGCTGTAGTAGACAATACCTCAATGAAAAAAGTAATAAAGGACCACTTTGAAGGTAATAATGAACTATGAGTAAAACTAGAATCATCTATCATTGTAAATTTCCATGATTTCAACGATTACTGAAATGAACTCATATTATTTTGGGTATTTGGAGGAGTTTGTTTTTCCAAAAACATTATATTACATGCACTTGAACTGGGTTTGTTGCTCAACTGCCTATTTATTTGTTCAAGACAAAGCATAGCATCCTAAATGCCTGCTTGGGTTGTTAGAAGTTTTGCCTCTAGACAATCCATTGTTGGATTAATTTCAGAAGAAGAAGCCATGCAATATTCATGATCAAGCAATGTTGATTGTGACTGTAATGTAATTACTGTTTGTTGCTGAGGATACTGTTTCCCTCTCTTCAATATTCAATGTGGTTCTCAATGGTTTTTCTTGATTGATAAATTACCTGATCATTGCAATTAACACTTGCAGTGGCATGATTAGGTTTTACTAGAATTTAATTGCAATTAAAATTATGGTTATCTGAGTCTTAAAATTGCACATGTTCTCTGTTATCAATGCTAGTGTTGAATCTGTTACATGGTAGATTCCACATTGGCCATTGTTGAAGAAAAATTACTGCTGGTGGTACTGGGTTTTTTCTGCTTTGCCGCTTGCTCAAATTTAATTCCATCAAAAAATTTATATTTCCCTTCAATTCCGTGATGTTGTGCTTGCGGGCTTACAAGAAAAACCAGAGCATGGACATTTTAAAGGATGCTAAAACGCAACTATTTGCCAGTTTCAAGTGTAATGCCATAGACTAGTACAGTATTTGGCCATGTTGAAATTTTAGCCATTTTTGCTATGTGGTATACTGCACTAATAACAAATTAAATGTTTTTCTGGCAAAATAAATCCATTTGTTGCTTTCTATTTAGAGACCTTTACTTTTTTAGAATCAGTAGGGTGGTTTTCGAGATTTACTCAAAAAAACTATATCTGTAACTTAAGATTCATCAGTGGTCTTGTGTTATTCCAGATTACATAATGTTTATTACCTGATAGATTACTGTAGGAGCAAATGTGTGAAAGAACACATACATCATTTGAATGAAAATTCAATTGTCTTTCTTATACGGCTTAATTATTTTGCCATGTTAAAGATATACAAGGCTTCATTTCAAAATGTAATAAATTTTTGAAAATCATTTAAATTCAGTAACAAGTAGGGTCAATGTCTGCAGTAAGTACCACTTAATCACAAATTAGTTGTGATATAACGTAGAAAGCTGCGTTTTTGGTGTCACTCATGGAGGAAAATCACAAAACCTGATTCTATGTCTAATTCTGTGTAGAAGTCCTTGTATGAAAATTGGCTTTGAAAAGGATACTATAGCTACATTGTTCAATTCTGGATAGGCTATTCCGGCAATTTTTTGAAAACTTAAAGATAAACTGAGACATTTTGGCAAGCCTTTACTTTTTGTCATAATAAAACTGTTGAAAAACATTGGCATCACAGCCATAGGTGGGCAGCCCTAAAGATCTGGGGATGCAAGATCTTTTCAAAGGTCAAAAAAATGGTCCTAAAAATGGTGGTATGACAAAAGAAACACCATTTTTTGACATTTCTCATCAAGCACTATCTATTGGCATCAAAAAATTGCAAAAAAAACAAATAATCCATAAATTGAATTCTGGGGGGGTATTTACCCCCTCCACGCCAGGTATGATCACAGCTGTCAAGAAAATATTGTTCTGACTAATGTTGATGATCTAGATTCAGATTAATTCAGATTAATGCTAATTCAGATTTATTTTTTATGTTTATATCAATTTATACTAATTTATACTAATTCAAACTAATGCCATTCAGAATTATACCATGCCATTCAGGACAGACACTTGCTGCCAGGAATCAAGCTAAAAAATCAAGGTATGTAAAGCTTTTTGATTTTGACTATAAATGAGCCATTCAACAATATTGTGACCAACAGATGCAAAGCACAACTAAGAATTGACTGACAAATGGTCATACATAGTACAGTGTACAGACAAGTAAAACTTTTAATAGGACAGTTTTCCCATTAAAATTTTTAACAATCAAATTTTCCCCTGGTAAATTTCCTTCAATCAAAATTGAAATGTTCTTTAGTGGTCTTATGCGTTCCAGGTGGCCAAATAAGTTTATTTTATCTCAGTAATAAGGCTATCTAGTGACATAATAATAGAGCTCTTAGCTAGAGAAGCAATACATACTGAAGATTAATTGTAAATCATCCAGTATGCAGCCAGAGTAAAATTTCCCCCTAGGGAAATTCCTTGAACCTCTTTTATAGGGAAATTCCCACCAATCATATGTCACTCTACAAATTTTCTTTAAATTAAATTGATAAATTTTAAACATTTCTCAGTGATCTTTTGCATTTGAGGTGGCCAAATAAGTTTATTTTATCTCAATAGCTAAGCTATTGAGTGTCATTATAGTAGATCCATTGAATAGAGAAGCAATATTTACTGTAGAATGATTCAAAATGAATGCATATTCCCTGTGGAAAATTCCCATTTACTGCTGGGAAATTTTTCTCAGGGAGGAAATTCGCACTTGTAATATTCATCATTTTTTAAAAGTCATGTATATTGTTTTGCATTAACAGTAGTTTCAAAACGATATTATTCTTCAAAAATTTTTGGTTCATCATTTTTCTCTCTGATCATGTGTACAGACATTTCTCAAAACATAATCATTATGATCACAGCTGTCAATTACATGATTGAAAATAGGAGACGTGATTCCTATTTTAGAATAAGAGAATCAAAAACTAGGATGATCTTCCATGCCATGGAAATGGAGCAGTACAATTTTGGCAGAAATAAAGTACTTATTATTTACAGAAGATGTACCCACATTAAGATTGATTTAAATAGCTGAGCTCATAGGTCCATTTTATTTCCCCAAGTTCTTCAGCCGAAGAATGACCGTAGTATTACTATTCACTCTGTTTATTAGTATGTTATTTTCACTATTTTCACCTTCTGCACCTTTATACTGTTATCACTTCACTTCATGATTTTTTGAGCAGCATGGAGACAGCCAAAGACTTGTGATTTTTTCTGATGTTGGTTTTTTGTTAAAACAAAAATATATTTGTGATGAAAGCAATGTGAATTTTCATTCTATGCTTAAGACTTCCCAAGGTTAGTTCACCATAGGTTTAATCTCCTTTTTGCTTGTACGGATTATATATGTGTTTTGAAGACACATTTGTTCTCCAAATTTTATTCAGCTTTACAGAACATATGCAAAATAAAGTGCGATATTTTTGGAAAAATACATAATACTGCTAATGATGTACAGCCAGCAAAAATGCTGTAAAAACTCAGTAGCAACATAGAAGGGTGTGAAAGGTGGGATACAAAGTTCTTTTGGTTCAAACTACGCTATAGTCTTTAGAACAAATCAGGGTGAAAATCTTACATTAATCATTGAGTAAAATTTGTGTTTCCACAATTGTTTTTATGGTAGGATTGTCAAAAAAATCTGCAATGGTTAGTCATGGAATGCAGCATTTAAAACAAGCGGTTTTTTTGCAGGATAGGTCATTTTGATTTTTCTAACTTTAATACCTTCTCCCACTATTTCCACATCCTTGTTTAGAACTCTGTACCCAGAGTCTTAAGGGCCCCCTGTCACAAACACCTAAATGTATGAATTTTCTCCAAATTTTTCAGCTTTTTGGTCATTTCCCCTAGATCACAGCCAGTTGGCATGGAATATGCGTTGCTGGTCTTAGTAAGATAAATTATTGAGTCTAAAACTAAAAAGAGAAATGTCAGCATAAGCGTAAATTGCTTGAGCTGGCCTCTGATGCTTACCCCTTTATCTTTTATACACAATTGTTAAAAATACCAACTTCACAGAAACGTCACAAAGTTGATAAAAAATGTACTTCACTGGTATCGGGAAAGAGCACCCTTCCTTAAAGATTTTCTACATATGAATGAACTTTGAGTTAAGCTTAACAGTCACAAAATTGTCAATAGCTGAGATGGTACTATGTAGGGCTACCAAAAACTGGTCCTTGTTTGGGCAGGTGACATGCCAGCAAATCTCCAAAAAATTTCTTGCTTGTGATCGGGATATTGATTTTGTAGCTGAACATGAGGTCAAAAAGTGCCACTGGTCCGTGAAAATTTCATGTGGGATCGATTGTTCCACTGCCAAATTTCATAAAAAATGAAGGAAATATGAAATTTCTTAATTTCTTCAAATAAACCTAAAAATGCCTAAGGTTATTTAGCATGCTCTTAGCACACAAATATACTTTTATGCAGATATGATTATTAAAATTTTTCTCACCTTACACCAATAAGGATTGAGCATTAATTCAACAAGTGTTCTCATAATGCTGTTTTTTCAATTTTGCTAGGGTCTAAATGAATTCCCTATTTCATTATAGTCCCCAACATACTAGGCTTTTCCTAGTTGGTATTTGCAATCAAGAGACAGCCATCAGCTTGCTGTTTTACCTACAGAAATGTGATTATATACTTCACAAGTAGCTTACCTGTTCTTGCTTTTGGGTCCTATTGGGTGGTTTAGGGGTAATTCCAGACTTTTTCAGATTTCCATGAGGTAGTGCATTAGCGTGTACTTATAACATACCTAAGTAGGAACCCCTAACACCTGTGCACCTGCCCTTACAGCTATAATGGACATATCTTAAGATGCAGTCTTTCAAACAATAGATAAAGAAAAAAGTCAATGGAGCTTGCTTGTTTGCAGCATGTACACAACTCTGTAAACGCCTTATACAATTCAATAGCCTGGAATTGTAGAGGATAGAATTTTCTAGATAAATATTTTTTAATTTTTGAATTTGGCATCAGTCCATGAATGGCTAAGTTAAGAATGCAAAAATCAGGAGCAATGAAAAAAATTTTGATCAAGTTTTGGATATGTTTATGTCTGCCAACAAGTACTGATTCTGTTTCCCAAAAATTTTTTTCTTATAGAAATTAATAATGGCTCAAGGGCTAATTTCTGCTTTACCAGCAAACTTTTGTACACTCAATATGGAGTTACTGCCAGGGGTATAAACTTTATACTTTAGTGAATAGTGTAAAAACACAGGTTTTTTTAATATTTATCTGCCAGCTTTTCAGCTCATGTATTGGAATTAAATTTGGTTGAATAGATCTAGATTTGTAAATCACTCAATCTTCTTTAGCTTCTAGTAGGAAAATATCCAACCCTAAAAACACAATTATAATCTTGATTAGAAATATGTAGTATTTATGCTCTTAATAATAATCAGTTCTAGAATAGATTTGTTTATAAGGTTCACAATAATTATGTCATACCAAGAATCAGATCTCCCTCTGCAAGATAAAAGAAATCAGCAGTATTAGTTGTTGATAATGTAATTTGTAGATTATTCACAGAATGTGTTGTTTTGTTATAAAGCAGAATTTGATTAAGTTTTGTATGTACTGGTGAGCAGATAAGTGGTTTTGCAAGTTTAATTATTTGTCCTATTTGACCAATTCTTTTTGGTTCTGGTCCATCATAAAATGAACAATCATGACCTAGGTGGGCATCCACACTTTTGCCACATTTGTCATCACATCATCAAGTGGCCCATATGACAGAAGATCTTTTACAACATAATTATAATCATCTGTTCATCTGTCTTTTAGTATAATTATCCCCTGTTTAATGAAAGTTTGAGCAAACAGACTTTAGTGAAAATCAGTAACATTGCACATAGTTTTTTTGAGTCCATGTGCTAGTGTCATATGCTGATGGAAGGATAATGTTAGACAGAAGTCTGTGGTTCATTATTGTTGTTTGGTATCTTAAGAGGATACAAATGATTGATAGGTCTTCTTATTTTTCCTATTGTTAGACAGTTCTACCTCTGTGATCTGATTTCATTATCTCCACTAGAATTCAGTTGAACTTTGTGACATAATAATCCACTTTCCTCTTTGTAAATCTTTGTCCCCAATTATTACAATGTCATCCTGTTTTGGTTCAATTGCTTGATGTATTTGTAAGGGCCTGTGATGTAAAGCTAGTCATTCACATAAACTTAACTTACTAAATACTTAATTAACCAGTGTTTCCAAAAAATGTTGAGTAGGTCTTGTGTTCTCTTCCAATCCTGTGTAAATTGTGAAACAGTTTGTAAATGAAAGTAGTAATCTGGAATATTTGTTTAATCATAGCTGCTATCCCGCAGATTTGTCGATTTTCCAAAGAAGTCGTAGCAAGTGTGCTTCTTATGACATTCTTGGTGCTTTGCGCCATATACTCATTTTTAGCTACACTTGGTTTAATTTACTGAAATTTTTTGAATTTTTTTGAAATTTGTAAATGTTTTTATGCATTAGAAACATGTCTGGAATGTATAAAAGTGTCATTCTTTGAAAAAGACTATTACAATCTTTGTGAGGTATATACCTTTCTTGCATTATTTAAGCATTTAAGCTATTCCTTACTAAGCAATCATATTCATTCTCAATAAATTAGCTTGAAGTTGTTTATATTAATAACCTGTAATCTATTTGCAGGCTGGGTCTCCTTGTTTGTTTAATTTTGAAAAATTGATTTGCTGATGACTGTGATTAGGGCTAACACAAAATGTCTTCAAAATCAGTATAATTATTTTGATTATAATTCTTATATTACAAGATGATCAAAAACCAATTCAAAGAGTGACCTAGTGTCCCTACTCCTGCTCCCATAGCTCAATAGCATCTACCAGAAAAAATTGTACTCAAGCTTTGATGTGGTGCATTGGCCAGAAATGGGAGATTGCATGAATTAGATCCTGAGTCTATTACAATTATTGAATTACAGGCTTGCAAGACTGAGCTCAATGTCACATTGTTACAAAAATTGCTTTCTGCTGAGTTTTAGCATATAGATTGTACTGCTGATTGATTGGAATGCAAAATGTATCAAGAAGATTGCTTCAAAATTATTGTTTGTCCAGCTTTGTGTTGTATGTAAATTGTGTGCATCAAAACATTGCTAGGCACCATACGTGGGCAGCAAGCAATTTCTGGGGGGGGGTGCAAAGATTTTTTTGAAGGTCAAAAAATGGCCTTAAAAATGGTGGTATGGTGACAAAAACACCATTTTTTGACATTTTTCATCAAGCACTATCCATTGGCATCAAAAAATTGCGAGAAAAGCAAAAAATTTTCAAAAATTGAATTCTGGGGGGGTATTTTGATATCTGGGTGGGGGGGTATTTTGGTTTCTGGGGGGATGCATACCCCCAAACCCCCCCCCCCCACGCCCAGGCGTGCTAGGCACTCAGTTGTAAACATAGAAAGTATGCTAAAATGCTGACTTTAACCCTCCTGTTACCAAGGGGTCACAAACACACCTGGCATGGGAGGGGTACCCCTGAAACCAAAATACCCCCTGCAGAAATCAAAATAACTCCTCCAGAATTCAATATTTGAAAATTATTCTCGTTTCTCAAAATTTTTTAATGCCAATGGGTAGTGCTTGATGAGAACTGTCAAAAGATGGTGTTTTTTTGCCATACCACCATTTTTTGACCTTCAAAACACCTTGCACTCCCCCAACAACGTATTTGAACATTGAAAAATGTGTAAGAAATTTGATCAGGGACATGCGTTACACATGTTATAAAATCATGAAATCAAGCTTTTCTAAAAAATTATAGGCCAATACGTTTTCTTTTGCTCAATAAAACATATGTTGCAATAAAAAAGAGGGTACTGAGAAGCTTGCCACATAAGAATTTATGGGCTAACAGTAAACTGCAAAAAACAGGCAACTAGATCATGGATCTGGAGCTTGGTTAAAGTAGGCTTAAAGAAAACTAGATGATGATTTAGCTATATTTCTATTTGTTAATCAAGCCTTCACAAGAGATCAAAATGGCTTTTACATATGTTTTCCTTGTTATTTGATAGTTTGTTATTTTCTGCTTGAATTCTTACTTTTTAATAACTTACTCAAATTTTATTAGCATGACTATTGAGATTCAAAGATAATTCTAACAAACTTATTATGTCAACTTTGCCCATCTTTTTCTGATTATACAGTCATGTCCTCACATAGGTGTGAGGGGTTTACACCCCCTAGAATTCAAAAAACACAAAATTGAAATTTCTGGGGGGTGTGCAACCAAGTTTCTTCTAGAATTATACAGGACATATAAGATATGCAATTTGTGCGTTTATTCAATACTTCATTCATACTTCTTTACTGTATGGAACTTTTGACTCGAATGTGATGTGAATTTGATGTGTGTGTGTGTGTGGAGTGTATGTGTGTCATTGATGGCAATTGTTCCTTTCACCTGAAATCCCAAGCCGTGAGGCGAGTTAGGTCTTGGCTGCAAAATGTAGAACAGCTTTAGCTGTGGGCTATTTAGTGTGGGATGCAAGCAAATCCTTCAATTATTCCTTAAAATACTCTAGAATTTGAACTACTTAGCTAAGGAGCATAGGCATAGCCAGGCCAGACCCATATCTAGGATTTTGTTTGGGGGGATGCACAACCAAAATTTAAAAAAGGGGACAAAAGAATGAATAAAAAAGATGTTTTATGACCAAGAGAGCTGTACACATTGTAAATTTTGATACCCAGATGCTCTGGATCACACCCAGGATGACATAGGGGAGCATGTGCCCAATCCAAAATTTAACATAAGAATGATTTTTCCTATTAGTACTCCCCTTTGCTTTTTTTAGCCTGAAGTCACAAAAAAATTTTCCAAAAAAAAATAAAATTAGATGCATAATTATACAATCGGGTGCAGACCTGTCTTTTCTACAAGTGGGTAATGACAAAAGTGAAATATAGTGAGTGACCAACATACTATGGATGACAGCCACCATGCAACTCATTTAAAATTTGTTTTCATGCCACATATTTATGCATAGTAATGAGGCAAAAATTTGTGCTGACCGTGTGACTTATTCAGATCGCGTTTTTTCTGCAGAGCATGCGGACAATTGTGCTAAAATCAGAAAAAATTAGCAAGTGAGATTTTTCATTTTTCTTATTTATTTGTGTTTGTCTCTCATCTTGACATGCCAATTTTTGCCCTATGGTTAACTAAAATTATCATTGATATTTGTTTCATATTGTGTGTGCATTCCAATATAAGCCTGATCTATGCTGCTGAGTTCTAAGTGAATCTGTACAAGAACTAAATTTTGAATGAGCCAATCATTTCAAAATTTAGGATAAGTTGTTTAACCAGGCCATATTTTTCCATATTGTAATGTGTACACTGCTCAAAAACGAATTTTGAATTAGTTGCTTGGTGGCTCTCATCCATGGTGCATGTCACTCGCTCACTATGAGTACTTCACTATTACATGTGGGAAAGATCAGTCACCAATTTTTTATGGCAATGCTGAAAATCCGATTTTTTTCCAATAGGGTGTCCATTGGATTCTCATCTCATCATATTTAAGACATATGGGTGGCAAAATTTACAATGCATACAGTGTCATTGCTTTGTCCTCCCTTATGCTCTTAAAAAATTCTGGTTGTGTCATACGTGCCCCCTCCAAAACAAAATATGTGATATGGGCCTGCAAATGCCCTAAATTTGATGAGAATCTGATGTACACTATGCTGCACAGATCACATTTTCTGCATGAGATTTGTTCAATATTAATTATTGTTGGTTTTGTGTTTCAATCACTTTTGTATCAGCAATAAACGCCATCTATTCCTGCTTAAAATACCTGCCTACCAAAAGTCCTCACAAAACTTTCCAAATATGCAGAAAACATAATGGTACAACTTCAGGTAGATTTTATTCAGGCTTATATATTTATGTGGGTCTAAATCATCCCTATTCTAACACACAAAATTTTAATCTTAGTTTAATGCTAATCTAGTAGGATGGATAAGTACTAGAGATTTTTACTGATATACTAATGAATCTAAAGACTGCACAATCAGTGTAGTGTAGTTTGTTCACAGTATTCCTTCTGTACTATAAACCTCCTGCCTTATATATCTACATAATAAATAAATCTGTCAAAGAAATAGGACTTTAAAAAGTTTACTATATCACACAAAGCTGTTCCAGGCCCAAGATACTTGACCATACACGTTTTGCATAGTAATTCTGGGGAGAGGGGTCAAGCCCAGAAAATTTTTAGAAGTGCCTTTTTGTATTAAAAACAACTGCTTAAGGTCAAAAGCACCATTTTTTGACGTTTCAGACAATGTTCATACCTTCTAGGACATAAAAACATGAAAAATTTCAAAAATTGAAAAAATTGAATGAAATTTACTCAGAAGATGTGTATATGGCACTAAGCGTCAAAAATTTAACTTTTCAGCCAAAAATGTGCTCTTAAAAAGGCACACTTTTTACAATTTTTACAAAGAAATCGTAAACTTGCAGGGGTTTGCATTGCTTGTCACGCAATCATTGGTGCACAAGGTCAGGGCCGGCAGCTGGGGGGATATCTTGGACATCCAATACAGTAAATTTAATGTTCACAAATTTTTTGTTGTAATGCGTAAAATAGCCTATAAAACGTATTGTTGTAGTAATTTCTCAATTTCAAATCATTTCTAGTCCATTTTGACTGTGTTGTATCTTTTTTGAGGCTAAATAATGCAGAAATTGATAAATTTGCTGCTTTTTCTGTGTAAAATAGTACATAAAGGTACAAATCTGGATCAGAGCGCTGAAAAATTTTTGTTAGTCTTACGGCTTTTGACTTCAAAAATGAAGCAGAAAAAGTTTTGTTAGCTAAAAAATGAAAAATGAAAAAAAAAACTCACCCCTGTGAGCATGTATGGATGCTTGCATCACAACACAACACAATGCAGTGGTGCAAGTCATTTTTGGGGGTCACTTGCTATTCCCAGGGGGGTCCAGTCAACCCCTTCCTGAAATCTCCATAAAACATGCATGCTGATGGATGACATCTCATATATGTGTGGCACTGGCAGTCGCCTGCATCATAATTCATATTGCCGAACATTTTGTTCTAGGTTGCTCAATTGGAAATATAATTTCTAAAAAATATAATGGAAGTCATTTGTGAGCTCTCAGATTACAAAATCAAAAAAGGGTAAAATTATTCTTTATTATGCAGGCTGTAATGCAAACTATAAAACTCTATGGTTTGTATGTGTGGCTAAGCTGGGTTATGGTCATGGATCTATTAATAGTTGGATCTGCCAAATAGTCTTGTCAGCAACTGCAGTGTACATCTAACTGTAGTCTGTTTGCTTTTTATGTATTCTTTTTTACATGCATAGTCCATACAGATTATTGTTTATGCGCACAAATAGAAGTTCTAGGAGGGAAGTAAACAGACTCTCCTTGGGTGGAGGGTAGTTGACTAATTTTGATGGTAAGTATTTCGGAAATGGTGTTTAAGTGAGGATTTTTTGTTAATTGCATACATGTTTTCTGTTTTTTCTGACACACCCTCAAAGAATTAGTCATATTTTACTTATCATGAATATTCAAAGTCAATTCGACCTGTAAACACTTTTGTTCAACCCAACAACAATTAGCCCCAGAGCTAATAAAAATCATTGTCATTAGCATAAGATGGCTTACAGTAGCATGCTAGCTTTTTGCCTATGCAGTGCGTGAATTTACATATGGATGCACTGACAGAATGCCCGTCTGGAGGGAGGGGGTCAAAAACAAGCATAGGACCAAAATTGCATCTAAAAAGTACTAAAAGTGATGAAATGGTGTAAAAAACTACTAATCTGCAATTGTTACTGGTCCATTACAGGCATTTGTAAAAAAATTTCCAAATTTTCACCCATGTCTATCCTTCATTTTGCCTTATTTTTTAGGAAATTACCCAATGTTCTGATTTGGGGTGTACCCTTATATTGCGCTTGTACATGTCTGACTTTTAGGAGTTATACACATCTTTTTTTGTTTGAGAATGTCAATACTATTTGCTTATAAATATTTTGTCTGCATTGATGTCACTGAAAATATATTAGAATAGATCAAGAAATCCATGCTGAATCGCAATTATCAGCTTCCTAATGCTGAATGGACTCAGAAATTTAACGATTTTCAATGTCTCAATACACACTTTGAAGCTTTCAATGACAAGTGAGCAAAAAAACTGTCAAATTTGTGCAAAATAATTCTATTGTGAATAGGATAAGTTCAACTTAGGCATTCAGTATTGATGATAAAACTGCAAATGTTAAAGTGTACAAACTATTCAGGCTTCTATATAATCTGCATGTTATGCATAACAATAATCAGTGAGAAGTGCCAAAAAATTGACGCTTTTGTTGTTGCTCTAAATGCAATTATTACCATCTCAAAGAAATTTATTTAAAACAGACTGTAATTGATTCTGGTGTAAGGTTCTGCAAATTTTTGCAAACATTGGAAATTTTTTTGCAGTTTTGTACTTTTATAAATCTTTTTAAATGTACCCACCAAACAGTTCCAAAAAGTCTTTGCACATTGGGAATAGTTTTCGACTGAATGAAAACACAAAATGCACACAGATATACTTATGTTAGTGGTGGCCAGAAGTAATTCTAAATAACATATTTTTAATCAAAAACAATAGGGAATAAATATTATTTCAGAATTCTTAGAGTAGAGAAAAGATGTATTTAGAATTCATTTATGACCATACATGGGCAGCAAGAAAATTCTGGGGGGGGGTGCAAGATTTTTTTGAAGGTCAAAAATTGGCCTTAAAAATGGTGGTATGGCAATAAAAACACCATTTTTCGACGTTTCTCATCAAGCACTATCCATTGGCATCAAAAAATTGCGAAAAAACAAAAAAAATTTCAAAAATTGAATTCTGGGGGTGGGGGTATTTTGATTTCTGGGGGGAGTGTTGGTTTCTGGAGGGTGCACACTCCCCAAACCCCCCCCCCCCCCCGCCCAGGTGTGCTTATGACTACAGCAGGCTTGTAGGTAGTATTCAACATTACAATGCATTTTGTTACAAAATAAAAATTTTATTCTGCAGAATAACGATTGCGACCTCCATTGTGCTCTTCACAGTTGCTGCCATTTGCTTCTTTCTCATGTGACTAAAAAAATGTGTGTGTCAATTGGAGGCATCCATTTTTACCTGCAATACTTTATGAATCCAATGGACAAACATTTGTGCTCTGCCAAATACTGATGATCAAGAATGTTGCATTAAATAGTGATTATAATTGATTAATGGTATATTGGATTTCAGGTTGAGGAGAGCGCGATATGCCATTTTTTTGCGATTTTTGGCTAAAAAATGCAAAGGGGGAGTAGAGGAAAAACATTCTCAGATTTTTTTGGGAGGGGGCAAGCAAAGGGGGCACGTATTATGCGTGTCCCCTATTTCTCTGTATATGGGCCTTGGTATATGCTAAAAACACTATTTTTGACGCTTCTGACGATGATGATTATTCTGTCTAGAATATAAAAACATGCACATTTTATAGGAAAAATTGAAAAACCTTAATAATATACAATCCAAACTATTGTAAATGGCGCAAAGTCTGAAAACTTATCTTTTTAAGTGAAAAGTATCAAGAAACGCCTTTCATTCTAAATACAAATTCTGCCATTAAGAAGATATAAGACAGCCAATTACTCATTTTGGCACAAAACACCAAAAAAATTTGGGAATTTTACACCTTTTTACAATTGTTCTTTCCAAAAATCTTTGTACATGTACAAAGACATGGTATTAACCAATCTTTTGATTTACATTATTGCACTCATGCTTTATTCTGAATATTTGTAATCTTTGATTTATCAAGCTAATGCATTGCGACCTAATTGTTTTATACCACATTTATGTGTATTTCTTGTTTATTTATCTGTAATAAATAGTTGCAAGGCATTGTCTTCTATCAGTGATGCTCATCATTTATTTAGCAGTAGACTGAAATCCTTATTACGAACAGTTCATTTTGCTATTAATATAAAAATTTTGTTTTAACACGGAATTGTCAATTGCCAGATCATTCCTGAATAAATACAGCATCATTATGACTTCAGAGCTCAATATCCATAAAATACCTCTGCACCGCGCCACCCTGCAGTTTTTGAAATATCACAATAGATTTGAATTATATATGGAGCAAAGCATTTTGGTCTTTTTAGCGGTTTTTTGGCTAAAACTTAAATTTTTTGATACATAATCAATTTTTCAGTATTTTTCAGCTTAAGAGTTCACATGTTGTGTATGCACGCATTAGCATATTTAGAAAAATATGCAAAATTCAGGAAGATAGACTTTTAGGAGCTTAATTTACTGCTCTAATTCCTGGATTTTGAGCATTTGACACAAAACATCCAATAGAAAATGGAAAAAACTACTAAAATCACTATTTCTGCTGTTTAAATTGTTTTCAAACCTATTCCATGTGCAATAGTGGCTTAAAAATTCCAGATTGCTGAGGAAGTAAATAAATGTCTAGCACTCAGCACTGGAAAAATTTGAGAAATTGTGACAGCCAAAAGCCATTGCAAATTACATCTTTATTCTTTATGCCGCCAATTATTTTTGGCCAATGGGGGAGGCCTGAGGCCTCCCCTGCCTCCGCTTAAATCCCCCTATGTACATATGCATGGTACAAACAACATTAATGCACTCAGCAAGTGGCAGTGTTTGTTTGAGGACATTGTTCTGCTTGCATTGGCATCTACAACATGCTGCTAATTCTGCTTTATTATACTTATTGATGATTTGTTGCACACTTTGGAAGCATGAAGTGTTGAGAAAGCTAATTTGTGCTGCTCTGATTCCTGGATGTTGATCAAGATGATAATACCTGACATAAAAGAATTTTCTCTTGCTGGAGTGGCACTTTGTCCACCTATGAGTATATTCAGTGGCTGATCCTGCATTTTCTAAGATGATGAGTGGTGGAACTCAAAATTTTCCTGAATGTGTCAAACATTGCATAATAATTTGTATGTGCTTGAAATACCAGTTTTTGTTATCTTGGTGATAGGTAGAATTATTTCTGATGCAAAAAAGTAAAAAATTTTTGGAATTTTCTATCACTTATTTTTTTGTTAAACTTGCAAAATTAATACAGACATTGACACAAATTGCCGCATAACACTCAAGAAATGATTTTGAGAGCTAAAAAATCTTTGTCCTGTACAAAAACTTCTATTCTGACGTAGGTTGAAGTTTTTAGAAGACCAAGAGAGAAAGGATGTTTAATAAGTACAAGTATCCCGGCACAAGGCACCAAAAAAATTTGAAAAGGCATAATAAAAATGTCAAAAATCATCAAAAAAATAATATGCAGCTATTCATCACACCCAGATATTTTCTGACTACAGGGAGGCGGCTGTCACCTCTAAATCCGCTAGTGATTACTTTATTACTCAAAATTAAATGCAAGACAAGGGTAGGCACACGTGGGAGTGGGGGGACTGGGGGTATTCACCACCAGAAGTTGAAATACCCCCCCCAGAAATCAAAATACTCCCCCCCAGAAAATTTTTTTTGCTTTTTTAGCAATTTTTGATGCCATTGGATAGTGCTCAATGAGAAACATCGAAAAATGGTGTTTTCTTTGCCATACAATCACTTTTAAGACCATTTTGTGACCTTTAAAAATTTGTTTACCCCCCAGAATTTTGGTGCTGCCTACCTATGAGGGTAGGTAGTATTTTGAGAAATGGGCAAAATGTAGGTATTTGGCTTAGGTACTTGCATGATCTAGACAGGGGTTAACTTTGGAAGTTTGCTATCACAGAAACATTTTTGACCTCTCCATAAATTGTATATGTGTGATGCAATTCTACAAAAGATTTCAAGAATTTTCAAGAAAATCTGAGAAACAATGTTTTTAAGTGATTTTAGCTATCTTTGCACAAAGAAATGCATTTTTGGCACTTCACTATATATACTGATGTTTTGACTGTGTTTTCTTCTATTTGTTCAACTTTTTTTCATTTTTAAGAATTATTTTAAGTTTTTATGCTCTAGAAAGATAGAGCATCATCAAAAACGCAGAAAAATGGTGTTTGGGATGCATGACCCCCCATCCACCCACAATTTTTTGGCTAAATAGCAAATTATTAAGGTTGACTGTTGGTGAATGCACATGTTTCATTTAAATATTTTTGTAATCTGGTCAGTGGATGATCTATTCTTTTACGTGACTCACCTACAACAAGAATCTTCAGTATTTGCGTAATAGTTGTGCTAGTAACCCCTTCCAAACCTTTTGTCTTCAATTTTCCTATATAAATTGAAAACCGTCCTTGCAAACTTGTCATGATCGCTAATCAAGAAGAAGAAGAAAAATTATTTGGTAAAAGTATAAAAAAAACAGGTGAAAAGTAGGTAAAAATGCATTGTCAATGTTAACATAATACACAATCTGCATAAAACAAAGTATGTGCATAAAGCAACAGATAATGCAATGGTACCAGGAGCGTAAGGCACAATGCTCTTACATATGCCCCTTAAGATAAACACTAAAATAAATTTCCAAAATCATATTTCTGAAAGCTATAGGGTTATTACAGTCAACTGTATTTTGTGCAAGAATATTCAAAATTTGAGCCACCCTATTTGCAAAGTAATGTTTTCTACAATCTAAATGTGATTATTTGATGAACAGTTTCATGTTATTTACATATCTGGTACCTTTGTCAGGTGCAAGCTCAAAAAAATTCATTAAATGTAAATATTTTGTGTTTAACAATTTTAAAAGCAAAAACAAGATCAGTGTGGATACGACAGGTTTTGATTCATTCTAAGTTAAGGATATTCAATCTTTCATCATACGATAAAGTTTTATTCCAAAATAATTTTCTTATAAATTTTCTTTGTACTTTTCCAAGTCGTGTAATATCTCTAATTAGGTATGGATTCCAGAAAACAGATCCGTATTTATGCATAGGTCTAATGTATGTTCTAAAAGCTGTGATCATCAAATTGGTATTTTTTGAGATTAATGTTTTGTGCATTAAGGATGCAACTCTAGCATCTTTAGACGCTATATTTTTACAATGAATGCCCGAAGATAAATCATTAGATATAAAAATATCAAGGTCCTTCATACAATTTTTAACATCTTTCATTCAGATAGAACTGACTTATAGCCCACTTACGGACTTCTGTGACACAAGTATAACATTGCACATTTTTTGTAACTAGTTTTCAGTTGTCATTTTTTGGCCCAAGAATGCAATGAATAAAGATAAGACTGAAACAGGATGGAATTTTCAGATTTGTTGAAAATTTTCAAATTGTCAGCAAACAACATTATATTGCTATCTTTAATCGAATCTACTAAATTGTTTATAAAGATCAAAAATATCATGGGACCCTGAACACTTCCTTCAGGATCACCACTTATTACTGGCAATGAATTATATATATGACCATCAATTTTTACCTTCTGTGATCTGCCTCATAAAACTGATCAAATCCAGTTTAGCAAAACTCCAGAATTTCCAAATATTCAACTTCCCATAACAGTTTAGAATGAACTACAGAATCAAAGGCTTTACAAAAATTGACCTGAACTATGTCAGTAGGAATCTGATCATCTAAATTCTTAGTCTTAATATTTTTGCATTTCAGTAACTTAGAATCACACAAATTGCTGTAGGTTCAACAAATTGTTTTGAATAAAATAGTTTATAATACAATCATTTATAATTGACTCCAAAATTTTGCAGAAAATACACATGATTGAAATTGGTCTAAAATTTTTTACAAAATAGTGGTTTCCTACTTAGAAAACCGGGGTTACCAAGGCTTTTAGCCAGGACTTAGAAAGTTTTCTACTTCTATAAGAGACTTCCAAAATTGTAGACAGGGGAGCAATCAAAACATCAAAAATTTGTTTTATAAGGTATGCGCAAAACCCATTGGGATCAACAGAATATGTGGGTTTTAGCTCATGTAACGCCAAAGGAAATTACCAAATTTTTGGAGGCACTTTTGGACAATCTGTTTTGTTTACGCAATCCACATCATCTGGAATTTAAATGATTATCTAAAGTGAAAACCTATCCAAAAAATTTATTAAAAGCATATGCCGTGATTGATTGGTCGCATACAATTTGACCATTAACCTCTAAATTGGGAATTAAGCGCTTCAAATTTGGCTGAGTATTGACAATACTGTAAAATTCTTTCAAATTAGAACCATTTTTTAGTAAATGTCCTTCTTCTTTACAGCAAGATGAAGATACCGCATCATTTACATTATTACAGATGTTTTTTATTGATTTTTCAAATTTAAGTTTTTCAAAAGATTTCTCTGAATTTTTAACTTGTTCTTCTTGAGATGCAAAATATTTTTGGGAAACTTTTTATTTTTTAATGGAATGTTATCTAAAAGGAACATGGGATTGAATGGCTTCTGTTAAATTAGTAGAAAAAGCTTCATAGAAATTGTCAATATTTACACAGTCTGAAAAACATCAGGCCAGTTTATTATGGATAAATCACATTTAATCCAGTTATACTCAGCTCTTTTGAAGTCAAGGTTTTTTGTAATATAAATTTTTTTAGGTTATATAGGAATGGATATATTGAACTCAACTGAATTGAGATGCAAAAGGTGGCAAATGTTGTATATCGAATATAGATGACTTGTCTTAGCAAACAACTAAATCCAGTATATTATTACCTGATGTTGGTTGACATATGGACTGGTGTAATCCGACCTGATTCACAAAATCAAAAAAAAATGAGAAGAGATACTATTTTCAGCAAGTAAAAAAATGTTTTTTCCATTTTATTTCTGGAAAGTTAAAATCCCTTAATAATACAATGAACCTAGGACTTCTACAAGACCATTCTAAATATTCAGGAAGTTGGTTGTTCATTTCATTATTCAACAAAGGACATCTGTAACAAAGCACAAATTGATATTTTGTATTGAAATTGTCAAAATCACAAGTGAGGGTTCCTTGTTGCATATAAATGTCAGGCATGTTCAAATTTTTTAGTTTTAGCTTATTATTGTATATGATTGCAACAGCACCTCCAACTCTATTTTCATAATCAAGGTGGATAACACTATAATCAAAGTTAAGCAATAATAAGGAATCTAGAAAGGAATTGTTAAGCCACGACTCTGTAATAAATATGAGGTTGTTAATCAACTGAGAGTAAACAATGAAGTTGACCAATTCTATTACCTAGACTTCTGGCATTAATTAGTATGCATTTCAATGATTGGTGAACAGGGAGTCCAGTATTTTGAGATATAGGTGTTTTATTAATTTTTTTCTAAATTAACATTAGTTTCTGGTTTTTCAGTAGTGTCCAAAAAATTTGGAAGGGGCGTACATCTTTAATGATTAGTAAAATTGGACAAAAAGCAATGAAAAAACTGGCAAATGGCTCATCTTACAAATTATGACCTTGTGCTTGTAATCAATATAATGAGAATCCTGATCAAACATTTTCAACTTATTGCACAAAGTTTTCCTATTCAGTGGCTGATGAAAGGTGATATCTGGCCTGGTTTGCAAATCCTTGTACTTGGGATCCTCTAACTGCACAACTTTGTTTATGTATAAGCATCCCTCACCTTTGAAGTGGCACAGATCACCTTCAAAAAATGTAGGGTGCCATCCTCATTGGCTGGCCCATCCCGGCCCCAGTTCCAGTGCCAAGGCCTGGCACATTTCTAATATATATATATATATATATATATATATATATATATATATATATATATATATATATATATATATATATATATATATATATATATATATATATATATATATATATATATATATATATATATATATATATATATATATATATATATATATATATATATATATATATATATATATATATATATATATATATACATATATATATATATATATATACATATATATATATATATATCAAAGACATGCAATTTATTCCATCTTTCTGTGCATTATATTACCATTCAAAAAAATTTTTTTTGCCTTCATCTAAGGATATGGTTTGAAGTTTTTTTCAAAAAGAATTACTTGCAGTATATTTGTCATTTTGAAGTAGTCATCAAACCTTAGCTAACAAAAGTTTGTAAGCCCATAAAGCAGTGAATTCTCTGTAGTGCACTAGAAACCATAAGACAGTATATCTAGCAATTGAGAAATTATTAATGCTGACTGTATCCATGTTTATTCTGCACCACTTGTGATGCGACCTTCCAAAATGAGAAGCTTATGTTGCATGACTGATCACTCCATTGAACAAACACTTCTTGCTAGACATCAAATTTGATCAAATTTATCTGGTCAGAGGAATTAAAAATTTTTAACACGAATATTCTTTGCCTTAGTTGCAGGTATTAAATGCAAACTGTAGCAATCTAAGTAAGCTTAAATTTTTTGAACTGCAACAAGAGCCAGACTTTTATTGTATGAGCACAAAATTTTGCATATGACAGGCAAATATCAGAATTGACCAGAGATTCTTCTACTGATGTGCAGCATAACAATGTGCAAAGTGTCTTGCACTCAAAACTGAAGCCTATTTATGGTATATTGATAGGTGGGCGATGTATAGCTTATTGTTTTGAGAGCTCATTTCTTTGGTGCCAGGAATAGGCTTTATAATTCTGCAAATTCTGTTATTTTTAGTACACGCCAGAACGCAGAACTAATTATATTTTCTAGAAGTCATTTCTTAAATCCAGGAAGAAGCATCAGCATTCTGCAAATTTTGTTATTTTTGGTACATGCCAGCACCTGGCCAGGACTAATGATTTGTTTTTTCTTAGATTGTCTTTGAGCGTTTTATTAATAGCTGATTGCATGTGTGTGATTGATGTGCAGTGCTTATACTTAAATGTTCATGGTGGGACGGTTTAATCAATCTTTTAAATTTTATCTCCTAAAAGTAATTTAGATTCTTAACACATTTTTTCTGCAATGTAGTTGTCTGCGTATCCTTCTTCAAATTTTGTTTTCTGCGTAATATTTTATATCACTCACTCACGCTTTCTCTCCTGAAGTCATGTTGCACTTTCTACAACATTATATTACTGCATTATATCTTTTTTTGAGAATGTTCTTTTTTCTTAAGAGAATTCTGGGATGTACATATTTTTGATATTAAGCTTAATTTATTCTTTGGGCTTCTTTGACTTTTGAGTTCATTTTATTGACCTGGTATCATGTTGCTTTCTTCATTGTCCCTTGGGCACATAGGGCCTATTTTCCTTACACCAGTTTATTTCATCCTGTTGACTTGCCTTTAGTACCTGTGTGCATACCACACCCTGTTGTGCAATTAAATTAGGGCCTTTTTAATTTGCACTGCTCTTTTTTTCATTTGTGCAGAAGAAAATTAATTCTGTGCACTCAGATAGACAGCTATTTGTATTTTGAATTGAAAAACTGATCAATTTAGAGTTTTCATGTTTACGGTACTAATGAGAATTTTTGTTTGCACATTGACTCTTCTACTCAAAATGCTTATTCAAAAGCCCCCCTCTTAATCAGATGTGCTCTGATATCAGATGTTTTCCATTGAGCAAATACAAAAACCTACTCTAAATTGATTTTGATTAAGCACTAGTCACCAAAAACAGCTTGAAAACAGTCTGTTGTGCAATTTTCAGCTAATGGAACGTGTTTTGCATTATTTTTAAGGAAAAGCACTGTACCGTGTTTTTTTGTTGTCTTTTTTCTAGATATGCATCCAAAATCGTAGCCATATTGTCTATAAATTAGATTTTTAAGTCAAATGGAAGAATTTTTGTACTTTTTATCTTTAGCAGTGCTATATATAAAGCCGTAAGAGCCTAAAAATGCTAAAAACTCCTTTATAAGAATTTTTTCTCAATTTTCATTAATTACATAGCTAGCAAAAAGTGTGTGGCTGTGAAGACTTTTTGCTCTCCTTCCTGCTATTGTATACATGATGCTTTTTGTTTCAAATAATTTATTAATTTGCATTTTTTATCTACATCTTCAATGCATTGGTATTTAACTGCATTACAAATATAAATAAATGACAGGTAAATAATATACAACAAAAATTATCAGCATACATGCTATCTGGCAAATGCTAGAAAAAAGAATTGATTGTGAAAGCTACCACTTTGAATGAGCTATGTATCTTAGTTTCTTTTCAATTTTTCTCAGAAACAGATTTAAAGAGGGTCTGCACCGCCCCATTATTGACTCAAATTGTTGGCAAAATCAAGAATGGACATGTAATTAGCACTGATTTTTTGCCATCAAAATTCATAAGTTCCCAAATTTTTATGGGTGCTGGATAATACCAGTTCATTAAATTTAGTTACTTGGTGACTGGAAGCCATACTTTTGCTCAAGAAATGTTTTAAAATGACAACAAGAGCAATAACAGCTATGTCACTTTTGTTATTTGTATTTAGATATGCTAGTCACTGTTTTCTCTTTATTATAAGGAAGCATGAAGCCATGCACCTACATAATTTTACCTACACTTAATGGTAAGGCCAGGCGACTATAGTCTGTCTCACTCATAACATATTGTGTAAAAAGGTACTTACCTACTTTGGTTCTCCATTTTGTCAGCTAAATGTGGAAATGTGCCTGCATGCTTTTATTCTTCATTACTTTTTCTTGACTGTTTGACATGGATTTTATTTGTTGTGCAAGCTGTACTTCTTTAACTGTACCAAAGCACACCTTGAATTATGAAGAGACCAAACCAGAGTACCATAGTCCAGCAGACAATCTCCGACATACACATGTGCTTATTGTATCTGTATAGAGTCTGCTTCATGATTGTTTCTGTATTCCAGATTTGTTCAGGTGGTTAAGGGGGTCTAAATATAGGAAAAAAACTTCATTTAACCCTTGACCTACCATATTTTAGTATTTAACCAATCTACCCTCCCCTACACGCCCATTGTAGCGGATCCTGATGTAGTGGACTTCTTGTTGGCATCCATTCCTACAGTCAAGTGCCTTTGTAAGCTAATATAAACTTATTCTATACATTAATAACGTTAAAACTAATGTTTTAGGACTCTTTATATATGGATCCTTTTCTAATGAATATGTGGCACGAAACAGCCAATAAGAATTGCAGCTGCCATGCCACACTTTTTCCTCAATGCGGTGCTTTGTCAAGCGAGGTGGCAATCATCGTTCCTTTGTAAAGACAACAGCTGCTAAAAGCACAATGCAAGCAGATACATATGCTTATCCACTGAATTAACGGTATTTCCATGATAAGCAAGTGGGAGCAATGAATCATATGAGGTAAATACATTGGTAAATGATGAGACCATTGATGTATACCATTTATGCAGCTTAGTATTTGTTTTTCTGTGTTTTAGTATAATTAAAATCAATAAAAGCTAGTGCTGAAACATAACCTGGTTTGACACAGCTCTCATTCATACAACGTTCATAGGTATATGTAGTCCTTTCATGAAACCTAGTGCATGGATCATAGTAGTTCTTTAGATGATGTAAATTGAGTACAAAAGCAGTTTAAACTAAAGCAGCAATCATGATACTGTGCAAAGCATTTGATAAGAATACAAAGTTTTGCTAAGCAAAATTTTATTACAGTAAACCACCTAGAAACCACTTTTGTCGCTGCTCTCTAGGTTGCTAAAAATTGTCAAAGTTTGCGAAAACTGTTGGTATACAAGTTCATTGTGAGCTGGATTTCATTACTGGTTTGAAACTACATTTTTAATGAGAAACAAATGCAAAGAATAATTTTTCCTCCATAAATCAAAATTTTGTTGCTCAATGCTTTTTCCTTGGCTCTATCTAGCTTCCATTTGATCTGACAATATTTGTTATTGGGTCTTTACATTATTTTGTCAACCATTCCTCAATAATTGTGAACTTTCAACTTCTGCAATTGTAGTCACATGCTTAAATAGAGCTGTCATAATTGTGCATTTTTGACATTTTTTCTCTTACCTAAACCTTTGCACACTAATGTCAATTTTATCTAAATAGCCGCCATTACAATTTTAATTGTGCGATACGAGTATACAAATGTGAAGCTTGTATGCTTTTTGGAGATACAGCATGTGTATGTATAGGTACATAACCTACATACATTTTTAATAAGCAAGCAAATTAACAAATATTCGGATTTGTATGCATCACAAATGAATTAACTACTATCAAGTATGTACATATTGTTAGTAATGACACAATATGTGTACAACATACCTACTTATCAATCAGGCTTCCTCGATGTGTTCATTTTGACAGTTCTTGCAATTTTCTAATCATTCAATTCACATAGGCTAAAAAGTGCAATATGTAAAATCTCTTGGGACTTTGGGCTCAAGATATAATTATTGACTAATGAACAGTCTCTTTACAGCATGCTGTGCTGTCCTTTTATTCAGTTGGAAAAACTAAGTCCTATTTTGTTGTTAGTGTGTAGAAAAATTTCAGTCATACAATGATTTCCAAAGATTTGTTATGCATGTACTTATGTACATAATCTAATGTACCTGTGTAGGTAGGTAGTGTAGTTACAATTGAACATACATAAATACCAGCAAAGCCAAGTTTAATATGAAAACAAGCAAATTAGATGATTGTAGGTGCATATATGTATGCACATCTTACAAAAATTAAAGGCTACAAATGTCTGGCAGCAATTTATAGTCTAAGTTTTGGGGATACAAAAATTTTTTGATGGGTGGATTCCCCCCAACACAATTTGGGTGCTGCCCACCTATGGCCATGTTTTTTTATTCTTTTTAAAGGCAGTGTAGTAGCTATATGCTTTGTGATTCATACTTCAATGTTGGATACCAAATCTTTTACTTGTTTGTACATCTTAGGTAGCACGTTAGCGCCAACATTCTGGGCGAGGGGGGTATACCCCCCAGAAATCAAAATACATCCCCCAGAATTCAATTTTTGAAAATTTTTTTTTTGCTTTTTTTGCAATTTTTTGATGCCAATGGATAGTGCTTGATGAGAAACGTCAAAAAATGGTGTTTTAATCACCATACCACCATTTTTAAGGCCATTTTTTGACCTTCAAAAAAATCTTGCACCCCCCCCCCCAGAAATTTCTTGCTGCCCACGTATGGAGCGCGTACCTATAATATACTTGGGTACCCCCAACACCTGTGCACCCCCTACAGCTATAACGGGACACTTCTGGAAGGTGCGGTTTTTTTAAAAGAAAGATAATAAAAAAATTTGCTGCCCGTGTTTTTTTGTTTTTCTTGAAACTCAAAATTGACTGTGTAAAGAAGGTGTAAAGTTTTTGTGTAATGTTATAACATAGGACAAATTTTGGGACCTTTTTACTGCGGCATGTGGACAACTGAGTATTGATGACTCGAAGAATTGAACAGGATAGGATAATAGGGGATGAATTCTACAAATGATACTTTTTCTGTTTTTTGAAATTCGCATTAGTTATCGAACGGCAGTGTAAAGAGTGCGAAAATCTGGGGGTGAAAAAGCACTTTTTGGTCGAGTTTTCAACCTGCCTATGTCCGATACTAACTCCGGTTATGAGGTTTTTAAAATGTTTTCTGACAGAAATGTAGAGCGGATCAAGGGCTACATTCTGCATATAAGCAAAGTCTTCTATGCTCTATGGTGAGTTAGATCCTGGGGTTTAAAGTTTACACTCTAGTGGATGGTGTAGAAAAACGGATTTTAACTAAGATTTCTCTGCCAAATTTTTCCGCTTATGAGTCAGTGTAAATCGAAGACAGCAATAATAAAGTGCCTCACAGGGGCTAAACATCGCAGCAAACCGCATTTAAAAAAACGCAATATTGAGTTATTTATGGGGGTGTAAAGTTCGAAATCAGAGGTAAAAAATGGGCGAAAAAACACGTTTTTTCCGAAGTTTGATTGATAAATCATACCAAATAATTTTTGCAACAGAATTTTGGCGCACAGGAATGTACTACGATTTAAAAGCTACAAATTGTACCGAACCGAATTTCTTTAAACTCAATGGGGAGTTCGGTACGGAATTTTAAAGTTTACAGTGTTCTAAATGATGGAAAATACGTTTTTGTTGCGTTTTTTGATCGCCACTTTCTCCGTCCAGAAGTCGGGATAAGTCTAATAGAATAAAAATAAAGTGCTTTATATCGGGTGCATGTCAAAGCAAATTGTCTATACATTAATATTTAGCGAGTGTAAAGTCAAAAATTTGGAGTTTCAAATGCGTTTCTGTCTTGTTTTTTCTGCCTGCTTCTCCGGTTACGAGTCAGGGACACGTTTATCAAGTCTAGAAATGGACCAGGAACCAAATTTGATATGCCAGTCTGGCGCATATCTTTACACTCTATGGTGTTGTAAAGTAGTTTACACCAATTGTTAGTTTGCCCATAGAACATTATGTAGACTTAATTTTTTCATAAATATTAATTGTAATATCGGAACAATATCAAAATTACGAATCTGACTAAAATCTTCTTTACACTAGGTGTTTACATGAAGTTTACACTGCATATGTATTTATCTTTGTTTTTGAGCATTCCAGAAACCTAATTTTTTCCTGGAGTCTAGAAGTTTTCAAAGGATCAAATGTGAGACATCACGTAGGCGCGTTTGTTTACATCCGACAGTGATGTAAAGTAGTTTACACTCATTGTTTATATGTCCTCAGACCATTGTAGAGACATAATTTTTTCATGAATGTTGATCATAATATCCGAGTAATTTTTTACACTGCATGTTAGCCTTTGTTCTAGAGCATTGCAAAAACCAAAATTTTTTCCTGAGATATAAAAATTTACAGGGAATGAAATATATATGTCAGTTGGGCGCACTTGCTTACACTCAGCAGTATTGCAAAGTGGTTTAAAGCTAATGTTTATTGTCTTTAAAACATTATGGAGAATCATTTTTTCCATAAATGTTGAAAGAAATATCGGAGCAATATCAAAATTATGAATCCGACTAAAATATTCTTTACGCTATGTGTTTGTGTAAAGTTTACATTACGTGTTAACCTTAATTCGATAGACTTGCAGAGACTTTGTAACTGAAGTCAAGAAATTTTCAAGGATTCATATGTGAGACATCAATTAAGTGAGTTTGTTTACCCTCAAAAGTAATCTAAAGTGATTTAAAAATTATGTTCAAGTGTCCTTAGATCATTGAAGAGATGTAATTTTGTCTTAAATGGGTTGCATTAAATTTAAATCCTTCTTAGCCGTGTTTATAATATGTTTCATAAAATCTTGCACATGGAGAGCTATCGTTTAATTGATGTAAATTGCCTGCAAAAGTGGTTTAAAATGAACCAGCAATCACACTACTGTGCACAGAAGTCGACAAAGATATACAGCTTTATTGTAATCATGTACATTAATAAGCCGTAAACTGTTAGTATTCTCTACACCTAGTAGTTGTGTAAAGTTTGCACTATTCATTTGTTGTTAATATGTAGTCTATACTACAAATTTATTTTACTACCAAATCAAAGCGTTAGTGTTCCTTACATTTGATATTTGCGTGAAGTTTTTGAATTTTTGCCGAAAATCTTTGCCTTCTAATTTACCAACATCCCGCCTTTTCCATTTTCTTGAAGTTTAAAATCTTTTATAATTCTCTTAATAATTTAATGGTAGGTTTTAACTTTAAGTTTCTCTTGGTTTACAACTCTCGCTTAGCAAGCTCATTTTTCAAAACTTTTTCATAGTGATCAGATTAGTCGCGTTTAGTTTGGAATTGGTGGACGGTCGTTATTTTATTACTCGGCTTAAATAAACCAAGTGACTATCTTTTGATTATTTTCTTCATCGCAAATTCAAACACCCAATTTTCAATTTGAAAATTGACCCAATTTTCAATTTGAAAATTGATCCAATTTTCAATTTGAAAATTGAAAATTGGGTGTTTTCAATTTCAAAAGTCACAACACATTGTGCTTGTGTATTGATTGAGTGAGGATTTGCAATGTGAATTCGTTGGTTAAATATTTGTGCTTGATTATAAGTGAACTGCACATTAAGAAGAAATAACTTAATGCAGTTTTAATTTGAAAATGGATGGTGTCAATAAGGTTGTCTTGTTTAAAAAGGATAATGCTGATGTTAAGAACAATATTGTTTTCCGCGTTCTTGGACTGTTGTCATTATTGTGGCATGTTACTGATTGTGTTTACTGACTGATGTACTGAAATCACGCTAATTAAAAGTAGTGTACTAGCAAAGAAAAATGCTCCGATGGAACAAAAAAGATGAATATACTTGGAATTGTGGATTATTATGGATGTAAAAGGAGGGGACTAGGAAAAATCTACCTAAAGTCGGAAAATCTGCTAAAAATCACACTTTCTCTAAGCAACGCAAAAAATCGATGTATATTCTGCGGCCTCTAAAAAAGTGTCTTTTTTAAATAATGTTCGAAGTTTCAGATAAGAGTGTATAAACGAAATCTATCAAGGTTACTTTTTTAAATTGCTGGCACCTGATTGATAGAAAACTAAGAGGTATTGTATTTAAAGTTGTTTTATTTTATGAGCATTATAGCAAGCAAAGCAGGAGCCGATTGATTAGTGCACACAATCGTTTCGGGCATGCTAGTGTATCTACATTAAGTCTGTTTCAAGTCAACTTACGCGTTTCCTACTGTTTTAAACCAACCATGTCTTCAATTGTCTTCGATGTTTGCTATTTCATTCAATTGGCTTGGAAGACTGTTAGTTTACTTAATATCATTTCTCATAGCTACTGCATAGCTAACGTGCTGCTGTTTCAATCATTGTTATGGTTGAATATTTATTTTAATCTGTTGGCCGCAGAATATACATCGATTTTTTGCGTTGCTTAGAGAAAGTGTGATTTTTAGCAGATTTTCCGACTTTAGGTAGATTTTTCCTAGTCCCCTCCTTTTACATCCATAATAATCTACAATTCCAAGTATATTCATCTTTTTTGTTCCATCAGAGCATTTTTCTTTGCTAGTATACATATATATATATATATATATATATATATATATATATATATATATATATATATATATATATATACTAGCAAAGAAAAATGCTCCGATGGAACTAAAAAGATGAATATACTTGGAATTGTGGATTATTATGGATGTAAAAGAGGAGACTAGGAAAAATCTAACTAAAGTCGGAAAATCTGCTAAAAATCTTACTTTCTCTAAGCAACGCAAAAAATCGATGTATATTCTGCGGCCAACAGATTAAAATAAATATTCAACCATAACAATGATTGAAACAGCAGCACGTTAGCTATGCAGTAGCTATGGGAAATGATATTAAGTAAACTAACAGTCTTCCAAGCCAATTGAATGAAATAGCAAACATTGAAGACAATTGAAGACATGGTTGGTTTAAATAGTAGGAAACGCGTAAGTTGACTTGAAACAGACTAAATGTAGATACACTAGCATGCCCGAAACAATTGTGTGCACTAATCAATTGGCTCCTGCTTTGCTTGCTATAATGCTCATAACAAAATAAAACAACTTTAAATACAATACCTCTTAGTTTTCTATCAATCAGGTGCCAGCAATTTAAAAAAGTAACCTTGATAGATTACGTTTATACACTCTTATCTGAAACTTCGAACATTATTTAAAAAAGACACTTTTTTAGAGGCCGCAGAATATACATCAATTTTTTGCATTGCTTAGAGAAAGTGTGATTTTCAGCAGATTTTCCGACTTTAGTTAGATTTTTCCTAGTCCCTCCTTTTACATCCATAATAATCCACAATTCCAAGTATATTTATCTTTTTTGTTCCATCGGAGCATTTTTCTTTGCTAGTACATATTATGCATAAATTCAATTTTGAGAAAACAAATGTCAAGAACATGGAAAATGTATGAATTTTCAGCTCTTTATCCTTAAAGAAAAATTCATCTGCATTTTTTAGGTAGTCAGATTTTATTATATTCTATTCAATCATTAAGGTATGCACCAATTTATCTCTGCAATTTATGTCACATAATATGATCTTTTGTGCAATAATTTCATAACTTATTGTGTTATAAATAACTCAATGAATTTATAAATCTGGTTAAATCTGGTCAAAACACTTGAGAATAGCATTTCTCATTTCTGACTATTTTTTATTCTCAATAACACATTTCCTAATGATCAAAAATGAAGACATTTCATGAAACCTTGTGCATGAATCCAATTTTTGGCGTCAATGTGAATTAAATACAACATTTATTACAAAATCAGTTCAAACCAAGAATCATGATACTGTGCATAGCAATCAAAATTTATGTATGTATATGAAGTTTTTGTATGCTAGATTGTGCTACAGCAAGCTGCCTAAATACCACCTTTGTAGCTCCTCACTAGATTGCTTTGAATCAATTTCCATGCACAGTTTTATTTGAAATAGATTGTAGGTTGTGCAAGTGCATGAATGATTATTTATTTAGGAAAAGGCTATTGGGTGTTTCAAGGCTGTAATAACTTGGTCTAGTGTGTTGCATGCCCCAAATGTCCTACTTTGTATGAATTCTTGGAGGATATGGCTCTGCTAACTCCAGTTGCATAATTTGATGCTGTACGCAGTTGGATATCCTCAATAAGGTTAAACACACAGAATTATTGTAGCACAGAATTACCTCCTATCACAGCTTTCAGTGGGGATGGTGATCAAAATTGGGGTGAATGGGAAAAGCAATTTAATAATTTTACAATTTTAGCTGGAGCCACCAAATTTAGTCAAAAATGTGCCTTTCTCTCTACTTATCTGAAAGGGGCGGCTCTAACCTTTTTCCATGAATTAAATCAGCAACAACCAAACCTCGATACTTGGGATGAATACTCTAATGCTTTTCAAACCCATTTTCCCGATAATCAGCATATTGACATAAAACGTGACCAACTCGTGGCTAGGTATCAATTCCCTAATGAGCCCGTATTACAGTATGCTGCAGATATTTGGCAATTAGCTGAAAGAGCACAACCCGGTTGGACGGGACATGAAGAAAATGATTTTATTAAAAGCCATTTTATCTCGAAACTCTTATCTAATCTCCAAATTTGGGTTCGTAATGCATCCACAAAGACCTTTGAGGAAGCAGTGTCTGAGGCTTATAAACAAGAAGTAAATCAGAATTATGATAATCACAAGAATAATACCTCAAAAACCCAAAAATTCAAATTTTCATTTGAACTCAATACCTATGAATTTATCTTTAACCATTAAAGATAATTTTTCAAATCTTCCAACTCGTGGCTCAGTGTGTTCAAAATGCAATTCTTCAATCCCATATTTTTCGTCAGAAAGACAAATGAATGCTAGAAATCATGAAAATCCCTCTCATAAGAACAGTCTAGGCCTATCAGAGGGTAGATTTTGTGATTATAATATAATTTGCTATTTCTGCGGAAAAAGGGGCATAAGGAATCGGTTTGTAGAAGTAAAAGTAGAATGCATGAGCAACACCCCTGAGGTTGTAGATTTCCTTAATTGCCATTTTATCATTTTCAAAGTACAGAAACATCCAACCCCTCTCAAAATTTCAGACATTTTCAAATAGAAATCAATTTTGTCCGGACCTTACGCAACAGTCCCAAGCAGAAGGATATTCTGGTCGGAATTATAGAAATTACGTAAGAACAGCCCATGCAGAGGATGAGGGACCCCCCATTGCGGTAAGTACTAAAGTAGGATCCAAAGATAGACCAATGGAACCCCTAAATTTTGCTGATCCGGACCTTCTTCAAACTTATCCACAAAGTGCTGGTTTGCCCTCCATGAGGACCTTTCACATTTGGTCCGACCCTGTTAACAATGAAAATTCATTTTTCCTACGTTTTTGAAAGCGACGGTAGAAGATGAGACTGGTGAAGGTGGTGAAAAATCTGACAGCTTTCAGAAATCCCTCAATTTCGGATACCACAGTCTCATGGAGATCCGCTGACAGGGTAAAAATGAATACGATAGATAGTTACCACATTCCCAAAAAAGGAAAAATTATTGAAAATTCATGGATTAATGCAGCGCTATATACATCATTTCTATTTATGCATATTATTATTAAATTCTATTTTGTTAAACATATTGGCTTCTGCTACCACGACTGTCAAATTGTATTACCTGTGTCATTCATACAGAAACGGGCATGCTCTCTTGGTACCTAAAAAGGTTCACTGTGTTTTACCCGAATTATTGGAAAATGGTATGAGAGAAACTAAAGTAACTGTTTGGGCACCACGAAGTAAACCTGTCAAATCAAAGGCAGTGAAATGTTACTATAAAACATGTACAATATGTACTAATTATGGATTTTTTGGCTCAAAAGGCATTGTTTCTGATCAATCCACCTAAACTCCGTTGTCTGTTTTTGAATGCAAGCAGGCATGGGCTAATTATTTTATCTATTCAGAACCTCTATATGAAATACGCCCAGCTTTATGGTCAACTAACCACTCACTGCATGTTTTGTATGAATGGTGCTCTTATGATAAATGTTTTACTCAGAAAAATTTCATTTTAGAAGTTGAGACTATTTCAACTTATGATGGTGAAAAAATTATGAGTGATTTAGAGACACCGGGGATGCTTGGCTTATATTGGTCAGTGTGAAAACTCTCTTACCACTATAGTATGGGAATAGGAAATATTTTAAGAAAATGTGCCCATTAGTTAGCAGTGGTCCACACTACTCTGAGACTCTCAATCAGTATGTAATTATTGAAAAAATTCAAGGTGCATTCACGATCACTCATGTTAGTAATCAATGTAAGTTAAGTAATGCTTTTGAGACAGCTCAAGGAGTCGTTTTACAGTTTGAAAATTACTCCCCACATGAAAGATTTATATCTAATGATAGCACAAATCTCAAAAAACCTGATTTCGTCAGTGATAAATTGCAGTTTATTTTTTATAAAATAAGAAGTTTCGAATCATTACATTTTTGTAGTGTATGGCTCAAACTTTGTAGATCAGCTGATTATTATCTAAATCTCGTATGGCAATTGCTGCAATTAGACCCTACTTTGGGAGCTCAAGCACTTTTAGGACGCCAAAATGTTCACGCCGCTTTCACTGGGGAAGCATTGATTGTTTGGGACTGTTTAACAATTTTTCCAGAATTTATTTTTTGGAATTATATGGTTAATAATTCATGCTATCAATTTTTGCCTATAATTTATCAAAAACAGATCTGGTTGTAATACCCGGAAGTAGAGACGTAGTCCCTGATTGTCCAAAAAGTTGATTGTTTACGTAGAACTCTAGGTATATTTAAGGATGGACTAATTTGGAGTACTGTTCACGGACCTGTTCACGTTACTGAAATTCCACTTGAAATTGCCTGGAATTCTAATTGGACAATGTACACGTTTAATGCTGCTCCGTTATTTCACGATACTCATTTTACAGAAGCTTTTCAGTCTATTGACTCAATTATAAATTATATGTTTTGAACCATGAAAGTTGAACTGCAGTTAAATTGCGTAATGAATTATACAGCGGATTTATCTTTAAACCCTAATGTCATTCTCGAATTTTTGAACGGCACAGGAGCTATGTTAACGGAAGGTTCTCGTGAAATTAGTCACTCAATAGAAAATATTATCATAAATGGCACTCACAACATTCTAAGAACTGGTGAGATGCTTCTCTCCGGACCCTTTCAGCTAGTATTAAATCTCTATTGTAGGCTGTGCAATATTATTTATTTATGCCCTAATTAATTATTGCTATCTATTTTGTTGTAAAACCGCCTTTTTTGTAGAGAGAAAGGAAAACCACAATGTAAACGTTATCAGCCTGAATTAATGCATTAAAATAAGTCAATGGCGGATGAACATAGTGACCTGGGGAATGGAAACCCTGATGTGAAACCAATGTCAAGTGACACTGACATTGTGCCCGATCCGCAAGCATTTGTTACGGTGGAGAAAGAAAATGATGACGTACATGCTAGTGCCTTGTTAGATCACCCAATCACAAAATTTTTAGTTCAGGCATTATAACCTCTCTTGCAAACCAAGAAAATTAACAAAAATAGTAAAAATACAGGAATTGTTGCTCTTGGTTCCAACAAAATAAAAGATAGGGGTCCTATTGTGAATGTTAAAATCATAAATTGTGGTAATAATAATTTAAATGTAAACACTACCGCACTCCTTGATACTGGCTCTGAAATCACGTTAATTAATCAAAAAGTTCAAACATTACTTAAATTACCTCTTTTTTCTCCCGTAGTAAAGACAATTACTCAGGCCGGAGGTCAGACAGTTGAAGTTCTAGGGACAGTTTGGATCTGTTTGAAATTTAAAACAGAGTCTGGATTTTCTGATTTTGAATATCTTCAAGCCCAAGTTTTGCCTAATTGCCCTATTGACCTCATTATAGGTACAGATTATTTATGTCGTTTCAATGATCTGTATTTATTATGGAAAACTGGTAGAGTTAGATTCGGAAATCACGAATTAAATTTGACTGAATACTCCCGGAACAACAAAGAGGCATCACCATTTTGCTAAAAAAGACAAAAATTCCTCCGCAAAGCATTTCTTTTCTCTCTTTAAAAGTAGGAAAACCATATTCAACTATGAAAAATGTTCTATTTGAACCTTACAAGCGTTGCATGCAAAACTATGGAATGCATATCAGCGCTGTTTTAGATAGCCTGCTTAATGATTTTATTTGTGTGAGCGTAGTAGACACTCAGAGAAAACCACTTATTTTATATTCTGGGATGAGACTAGGTGAAGTTTGCCTTTTTGTCAAAGGTTCTCATGCTTCATATGTTTGTAAAGAAGTAGCTAACAAAAAGATTAAACACTACTCTCCGATTTATGAAATCCCTGGCAAACCCATGTTGAGTGATAACGAGCATAGAAAAATTACTGACTCTTCTTAATAAGTACATTCATGTTTTTGTGAAGGATGATGAAGATTTAGGTAAGACTAATCTCGTTGCTCATAAGATTCAAACTGGAACTGCAGAACCAATTAAAAGTCAGCCATACTGGGTACCTCATAAACAAAGAGATATTATCAAAAAAGAAATCAAAAAAATGTTAGATAAAAATATTATTTCATTATCAAATAGCCCATGGGCAAGTCCAGTGGTAATGGTCCCGAAAAAGACGGGTGATTACAGATTTTGCGTAGATTATCGTAAATTAAATAATATCACCAGAAAGGATTCATACCCCCTACCAAGAATTGATGACATTTTGGATACGCTTAATTGTAGTGTATATTTTACTACTCTCGATCAAGCCTGGGGTTACTGGCAGATCCCAATAGATGAGAATGATAGAGAAAAGATGGCTTTTGTGACCCACAACGGTTTATATGAATTTAGTGTTTTACCATTTGGTCTATGTAATGCCCCCACCACATTTCAGAGATTGATGGATCTCCTCTTAGCCGGTAGTAGTTAAGCCTGTGACCCTAGGCCGCAACACAAAGTATATACAGCTATGTTTTGAGTTATAGGCCCTGCCCCCCACCCTATTGCAGAGAGGCAGCCTCTCCTGTGTGATAGCATAGGCGGAGAAGCGCCCTGCTTGCGCCCTGGCTTTTTTCTCAGGGCGCAATGATGAGGCATGGGGAAGCTGAGCAAGCCAATGAATTAACATACATATTGTAACCTACACGATTAAAAAATTGGCAAAACAGTGTGCGTAATATTGCGCATTGTTGAAGCATTTTTTTGCAGCTGGTAATATCGCGCGTGGAATTTATAATATCGCGGAAATCTATAAATACTAATAATTCTTTTATTAATTTAAAACTTCAAAATGGAGGAAATTATCGGACTGAAAAAACGTCCTTTCACGGATGAGGAAAAGAAACCTTATGGGCGGACACTACAACTGCCTATTGAGCTATGCGGGAGGAATCTGGAGCGTCCCATGTACCCTCTCATGATACATTTATGTCATTTTTGCCAAAAAAATTTGTCTGAAAAAGACGTTTTTGAAACAAATTCAGGAAAATGGTATTTCAACGTTCAAATGTGCCCAAGATGTTGTGAATATAATAGGGCATCCCAGGAGGCTGGGAACATGGTCATTAAAGAACATATTGCTCAACAGGTTGAAGAAGCAAAAAATGGCTTGTAAAGTTATAAATATGAGCAATATCTGACAAAAATTATCTACAAAATGAGTTCTCAAGGCGAATTGAGTTTTAATCATTTTGTGACCAAGTTGGCTGATAATGCCAGTACAAGGTACATCACTTCTCACGATGTACAAAGCATTGGCTCCTGCTTTTGGAGTTTGCTTTCTGAAGAATACAAAGAAAATTGCAAAAGCCTCAATAATCGGAAAGCATTTTGGAATTTTGCGCTTTATGTGAAACAATGCCTAATAAATTGTGAAATCGAGCCTATTTTAGATTTATGGCAAGATTTCGATCAAAATGGCAAAAATACATGGGAAAGCATGTATGAAAATTGCCTAAATGAGCGAGTTAGTTGTGTATTATAAACAATTTGATTGAATTGAAAAATAATAAAAAAACAAAAAAATTAGTGCCTCTCAGAGGCATCATGTGTGGTGTAAAAAATGGTGGTTGCCATACGTGGGCAGCAAGAAATTTCTGGCGGGGTGCAAGATTTTTTTGAAGTTCAAAAAATGGCCTTAAAAACGATGGTATGGTGATAAAAACACCATTTTTCGACGTTTCTCATCAAGCACTATCCATTGGCATCAAAAAATTGCGAAAAAAGCGAGAAAAATTTTCAAGAAATTGAATTCTGGGGGGGGTATTTTGATTTCTGGGGGTATTTTGGTTTCTGGGGGGTGCATACCCCCCCAAACCCCCACGCCCAGGTGTGGTGGTTGCCCACCACTAATAACCTGCTAGCGCATTGGCGAAGCAATTTGCTCACAGCATTGATGATGTCCGGCCAAGCCTAGAGCTTCTCAGGCATTTTTGTTATTAGATCATAATGATTATTAGCAGCATGCAAGTGAATTAGGCGTCTTGTATTAATTCATGGTTCAGTAAAGAACTTCGAAGAAGTTCTATAGAAGTTCTATAGAAGTTTGATAAAGAACTCCGAAGAAGTTCTATAGAAGTTTGATAACGAACTTTGAAGAAGTTCTATAGAAGTTCTATGGGAGACTGTTGAACTTTGAAGAAGTTCTATAGAAGTTTGATAAAGAACTTCAAAGAAGTTCTATAGAAGTTTGATAAAGAACTTTGAAGAAGTTCTATAGAAGTTCGATAAATAACTTTTATCGAAGTTCTATAGAAGACTGTCTAACTTCGATAACACGCTAATCGAAGTTCGATAAATTTTTAATAGGACTTTGATATAATGCACATCAAAGTTCGTCTAACTTTGAGACAAAGTGCTGCAAATCTTTAATAGAACTTTGATGTTGTGCGAATCGAAGTTCGGCCTAAGTTCGACAAACCTTTTATAGAACTTCGATAGTGAGCAAATCGAAGTTCGACAGATCTTTTATAGAACTTCAACAAACATACATACAAGTCGAAGTTCTAAGAGACCAAAAAATGAGGTGCTAATACGTGCTTCCTTGTTGAATAATAACCTTGAATTGCATTCATTTTCGGTAGCCCATTTCCGAGTCATGTAAAACAGACTATAATTAATGCATGCAATGCGCCTACATAATTTATGCTCATCTTTATTGGCGATAGCATGACCCTGCACTCATCTGTTTAGTGACCCAAAGACGTTTTTCTATATGCACCTTCAAAACGTTCTCGCTAGAAAAAGATCTACGACTTGATTTGATTGACATTTGGAAATCCAGAAAGATGTTTTATTGCAAGAAATGAAATAAGCCAAAGCTTTTTTGCAAGCATAAATTGATACAATCAAAGCTCACGCTCATGTTTGAATTGAGCTTTTGATTTGAAATTTTATTTTGTCATTTTCAACCAAACTTTACAGGTATAAACAAAGCAGCACAATCAACTTAAATTCTAAAATTAGATGAGCAATATTTTTCCAATTTATAACGCTGATTTGAATGAAGGAGCTCTTTTCTAATATTTAGTCTTAGCTTAATTTTATGATCCCTCAAAAAATGTTTTAAGTTCGAAAACTTCAATTTTAAAATTTTATGACAATTTTTATTTTAAAAAATTGTTTTTGAACGGCATATTATATTTAAAAAATGTAATAAATTTGAAATTTGTATTGAAATTTTAATTTTGAATGCTTTTTAAAATATTAACAAATTTTTAAATGAAGATGAAAACAACTGTGTAGGTATAGTCAGTTTGATGCAAGTTCGGTCGTTTTAAAACTATTTTCGGCACTGACAGATTGCGATTATAGCATTTATCTGATCTGATGTATAATTATCGTGAACCTCGGCTTGTTGACTAAAATTCTTAGAATTTATGCACAAAGTTACAAGTGAAACAAACAAGGTAGGTACCTACATAGTTTACAAAGCTGACATGCGCTATGCAGTAAGAAATATGCATAGGTATAGATAATTAATGAGCACAGCTTTTTTGCACGTTAAGTATACCAATTCAGCTCTTTACTGTGTGTATGCGACGCTAAAAGCAGAGTGTAGGAAGCGCACATTATGCTATATATCATTCCCAGTGCTTAAAATTGTTTGTGCCTAATAATGGGGTTGAGGTGAGGTTGGCTGCTTTGACAGAAATCTATCCTACTGTAGTTCCACTTATTTGAAGACGAGGTCAACATCACAAACCTACATACATGTAGGAGTATATGTACACACTCCATGCAGGAGTGCGTACTCCGTGCACGCAGGCCGCTAATAAGGCATAAATTGTTTCATCCTGAGTGGAGAAAAAAATCTGTTTTTCTTCCTCATAACGTAGTATGGTGGCAGGGCCTAAAGGTATAGTCTACAAAATGGAGTTCCGGAATGAAAAAAATTTAATTGAT
>JAVLUZ010000161.1:9639298-9714650 GCA_036768485.1 Mermis nigrescens
AAATCCAAAATGCTGGATTTTAAATCGGAAAGCCTTTTCGAGTTTTTATAGTCTTAAGCTGTCATTGATAATGAATGAAATAAGCAATTTTTCACATTGCAGATCTGTCTCTCACTTCCATATTTCGAAAATACTATTAGTTTCAAATTAATTTGGAGTCTAAAATTTTAAGTTATTACTTATGTTACTATAGGACCCGTGTGATTTCCAGAGTTATACTAATTGTGGTACAAGAATTCGGGAGATGAAGTAGCTAAGCTTGATTATTGACCTAGCCGGATATAGGAGTGTAGTTTAGAAGCATTTTTATATGTATAAATTTATTTCGAATTTTATTTGCTGCATCAGAATTACGACTGTGGAAACAAATACAAATACGTGCATACAAATTTTCTCAGAGGAGGTCATGCGATAATAAGAGATAACCTGCACGATATACTAGAAACCTGCTTAATCTTGCATTTTATAACTTCATTCAGTCATCAAATATAGACACGAAATAAGAGGACATGCAAAGGAATGATTGTGCGTTTGTTTGGATATTGGTATGTTATGCAAAGTCTGATTAATCCAGTCCAATCGCGTTGGAACAAACTCATAATAACAAGTTTGAACTCGTTCCTTATCCCCAGCAGAGACTACAGCCATCAGTATATAGCGACCATCAGGTTCACGACAAAATACAGCACTGCCAGAATCACCCTAAACAGATAGCATGATTTTGCTCACAAATTAATTAGGCATGACTACCGAACCCCCCCCCCCACTGAAATCTATACTTGTGTGTTACATCACAATTCTATCTGTGATTGTTTGAGATTTGTAAAATTTTGGCTACCTGTCGGTTTTTATGTTTTGCAGCCTTTTCTTTACACCCCATTTGGACGTTGCGTTAGGTTCAGAATTCCTGCATTGCATGATATTACAAACTTTGTACATAAACATACATGGGTACCCCATGTATCGTCAGTTATAAAAATTGTTTGCAGGCCAGGTTTTTCTACTCTTTAGGTGCAAAAATCACAATATATCGTCAAAAGGTTGTGCAAATAACGATTTAATTAACAGGGTTTAAGCGTTTAAATTAGATTAGGAAAGCGTATAAACAAGCCGCCATAGCTCAAACTACTAGTAGTTGGCTGGAAGCATTTACATGATATGACATTTTATAAATTTGCAAGTGCTTTTGTTCATACATATCTAAGTTTTAATGTCTGACAATGAGTGCAGCCTTTCCGAACCACCCTGTTATCTGTAATTGAAACTCTGAGGAAATGAGAGACCACACATGGGCGTAGGGGTTCTGTGCAAAGGGTATATGCACATATCCTACATAATTCTGAAAACCTGCAGATTATTATAGACCCCCCAATTTTCTATTTTTAGTAACATTTTTGAAAATATTTGGCTATTTTACCCGAATCCTCCAGTATTTCTTTGCTGCCCATGAATGTAAAAAACTGGGCCTAGAAAATCTTTCAAATGTTTTTTACAAGAAATAGACGGGTATCAAGATGGATTCAAAGACTATATTAAGTTCTAGTGAATGGTTTTATGCACCTAAACTTACTATGCACAATATCATGCTTCATTGTTACTTATTTAAGAAAGAATGTAGCAGCTCAATATTTTCAGAATGTGATAGTGAGTTGTGATGTAAAATATGTAGATCTGATCTTTTTATCCAGATTCAGCTCCAGATCCAGATAATCTGGATCTGGATCTAGTTACTTTCTGCTCTGGTTATCTGATCCGGACCTGGATCTGCCAGAAAATCAGAACCCAATCTTTATATGGATCTGTTTAGTCAAGTTATATCTGCTTTGACACATCAGAAAGTTATTGTTGGGCGGTGGTATTCTTTCTGTTTTGCGATTCATTGTAGATAGGTAATCTAAGTAGTTGTAGCCTTACATACACTTGGGGTTTGCGGAAGGGGTCCGCTGGGGGTTTTTGATAACCCTCTCCCCGGATCCATGCTGACCATCCAGAGTAGGAAAAAAGTGCCACTGACCTCCATAATTTTTTGTTTACAAAAAAATTTTATAAGCTCTACAGAAAAGTAAATGAAGTGATAAAAATGTATCTAAGTTGTTTTTCACATAAATGACTATCAAAATTGATCGTTGAGAGACTCTTTTCCCGAAAAAGGGAAAATTTTCAATTTTTTGGAAAATTTCTGTTGAAAAATTCATTGGTAAAAGTCTAAACTTGTAAGATTTTGCTTTTTATACAATTTTTACTGATATCATTTTTATGTAAAAAGTCAAAAATGCAAATTTTCCTCGGCCCTGCCCCAGACCCCTCTGGGGGCTGTTATATTAGTCCTGCCAACCGAGATCCCTTCATCCTTGTGGGCTTGGGCGCTTAACGCCCTCCTTTTCAGCAATACAAATCGCTGCACAAAAATATTTTTATCTGGATCTGGATCTGTATATAAATATATTTAAATTTTGATCTGGCAAAATGATCTGGAATTGGATTTGGTTATTTTCTGATCTAGTTATCTGATCTGGATCTGGATCTGCTAGAAAATCTGAAGCCGATCTTTACCTCGACCTGGATCTGGGTAAAAATCTGGATCTTTTACATCACTAATAGCCAGCCATTTTCTTGGTAAGGAATAAGCAAATGATCTTCAAGTTTTAATTAGAATATCGCAAATACCTTAATGTGGCTTGAAAGGCCTATACATTTGCTAGAAATGGATGGGTTAACGTCATTAAACTTTGAAAGGACAACGGATTTCAAGTAGAGCTGGGTTCCTGATTCCCAGATTGTGGGGTTCAAACTGCAGTTGCAATTGATATACTTATACGTCGACTGAAAATTTCTAAGTACGACTTTTCCAAGAAGTAGGCTTGGTGATGTATTTATCATGATTTGCTATCCTTATAAACGATATTTTCTTTTGGCCAATCAGAATCAATTAGGGACGAATTCAGAGACGTACAAAAATAAGCAGCAACATAATTTTGTGAATCTAATAGGACAAAATCGTGGAAAGTGCCAGAACTTAAATAGCATTGTCTACAAGACTATGCGGGGTTTCTTCTCATCCTGAGGATTCAGTCTCTCAAGCCTATGTGTGACCACAACTTCTTTTGTTGCTTTATTATAAGGCAAGATATTAGATGAATCTGTATTTTATAAAGCATCGTATCTTTTTCGATTTTCAAATTTCTTCAAGCGACAGTTCTTTGCCGAATAGTGAACGAATTTGGGCTAATGTAATTTTAGAAAATCTGGAGTACCACAATTTGTCATAAGAAAATTCTGCTGGAAGAATAATTAAATTAGCCAAATTTGACACTTTGATTTAAATCTTATTCAAATTGAGAAATCTATTTTCTTTATTTTTCTCGCATTCATTTGCAATTTCATTCCAACCTGCTTTTCTTTTTTTAGTTCACTCCAAATTGGAAATTTTGCTTTCTAATCTTAGATTTTACTTCATTATCTAGAAGCCCAGAACAATAGGACGTGACTTACTAGTGCATGAAGTGAGGTCATAAAAACGACTAACCTATACTTTGTTCAATTTTAAGCTTAATTTAATGTAAAATTTAATTTAGCCAGCATAAAAAAAATTTAAATTCGACTCAAAAACGAGGGCTAAAATTACGGTTGCCCGACTTTTTGTTGGCTAGGTGTGGTGCGTTATGATTCAATTTCACTTTTGAGGGACGTGATAATCATTCTGTAAAAACCTTGCACAGTCCAACAGAAAGAGTAAAAGAAGCAAAAAAGAAACAGTAGGATGAATACAAATTCAGGATTATGGTAAACAAAGAGAAAAACAATTTCGATCAATTTTTTGACTAAGTATGTATAAACGAGTTTATCATAAACATGTTTAAAAGTTTTTCATTAATAAAGTTGTGCACTGGTTATTTTTTGCTAGTTTGCAAGAGTTATAAAGAAAGTTTTTAGTAGCATAAGAATTGAGTAGCTCCAGATCAGTCAATATGTACTCAAATTCATAAGCATTGGCTTAATTGTTGAACTTCAGGTTAGATCAGTTGTCTTTTAAGCTCAATTAAAGGCCGTTTAACCCAGACAATTTGTTTATAAGATTTTCCTGGTATCATGTCAGTCCAGATTGGATTTGAAATATAGTAAAGTTCGGAGTCGAATCAATGTGAAAGCTTCACTCACTTAGCTCAATTCTAACTTTACAATACCATATAGAATAGCTTGAAATCAAACGTTAAGCTAACTAAAAAGCTAAATTACATCTAATCAAAAGTAAGTCACGCCTTGTTAAGCGCATAGCATTTTGCTAAAAACAAAGGAGACTATATCTTTTATTAAAAAATCGCTAAAAAAATTGGAAAGTTAGTGTGAGCAAAAAAGCCCCTAATCATTGACACCTATATAAATATGGTACTTACATGTTCAATTCTGCAGATTCAATTTGGTCGTTATACCTATTGAACGAATCAAGCTTCCGATTTATTTTAATAAAAAAAACAAAATAAATAAAAAATTTAATCAATTCAATTCCTTCAACTATATCTTTAAAGATTCTTTTTTCTTGTTAGGTGATGATTTAAGTGAATTTGAAAACGTGTGAAATGTTCAACATATTTGCTTATTAACACAAGAAATAAAACGCTTTGAAGTAATAATTAAAACTAATCACTTACTACTGATGGATGGAGTATTGATAACTTTGACTTCTAAATCAAGCATTGATGTTTAAATTTCTTTGATGCATGTAAATAAGTGCTTTTATAAAATTTAACTCTATTGATAATCCGTTATTCCTTTGTTCAACTCTTTCATATTTCACTTCATGTATGACCTGAAGACCTCGCGGTACTGACTAAACTAAGAAGCTGCGTACCTTCGTACAATGTGCATTAAAATGAAGATAGAGGAAAACTTATTCGTGCAAACGTTCTATATTAAGCTTTTAGAGCGTTGTCCGGAGGATATTAGTCTTCATGGTTGCAGTAGTTTTAGACTTAAATGCATTGTAAAAATTGAATTTCTGGAAAAGGAACAATGTAAACCTTGATATCCTTGTTCTTTGTAAATCGTACAGAAAAATTGTATAATTTAAGCTATCCCCATTGTAGAATTAAAAATGTGAATACCTTTTATAAATTTAAGTATAAGGAGCACACTCGATCTTGTACATAAAAATTAGAGCAATGCTCACATAATTTGTGCCAGAATTCAATCCAGGACTATATCCATAGGCTACACTCTTCCTCCTGTAATTCCGGAATTCATAGTCGTCAATAACTTTATTGTGAACTATCCTCGTTTTTAGGCAGTAAGCGAAGTTTGGAAGTTGTTTAGCTAAGAAAAATGTGAACAGCGTATCTTCATTACTCATACTTAGATCTATAGGAAGACTATGCTATGGCTTGTGGCGTGTATCATCCGCTTATTGTATATATTTGCATGAGTATTTATTTTTAAAATGTCCAATAATTAACAATTTTTTAGTTTTTTCTTCTTAATTACAAATCTTTATAATTGTTAAACAGAATTATTTCAGTTTAATATTTGACTTTTATTCACGCTTTTCCACAAACTTTCTTGTTTAAAATTTAAACCCCTCATTACTTAAACGAATTTAGCTGTATAGAAAAATTAAAGAATATAGGCAATATAGCTTAAATTATATAGGTATTATTTTGAAAAGACCACATATGCGAAAATCTGTGCTGGTCAGGTTTGCGAGCATACATTGGTAATAGCGTAATTCTGTGGAATGGATGCAATATAATTGCAAAAATAGCACTTAAACATACAATTCTGGGTTCGATCGAACTATGGAAGGGGTCCTTCAGGTTCTCAGGGTGAAAATCATACCTAAATTTGTTTACAGGTACAATACTATTCAAAAGCACGAATAAAATTTTAATGTAAAGGACAACTTCATATGCAAACTCGGGCAATGATCACATTCTGGGGTTTCGTGCAGTGCAAATCTGGCAGAACTTGAAAAAAACGTTAAGAATTTATTGGAATCCATTAATTGTCTAGTGTCTAATGGAAAATCGAATATCTAAACTACCCAATCCCCCACATCCACGTGTAAGCACAAAAGTGGCTGCATCGGATGAGCGAATTCATAAAAGTGCTGCTCAAATACAACTGTTTAAAAGAAATAGATCCTGTCTGTACAGGTATCTGACTTGATGGAGGAGTAGATGCGACTAGCTTTTCTTAAGTTTATGTCAAAATTTTAAAGAGTTTGACTTAGGCAAGCTGATAAATGGCAGCGCTTATGTAAAAATACAATTATAATATATTTTATGATCAGATGGAGATGCAGAATCAGTGATTTTAATCAGTAAAAACTATTAGTATCCAGTCATGACGAAATATGACAGGCTAGCGATACAGAGCACCGAGAATTTGTAATTATATATGAGTTTAACTCAGGAGCATTATAAGTATAAGTCAAGAAGCAAAGTTTTCAGATTTTATTATTTAAGTGTGTATGCATACATTAAATAGTAATTCATTTTCTTCATTAATATCAGGTTCCTATCATCGATGTATAACCATAATGGTTTTTTCCATTAACAGTAGTGCTGTAATAGATATCTTTATATTTATCTTGACAATTTCTATATTTTATCTTAATCCTTATCCTTATCTTCTGGAAAAATCACAGGCCATCTTTATCTTTTTCTTTTTGATAGGAATTTATCTTGCTAAAAAAGATAAAGTTTGTACATAAGTTAGCATGTAATCCAAAATGCAGGTTTGGTGAGAAATAAATGTAGACGCATTCAAGTTTTAACATGATAAAAGTAGAGAAAAGAAACCGATTGTTTAAACCCTATGGCTTGCGGCCCAAACTAATGCCAGTGTATCGACCTAAGTAAGCGGGATGACACCGATCTAAGTGGGAGTACTACTACTAGCACTCATATTGATCTATAGTTTGTTTCATTTATCCGAGAGCTTTTTCAGTTTATATTTTCAGAGGCTACAATAATCCCCATTTTCTTACGTAGTGTAGGTCGCTAGATCTCACTGTAGCTTCAAAGCAAAGAAGGGTTCCATTTTGGCGGCATAATTTAGGGTATGGGTAGAACCAAAAAATGGAAACGAAACTGATGAGTAAAATCCGGAAACAGAAATGGAAACAATGGGCAAAACCTGGAAATGGTACGGCAACAATGGATAAAAGCCGGAAACGGAAACAATCCAAAGGGCCAAAACTAAGGTTCCCTAAGTAGGGCACATTAGTGTCAACATCCCCAACCCCGTTTAAGGCAAAACTTTACTGATGGAAAGGGGTTCTGAGGCTCAGAAACAGAGTACCTTATAATTCATACATGTAGCTGACCCCAACTTCCGTCATTGGTTTCCCCGCCCAGTTGGTGGCCTTAGTGCCGGATCTGGGGTTACTGAGTAAAGCGCATCAGGACCAATACCTCCAACCCGATTTCCGGCAAGATTTCTCTCACTGAAAGGGGTATAGGGGCTCAGAGCGAGGTACTTCATTATTCACACGAGACACTGACTCCGCTTCTGTCAAGGGCTTCTCCGCCCTGGGGACAGTCCAAAGTGGTAAAACCGGGCTTCTAAAAGTTGGGCACATCAGGGTCAACATCCCCAACCCCATTTCCGGAATATTTCTATCACCGAAGGGGGTTTAGGGGCTTAGAAACAGGATGACGTGCATCAACGTGCAACCTAATTGTTGTAGAGGTATTTATTGTCAAACAGGTCAAAAAAGGATTCCTACATACGCAGTAATGTGATACAATGCAGATACTGTGAGCTTAGAAGAATATCAAAGTGAGGTTAAACATATATATATGTAGTGCACGAACCGCTGGCAGCTGGCCAAAACTTTTACACGATTCAAAAGAAGAAACTCTTATCTATCTAACATTGCCAGTTTGAACGTCTCGTGTTCACATAAGCCGAAGTTATGACCTGTTGAATCTCGTAATGTAGCCTTTTTCACCCACCCATATATATAAAATAGCTGACCCTGGTTCGGTCATGGGTCTCTGGTCTCTCCACCATAGGGGCAGCCCAAACACACCTGGCGTGGGGAGGGTTTGGGGGTATGCACCCCCCCCAGAAACTGAAATACACCCCCCAGAAATCAAAATACCCCCCAGAATTCAATTTTTGAAAATTTTTTTCGTTTTTTTCGCAATTTTTTGATGCCAATGCGTAGTGCTTGATGAGAAACGTCGAAAAATGGTGTTTTTATCGCCATACCTCCATTTTTAAGGCCATTTTTGACCTTCAAAAAAAAATCTTGCACACCCCCCCAGAATTTTCTTGCTGCTCACGTATGAGCCCAAAGTGCCAGAGCCGGGTTTCTGCAAGTGTAACACATCAGGGTCAACAATTGCAACCCAGTTTCTGGCAAAATCATTCTCATTGTAGGGGGTTTAAGGGCTTGAAATGGGGTACACCATGATTTATATTTGTTGCTGAAACCAGTTCCGTTGGGGGTGTCTCCGGCCTGGACGTAGTCAAAATGCCGGAAATGGGGTTGGGGTGTGTACCCTGAAGTCTATTTAGTGTACCCCGGCTCGTTCGCTTTGGACTTGGTGAACCCCAGTTCCATCACTTCGGACTGCCCCAGGGTGGAGAAACCCCAACGGAACTGTGGTCAGGTCAGCTTCTCAGATTAATAATGGCCACCTAGTTTCTGAGCCCCTAAACCCCCTTCAGTGAGAGAAATTTCACCGGAAACAGGGTTCGAAATACCCTGATGGGACTTACTTGCAGAACCCTGGCTGCGGCACATTGGACTGTCCGCAGGGCTGAGTAACCCCAAACGGAACTGGGGTCAGCTACTTATATGTATATGAATAATGGGGTACCCCGTTTCCGAGCCCCTAAACCTCCCTTCAGTAAGAAGAGTTCTGACGGAAATAGGGTGGAGGTGTTGACCCTGATGGGGCCTACATATTTGAGGAGCCCCGGTTCCGGCGCTTTGGTCATTTCTGTTTCTGTTTCCGACTTTTACCCATCGTTTCTGTTTGCGTTTCCGAATTTTACCCATTATTTCCATTGCTAATTCTGCTCTGCTAATCCTAAGTTGACACTTCAAACATGATAGACTGAAATGTTTAGAAACGCCGTGAACTCCCATATAGCTCAGTGGTAAAACATCTGCTTGTCATCGAAGCAACCCGGATTCGATCCCAGCTTATAACTTTTCATTTAGCGTGCTGATTACAGTATGTTCAATGGTGGAATAGTGCACTAAGCATTAAGAATTCCAGCCAACGCCCTCTAAGTTGTGATCTGCCCAATTACAGTAATTTGTCTTGTTTCGCTTACTGTAGCCCTTAAAAAAATTTACTAAAAAGCTCTTGAATAAATGAAACAGACTATAAGTTTTAATCTGGAAAAAATATAGAAGTTTTGAAAAAAATCAATAACTCTTTCGACTATACTTTGGATAGAGGCGTACAGAAAACGGTTTTGATGCTTGTGAAAAGAAAGAAGTGACTTGTCAGCTAGTAGTAGTAGTACATGGGTCAGTCAGATACCGTGGGTAAACCCCTAAACCTACATTTGTGTGTGCTTAAGGCCTTTGACTGCTTAGCATCACTCACTCTCGTTTATTTCACTTCACATACATCATTCTCCTAGGTCCAGGCGATCATATTTACACTTTATCTTTATCTTTTCAGTTCCTTTATCTTGGTAATTATCTTTATGTTTCTTTTGACCCGAACTCTTAAACACTCATCGTTTGTGGTAGCAAACTGTTATCCAACTCAGTTTTCATGTCTCCCCACTATTGTTACTACATTTCCTAATTCGCTTGCTTTCACAAATTTGGAAATTTTTTTAAAACGCTACTTTATACCCTTTTGATTTACCATATCTTTCCCCATAGCCACAAACATGGCATATTCTATCGGTTGATACGGGCGAGTCTTCTTGCATCGGCTCAGGAAAACATATTGGAGCGATATATTCATTGAAGAAAATATCATCCAAAAACTCCACTAGTACTATATCGTTCCTTCCATTGCAGATCTTTGGATGAGCCGACAGTTTAGAGATTCCAGTACTGACAGCATGTGGCGTCAGCAACCGAATATCTGGTATACCAAACCAAATCTCATAGGCTGCTGACCTTTAAAAATAATGGACTAGTCAAAATGAAAATGTGTTTTTTAAAGTAAATGCGGAAACAATAAAGCATTTTTTACCGGCTACATATCTGTGTACGAAATTTGATAGGATTGTAGCATAATTTCTAAAGCAGGCAACGTTTTGTACTAGCAATGAAAAATGGTCCGATGTAGAAGTCACTGATGCGTGAAAAAATCATTACAATCTGCTGAAAACCAGACTTTGTCTTAGCAATATAAAAATCGAAGAATGTATATTTTGCGGCCTGCAGAAAGTAGTTCTGGTGACTTAAGATACAAAGCACGGCCGATCTGGAAAACAGATCAGCCGGTCAAAGGGAGGGGCCGGAATTTAGCTTTTTTTGGGCCAAAACGACCACAAAACTTGTTTAAGCACTAAAATAGCGTTTAAACAAGGTTATTGCACGGTTTCTGGTCCCTTCAAAGCACTTTTATATAAAATTTTCCTGTTGTTCATTTTAAGCCTTCATCTCACCTCAATATCCCTTAAAATTTTCAATATATGCATTCTACGAGTTGAACTCAACATGAAAACGACCTCTGTTGCAATGGTATCTAAGTGCAGTAGGGCACTAAACGTGCAGGAACACCTTAGCATAAAAGAATTGAGTACCCTGGCACCAGAATAACGAAGCGGAATAAGCTTGCAAATAAATACAGTTGGTGGTCGTTATAGTGCGCCTCATTGTAGTGGACTTTAGGCTTATAGTGGAGAGTATACCCTGGTCTTAGCCAAATCTAGTATACCAGATATGATGAAAAGAATATCTTATGGTGGACGCTCATAACTTTGTGTAGTGGACGACTCATGCGTCCCCATCATACATTTTGTATGCAAAAATTCTTCTTATAGTGGATGGCCACTCCCGTTGTAGTGGACGGCTGCATGAATCAGTGAGCCATGCTATCTCGGTTGAATCCTGTTGACTCTTCAGCTTTACAAGAAACAAATGTACGTTATGTATGTGTGGACAGGTAGTGTTAAAGTGATTCCATACTATTTTCATTGCCAGCAGGATTGTAGAGAAGTTTCAGCAGCTTAAGATGGTCTAAGCAAAAAATTCATTGGTTCGTTGACGCAGGCTAAAATCACTGATTTCATGGAGAAATAGTTTGTTGAACACTTGTGTTTTCTTTTTGCCCTAATTATGTAGTATGTTGTCACAAGTAAGTGTCATTGTATCAAACGTGTTCATAATGAGGTAAAAAAAGTAGTTGTTCAAAAACCCCATTAGAATGGATAATCATCTATAGTGGACTTTAGAATGCCAAAGCAGTAAGTGTACTAATATCATCTTATCGTTCTAGCATAACACTTGAAACCTTATGGCCCTTTATAAGAAGCATGATGTGGATGTCATAATTCTGCTATTGAGCCTTTTAACTTAATTTTATATTATTAGGCAAATGCGGTACTGATATCCAACTAAGTTCGTTATTTAGCACAGGTTCAAGTCTCCTCTAAAGCTTTCTATACTGCAAGTGAGAAATCTTTTGCAGACACCTCCTTTTTAAAGAGGCCGCAGAAAATGCTTCGATTTTAGTGTTGCTTAGAGAAAATCTGATGTTTACCATATTCTTTTTTTGTGTATAAAGTGACCTCTTCCCAGTTCCCTTATGTTATATCATTAATAACCCGAAATTCCAATTTTATTTGTCCTTTTTCTTACATCAGAACATTTTCCATTGCTAGTACCCTACCTTTAATTAGAATGATTTGAATCAATCAATTGATGGACCCATGAGTAACTTGCCAAAACAAATATGACACTTAGGAAAATTGACTTTCATTATTCTTAACACGTGAGCTTGGTTTAAACTTACTGGGCATAGCCAGTCTTAAACCGGCTTAAGTGTTCGGCATTTTTGAACAGATTTGCATCCGGTTCCAATATATTTTCATTTAGACCAATCTAAAACCTATGGCTGTTTTGAAGCATGCGACAGGAAACAAGTTTGCTCATTCTCATCAACATCTACATTGCAAACTAGACTTCTTACCGATCTGTAATCATGAAGCTATTGTAAAGAGTCTTTTACAAAGTTATGTTCACTAACACTTTAAGAATAGAAATGATTTTTAGTTTAAACTTTACACAGCCGTTGAGTCACGATAAACAAAGATAGATTCTTAATCCCAATTTTACAGTGAACACTTTTCAAGAAACTTAGCTTGTACAACCTACGACCTCTTGGATTAGAAATAGCCTAATGTATAAAGTTTACACAATTAGCTGGAGGAAAAAATTGCATTCAACTTTGTAATCCTAATAGTACGGGATAACCCTTATGCTTTTTAGCGCATTTAAAAAAATTTATTTTTGGCAATGCTCTGTAGCTAAAGATAATTCTTACTGTAAACTATACACAAGTATTGGTGTAAAGAATGTCTATACTCTTATTCATAATCCTAATGCTCCAAATAACACGTTTCGAAACAATTGACCGCGTATAACACCAAGGAAGAAAAATGAATCATTTGTGTAAATTACCTTACACTTTCATTTCGTACAAACTAATTTATCCAGTAGAATGTTTGACCCTTAAGCGTAAAGCATTTGCAGAGTCGAGATTATGTCACATCTCATAATGGAAGAACCTAAACTGCAAAGCTGATGCAGAAACGTATTTTTTAATCAGAATTTAACGTTACACCTTCAAAATAAATTTTATATTGAGTTTAACGGAACTCATTAAAGTGTTATTTCTAACCCTTAGGACGTTCTTTATTCTTTACATTAGTAAGGGCATACCGATTTATAAGTAGAGAACTTAGCAAACAGAATAAACACAAAACTGTTTTTTACGACAGAGCTGTAGTTCACATCTCTAGAAATAACTTCGTATCTAGTGTAGAGAATCACGAACAGGTCCGATTTGAAACCGCCAACATTCGCTTCTTTTCAAGAATACTTTGCACAACCCGAGTCATAACCGGAGAAGTTTTAGCAAAAAGCGTGTTTTTTTGCATTAGTTTAAACTTTACACCTTCACATCTAAGTCAGTTTAGCTTTTGAACTGTAGTATGTTTGTGCGCAAATACATTCCTTTCTTAGCACCATGCTGATCAGAGTTGTCCCATGCTAATGACAATTTTGGCTCATTAGCACAACATGCTAACGGATACAGAGACATTTTTTGGCAAAATTGTAGTAATTTTAACGCTTTTCAGCGTATGTTTTGGCAAGAATCACACAAAAATTTTCGGCACTCCGCGCCAAGTGTCATGCTTGCTTTAAATTTAGCCCAAGCGCGCGATTTAAACATCCCACCATCAATCTACGTACGACCTAAAAATTTAGCATTCATCTCGCTTTCTTGTTTAACGATTTCTAGCACATAATAATTACTTTGTGACAACTTTGCACTGTTTTACATTTTTAGACGACAAACTTGGCTTCTTGATGGGCGCAGTTACCCTAGGTGGGTCAAGGCGTCCAAGGTCAAAAAAATGGTCTTAAAAATGGAGGTATGGTGAAAAAACAATTATAACAACGTTTCTCATCGAGAATATCCATCGGCATCACAAAATTGCGAAAAAACAAAAAACAATCCTAAAAATTGTAATCTAGGCGACGGGGATATTCGACATCCTAGAAATGTGCATATTTTCAACCCGCCCTACGCCACGTGTGGCAGTGACATCTGTTTTTATAGCAAATCAGTGAATGGAAACCTCATTATTATTTTTGATAATGTAAGAAGAACAAAGGTGTCAGTTTCTAGGTTTGTTGAGCATAAGGAAGCCAATAATTGTGATTTAGCATGACTTTTTCAAAGTAAAAACATTAATCAAGAAAGAAGTCGTTGATCTGCAAAATATGATGGCATTCTTATACAGCTAAATTAAAAAAGAAAAAGACATGCATTACTGACACTACATGTAGGATTTATACAAGGTAAAAAACTGGTGTGCTAATGAAATCTACCCCGTGCTAATATATTAAATATTCATTTATCATCACTGTTGCTAATGGGAGTTGGGCTAAAAACGCTTAAGAAGGACTTTAGATCCACATCCGATTTGAGATATTGACTAATCAAAAAAGTGAGAAAACGGGTTTTTTCCGCCTTATGTTAAACTCCTTATTCGGGAATTATAGCTCCAGAAATAATACAATATTAAGTTTTTCAATGCGGTTTGTTACGACGTGTAGCCCATGTAACACACTTTATTTTTTATTCTATTTAACATGTCCCGGCTTTTAAGTGAAGAAGTTAGCGGTAAAATCAGAGACAACCTATTTTTGTATATCATACATTCCTTTAGATTATAAACATTGAACCTCTAGATCTAACTACAATTTGAGTGTAAAAAAGTTTGCTGATAAGCCGAAAGTAGCTCTTGGGATGTAGTACATTCCTATCTGAAAAATTTTGTTGGGACCCGTAATTAAAGTTGTTGACAGACATAAAGACAAAAACGTGACTAATCTTTATCATTACACCCGCAGATTTTCACAAGTCTTTACACTCCCACTAGACAACTTATCCGAAATTTGAAAACCAAAGAGTACCATCTAAAGAATTTTATTTTTCTACATATCTATGCCAGTGTGAGTCGTTTGTACTGAATTAACTACAAGCCGTCCAAAATACCATCCAAATTTGCTTTATATTTTAGCCTTACGCCAAAACATTATACGATCATTATACACTCGATATTGGGTGTAAAAAAGCAAAAAACACCAGCAGCGAATTTTTTGATTATCTTTCTTTAAAATAAACCGCACTTCTTCGATGTGTCCCTAGATCTAGGGGGTATTCATGTGTTAGGGGTACCTACCCATGTATATTATAGGTATGCGTTATCGCATTACCTATCATGAATGCTGCTTGTGTCAATATTTGTCTCCAGGTGTCATTTAGCGTATTTTTTGCTTCCGCTTATCAGCATAGCTGGGCGGCGCCAAAGCTCTGGGGGAGGTGCCAGATTTTTTCAGAGGTCAAAAGATGCCCTAAAAACAGTGGTATGGCATGGCGAAAAACACCATTTTTCAAGGTTTCTCATCAAGCGCTATCCACCGTCATCAAAAAATTATGAAAAAAATAATAATTTTCACAAATTGAATTCTAGATGGGTATTTTAGTTTCTGCTGGGTGCATACCCCCAACCCCTACGCCCAGGTATACTTATCAGCAATATGTCTGACACCAAGTTGATTGACTTGATTGATCATAGATGAACATTATTGTGGGTCTGGGGTCAAAGAGGGCTCTATCGAGCTGAAATAGTCCCTAAAATTAGCATAAAGCTTCAAATAACAAAAAATAATCTTGTTCTAGCCTATTCTAGCCGACTTCAGGCCTTTTCGCCATAAATTTGTTATATACTTTCTTACCTTGATTTTGCCTTTTTTTCGCCGCAAAAATTTTACAGCGTTGACACTTTTGAGGAGGTCTCCAGATCATACCTCTGAAACCTCCCATAAAGATCTGAATATTACGTATACAGTAGAATAAGTAATGAACGTTAAGGTGTGTGGGTATAGGCAACACATGTGCATTGAGGAATCGACTAGGGGTTTAGACGTGATAAAATCCGTAGAACCGACCCAGAATTCCGTAGATCCTGAAATTAAATACTAAACGCCTTCTTCGCCTGTTATACCTCATTAGATCCCATGATTTAGTACCTTCACAGGGTCAAAGCAAAAAATTTTCTAATAAAAATGGCAAGCATAGCTCAAAAGATGAAATTCTTGCAAAAAGCCTCGATGTTAACAAAAATTATAAATTAGGGCCATTTTTAGATATTTCAACGTCCATCTTTGTTAAGCTATTTTTGCTTAAAAAAGTAACTGGCTTATCCTCTTCGGTCAATCCAATATGGAAGCCATTAAACCGGGCCACCGTCTTTGATGTTGTGAATCTTTGCAAAGATTGACCTGCTAATTACACTAGAAAGCATACGAGAAACGCTTTCTAAGGCTTGACACAAATTTGAACAGAATCAGTGCTGATAACGCTCTGTTTCAGTCTTTAAATGCTAGAACAGTCATTATAGTAACCAGGATTAGGGACATACCCAAATTGATGTCTAAGGGGCATTAGTCCCAAAAGTGTATTTAACGTACATGTTACGCATATGCAGACGCGGATCTAGGATTTTCATAATGGGTGGTTACCCAAACTTTTCCAAAAATAGTCAAAAATAGGTCCAACCTTCGTGTGCAAAATAGCGTTTAATCGGCGTTCTACGTTGTCTACTTTTATATTAAATCACTTTTGACGCAACATTTCTTCGAAAAATTTTGGACTTTTTGCAATTTAGCCGCGAAAAAATCATTAATTTTTTCAGCTTTAGCGAAAATTCGGTGCGAAGCGTCGGAAATTTCGTGAAATTATGGCCGGAGCACGGTTAGAAGCTTGATTAGCCGCTTATTTCCCTGTATTTGTAGCATTTGAAGCCGAAAGTCGAGACTTTCTTGAAAGTTATGCTCGAAAATAGAGGAAATCTACGCTAAAGTATCAGTTTCTGCTCTTAAATTATTTTGGAAGCTATTCCACGAACAAAAAAATGACCTCCAAGTCGCAAAGGAAGTAAATATAAATGTCGCTAATCAGCATTCTCCTGCGTGAATCGGTGAAAAAAATTTCAGGAATTGTGGTCGCTGACGGATAAAAATCACTGCAAAGAGCATATGCATCCATTATTTCGCCGAATATTCCTGGCCGATATGAGGGAGCGGCTGCCATAAGTGGGCAGTACAAAATTCTCATTGGAGGAAGGTGTGCAAAGGTCGAAAAATGGTCTTAAAATAGAGGTATTGCGAAAAAACACTATTGTTAAACGTTTCTCATCGAGCACTATCCATTGGCATCAACAAAAGTGCAAAATAAACGAAAAAATTTTAAAAATTGAATTCTAGGGTTTGCATTCTGGTTTCCAGGAGGGGGCAAAAATGATATAGAAGCAGGTCGCTATAAATATAAGACTAAGCAGAAGAGGTCCTTGATAAAATCAAATGAATAAAATATAAAAGTAAAAAATTATTCTGCGACAAAAAGCAAGAAGAGTGAAGAAAAGAAGGAATATGAATTAGTAGAGAAAATATAAATTAAAAAATAAAAGCACGATTTCAGTTATAGACGAGTAAACATTCGTGAGAATACTTGGGCAACACCAAATTTCCAGGGAGGGGAACGCAAGATTTATCAAAGGTTGAAAAATGACCTTAAAATGGTGGTTTTGCGAAAAAACACAATTTTTCTACGTTTCTCATCGAGTACTATCCATTGACGTAAAAAATTGCGAAAAAAAACAAAAAAATTCAAATATTAAATTCTGGGGGTGGAATTTGGTTTCTGAGAGGGAGTATTCTGGTTTCTCAGGGTTGCATGCCCCCCAATCCCCCCTTTACGCCTAGTTCTGGTCGTGTGCATAGATCGCAACATCTACCCTCACAACTGATACTTGTTTTGGACAATCGTGAGCAGACATGCATGTTGGTCTATGGATGGTCTAGACCCCTCAGAATAGAGAAATGGAAAATTTTTAGGAAAATGTGAGGCAAAGTGAAGGACACAAACGGCTGATAATTGAAAATTTTATTATTTTTTTCAAGAGCTCAGAATAGGCCAAAACGTAGTTTTAATGTTATTTTAGCGTTTAACCACTTTTTGAGGTCGTTTTGACCCAGAAAAGTCCAATTTTTAACCACCCCTTGCCGACCGGCTGGCCTACTTTCCCCTCCCCAGATTAGCCATGCAGTGCATCCATGGTCGTAAGCATAAGACGGGTAGCATGGCCTATTAAGAGGGGCGGGGTCAGCCGGTCTGTCGAGGGCCAAAAAAGGAGGTTTTCTGCAGCAAAATAAGGTTGATAAATTGTCATAAGCTCTAAATAGCGACAAAACTGCGATATTACATTGTTTCTGGCCAAATTAAGTAACTTCTGAAGAAAATTTCCACATAATAGTTCTTATTTTTCCCATTAGGATGGGAATGGGATGAGAACGTGAGCATACATAGGCGGCAGTAATGAAATTCTGTGGGTCTGATAAGGCAAAACCGCCTAAATTTGAAGGTCCTTCTGATACTGGGAGCCCAGACTCACCTGACCCTTCAAGCCCGTATGTAGTCGCGAAAAATTATATTGATAGAATTAGAAATAGATTAACAAAATCTTCAGCTCACAACGATTCAGAAATCCCAAAACCATAATCTTCTAAGCAATGTCCTGCGGTGATGCCAAAACGAGTTGACCTATCAGCCTCATTAATTGAAATTAATGTAATACCACACTGTGTCTTTCCATTGATTTTTATGATTCCGGCCCATGGCGTCGAATAAGGTGGTGCTTTAAATGATTTTTGTCCAATAATTCTTTTCATCATAGACAATGACTGATCAAGCGAATTATGTACCGAAATACCACAGCCTCGATAAGAACCACTTGGTATAGGTTTCACATTCACGATAGATTCTGCAATAATTGTGCCTAAGGACGTTAACCGGTATTGGAGTAATGTGATATTTCAATGTTAGCTACTTATTTTAGCAAGATAATACATAAACGATGTCTTGTCAGTAAGAAAGGCTGCTCGTTTTGATTCGAATAATAAAAAATGAAATCACAGTGCTTTACAAGGTTTATCAGCGTTACTCTTTCTTTTCAATGGACAGAAAGTGTATTTAAAATAGGCCGTTAAGACCCTAGATGCGTAGAATGGCCGACCTAGTAAATATTAGCCGGTCTGGGAAATGAGAATCGAAAATTGAGCTGTTGTGGGCCAAAATGACCGCAAAAGCAAGTGCAAGTGCTAAAATAGCGTCAAAACTACCTTATTGTACAGTATTTTATCAGTTCCAGGAACTTTTAAACATCAGTTTGCATTGATTTTCGGCCTCCATTTTGCATCATATTTAACACGAAACTTCTATTCTAATATTCTTAGGTTCTAAACCTTCAGCCCCCATATGCATGCGTTATGACCAGAAATGCATGCAGGGTAGAGGGGTTTCTCATGACTCGGCGATTAAATTCTAGTAAGCCGCATGAAGCGATATCTTTGAAAATTTTAAAACTGAAAGAAGGTGAAAAGTAAGCATAAGAAACGGCATTTCTCGAAGTTTCTTATCATGTCCTTCTATCGCTATTGACGAATATCACGAAAACAAATAAATCTGTGAAATTTAATTTAGGCTTTCTCCTGAACTAGAGCTCCAAGATCCAGTGGGTCCAACTAAATTCCATGTCCAATTGATTTTATGACACCTCCATGTACCAAAAGGGAATTGCTGAAGTTTTGGAGACTCTTCAACGATTCATTACCATTAATGCTGAAGAACTTTCTGAGCTTAAAATGAGAAAAATGCATGCACACATGTATCATCTTCCTTGCTTGCTGACCAATATCTCGGGTTAGGGAGTTCTTCAGCATAGAGTTTTGTATCCCTGCAATCAATATTCACCCCACCCTCTCATCCAATATTTGTTTGATTATCTAATAATTGAGAAGCTATTTTGAACACTTTCAGCGACCTTTTAGATCATAAATGATGAATTTATGGCACTTTGCGCCGTATACGCACAGTTTTTTAAATGATTTCTGTCAAAATTTATTTAATTTGTTTATTATTATTTTTAAAATTTTTAATGTCATAACGGAAAATGAGCTTTGTAGAAAACACCAAAAGATGTCATTTTTGATAAATACTTATCGATTATATAGCTCAGGAGCACTATTAAAAAATGTTGGTTCGTCCCAGGAATCCCCTTGCTGTGCGTTTATGGTGTTAAGGTCATAACAGTAACACTATTTTTTATTTTTGTAGGACAAACATTTTGAGGCTCGTACAAAGATTTTTGGAGCTTTCCTTGTACACAAGATATATGCAATTTTTGGCCGATTCTTGATTGTACAAAAAATTATTTTTAAACAAAAAACAAAAGTGTGGGTGATAATCATTAAAACGTGTGTTCTTGATAAGGCTAACATTCTTTTAGTCTTGAAGTTCTAGCTGAATATTTTGAAATCGGTTGCCCAATTGAAATACTCAACATAATGTATCAGAATTTTTACTACACAATAATATATGGCCATTTTTCGTAATCATAACAAATTGTTTTGCCCTAGTAATTCAATAATACTTTACACCAGACGTCAAATAAAAATATCTGATCAATATCAAGTAAATATACAAGATGCAAAACAGCTTACTTCCTGTACACCAAACGATTATATAGCGGGAAAACTGAATGACGGTTTGATCTAACTGTTTTTCATCAGAAACGACAGTTTCATGCAAGAAACAAACTTTCAGTGTCTTCTATGTAACTGACAGAAGAGCAAGAACTATGTCTGTAACATAATAAGCTGCAATCAAATGAGCTCTTCAGATTGCTGACCAAAGCGATTGCATCAAACGGGGAGAAGCCACTATGATGCATCATTTTGCAATTTGCTGTTGAATCAGGAAGTAATGCTGCCATTCTGAAGAGTCTATCCAACTCGCTTGCGACCTGATTTAGTGAATAAAGACATATTTTTTTTAATTTGCAGTGATCGCTACTTTTCAAGGAAAAAAAGCGATTTATCTTTAGACATAAGTACAGCTGTCTTCAGCTGATTGATAAATATACTTTGATTTTTTTGCATGGCTTTTTAGCAGCAACTTGCAATTTGCTTGAATGTGTGATTTTTTTCATATTATCTGCCCTATATATCCTAGAAAATAAAATCAATTTTTAATCTTCATCCATATATGTATATATATAGGATAACAACATCCACAGTAAAGTATACTGACTTGCTTAGCAGTGTTACTGAAATATAAAAATCAAGGGAATTGCACAAACTTGCTGAAATTCATGATTTAAAATGCCGGATGTAAATCAAGCGGACAAATATGTAATGAATTGGAAAATTATTTTATTGCCTGGGCATGAAATGACGTTTTGATCTACTTCATGCAGGAAGCAAACTTTATCCTCGGCCAGCTACCTTAGAGAGTTGCACGATTGATGTTTGTAACAGAAGAAAGAGCAGTCAAATGTTCTTTTAACAATAACGCGAGATATTGTATCAAAAGGTGGAAAGATACATTTTAGTATTGTTTGGCAATGAGGCATTTGACCAGGGAGTAACAACGCAGCGCTAAATATGTCGTCTAATCTGCTTGCAACCTACAACAGCATTTTGATCATTTCTCCAAAATATCCCTACATAGGAAATTCACGAATAAAACTGAAAATATATACATGCATCACCACATAATTCTGTGGTTCAGTAAATTCAGATTGTTGTATTTTGAAAGCTTTAAGGATTTACTTGAATTATGGGCGGCTCTTAAAAATCCTTAACGCCATGTTAATGTGTGTATACTAAAAAACAATTGAACCATTCTGAGATAATGATTCAAACCAGTGTCCGGAATATCGAGTATTATGACTTAGAGAGTAGACTAATTACTAATCGAATTTTACAGCTTTTCAGAAGCAAAAGATAGATCAACGAATAATCTTCAGTTAAGTGTGATCTTGATTCAAATTCAGAGACGCGTTATGATAACATTAACATCATATTCTGATATAAATTTTTTTAAAATAAATTTAAGTAGTAGTAATTTTAGAATTTACCACGAAATGACAAAATAATCCGATTAGGATAAGCCAGCGCGATAAATCGATCCTAAGCTTCTTCAGCGTTAGCATAGTAAAAAAACGACATGAAGTTCAGTCAGACGCATGCAATGAATCCCATCATCTTAGCCGTTCTCATTGCTTTAAAATAAGTATTGTATAGACCGCTTATTAAATGATCTATTTACTTAACTATCACACACAAAATAACGCAAAAATGTGGAAATTAGGTCGTGGGGAAGCTGATGCGGCTTGGCATATTTATATAGCAAGGAAAAATGGCTTCGACGGAACACAAAAGGATGAACATACTACACGCTTTATTGAGGATATAAAAGGAAAATGTCATGCAGGCAAAAAAATTTGACTTTCTCTTAGCATTGCTGAAATCGAAGTATGTTTATTCTGTGGCCTACAGAAGAAAAACACAAACCTTCGAAATAAAATTTATCACTTTGAAGTAAAATGGACAAATCTTGCGGCTTTTTAACCTAAAGTGCCAGCAAATCTAGATAATGCAGCAGAGGCGCTCATTCTGACAAGGACTAAACACGCGCACAAACAGTATTTAGCACTAAACGTATAAAGTATATAAAAATGATTAGAAAGACAATAAGATTTGGGAGTAAATCAGGACGACAATTCATCATCGTTGATCATATTATTAAATATTGGCTATAAATCATCAAAAATGAGATATTCATGATCAGGAAATCGAATTTTAAATACAAATAAACGTTGTTCCTAAGCTCTTCTGTAAATGAAACAGCAAAAAATGTTTTACACCTTCATTTGGTAGTGGTCTTAAGTGGCGTAACTGGGAATCTCCACTTAGGGATCATCTAGCTGAACGCCCCAAACTCCATTTCCGCCAGAATTACTTTAAGTGAAGGGGGTTTTGGGCTCGAAGAAGCTGACCCTGATTCCGTTGGTTGTTTTCTCGCCCTAAGGCCAGTTCAAACTGGAGGAACTGTGGCTCTTCAAGTAGAGACGATCAAAGGGCACATCTGTAAGCCTTTTTCCGCCAAAATTACTCTAACTGACGGGGGTTATTAAGCTCGCAAGCAGGATACTCGATATGCACATATAAATCTGACTCGTGATTCGGTAAGGGGTTTCTTTACCCTGTAGGGTGGTCAAAAGTGGCGGAACCAAGGTTTCTCAGGTAGGGCCCATCAGGGAAAACATACCCGATCCCGTTTCCGCCAAAATTTCTCCAACTGAAGGACTTTTTTTGTGCTCGGAAACGAGATACCTCATTTATGCATGAAAAGCTGATCCTGTTTCCATCAAGTTTTTTCCGCCCAGGCAGTGATGGAACTATTTGCCCTTACTGCCTGGCGGCGACAGAAGATACACTACAGCTCTTCAACTGCCTGTCATGGCCTTTACAAGCAAATATCATCGAACTATGGAGGAAACCAGCAAAGGTAGCAACCGCATTAAACATTTGATCAATGGTACCATGTCTGGCAAATACAACAACAACCAGGAGGGACCCAATTGCTACAGCAAGGTAATAATAATTTGAAAAGCAAAGCCTATGTATTATTTTTCGCTGCATAAATAACCTTCCTTTTTAGTATAACTAAAATCGTAAAAAGGGAGAAATTGTTATTTGGCCGCATCTACCTACATACAGCAGACCAACTAACCATAATTACAAGGCTTACCTAAATACCTAAGCTTAGCTATTTGGTCGTTGAGGACTCTAGGCCACAAACCAACTAAATAAGCATTAGGGAACTTACAGCTTTGGTGTCCTCTGTCATAATTGCTGACTTATCTGGGCGGATACCTAAGCAGCTCTGCCCTAGAATCCTGAGCTGGTTACTTAACCAAACCCAGATGTGTAAAGATCACTTGATATCCGACCTTACTCCGGAAAATCTATGGTTACCAGATGATATGATCAGCACTCTTTGATTTTAAGTCGCACAATACAGAGCTTTAGACAGACAAGTCATCATCAAATAATAATTAGAATTTGTAAGAATTTTAATAAGTAAAGAATTTAATTTTTGCGAAATAATGAAAAGAAAGATCAATTCAACTTCAATCTTATCAATTTTTAAATGCTAGTAATCATAAACCAATCCACTAGCGGATAAAGAATCAAAAGCACTTATGCGCAGTGTTTAAAACCTAAAACACTAAGCAATGACGCCTGCCTGGTCGAGCTTTCTACTGACTACATGAAATTGAGTTACTGCTCGATTAAATAACATTGAAAAGAATTACAGGATTATGGCAGAAAACGCAACAAAAAATTTGCACAAGTACATAGACAAAAAAGGACGCAAAAACAACAGGGAAAATAAGTAGACATACGTACGAAGGCATTGAAATGAAAAAGACAAGCTGTAATGTCACACAGTATAAGTTCAGTAACTTAAAAATAGCACTGCAATCAATCTGGAATCAAATCGCATTCTGACAAGTACCAATCTGTTTTTCCTAATTCATAGTTTGAAAGTGTCTAAGAATTTTGGTAATAGACGGGGACCTGATTCAATGCAACATAGGTTTCTTGAACATCTTTGTAGCCCAATGAAACACATGATTGGCGTTTGCCAAGAAAAAGCACCATTGACTGGTGACAAAACATTCATGAAGCATGAGAATTAAAGATGTAGATAAAAGGAGTAAAGCTCCACTGTTACAAATGTAATGCTCCTCAATGTTAAACAATGCTCTTCCATGTTAAACTTTTGGCGTCTGATGGTGCATAAGCTTATCGTTAATGTGTTATTATATATTGGACGTATTCAGTAGAAAAGAAATGTTATTGTAATATATAGTCTGACATCATGGAAGTTTAGACATAAGTTTTAAAAATCATCATTGACAATAAGCTGACATATTGCGATTGTAGCATTAATCTGATATTTAATTATCATTATCCGGCGGCTTAGTGTCATTAAAAATTCATGAAATTTATGCCCAAACTTATGTGAAAAAGACTATAGGTGATTGGGAGGACTTTTTCTTGCATACAAATATCAGTGTATATTCCAAATTATGCTCTGTTTCCCATTTTTCTACAATAAATCTTGTCATTGTAATTCTACACTGTTACAATGTCATGTTGTAATCTTTTGGGCATTGTCTCTTGATCTTTGCTACCCGGTTATTTTAAAGCTAGTGTTTTACATTTCTTAAAATTTGCTCTATATTAATGTATTATTAAGTAATGATTCAACTCAAATGTCTGTATTAAAATTACTCTGTCAGTTCATTAAGCCAAGAAATATCCATAAAAGATGGGTTTTTCTATATGATTGATCACTGCAAAACCGGATTTGGTTCAGAGAACTGACTGGTGCATTTTTTCGTTCATCTTCTCACACATTTCAATTGATGTCTCTTACTCGTATGTAAGAAATTAAAAGCTGAACGGATGGTGCACAAAAAGAAATAATCTATGAGCTAAAAATTTATGTTGGAAATAAACTTAAAAACTGATCCAACACACAAAAGTTGTGTTGGAGCAATAAACTAATTGTCTTTTATGGAATTTGTATCAGTGCTCTTCTATGTAGGACCTACACAATATTTTTTGTAATTGTAATACATAAAAGTTCTGCAGATTGTTACACACAACTTTTTCATGTACTTTAGATAATATTTTATGGTGACTATCCTTGTCTATGTGTGTTTGTGACTGTAAAAGCATTCTAATTTCATGAAGTCTATCATTCTATATGACCCGTCACATATAATTTTGTTATTGATAAAGTTTTGGTGGCGGTCCTTCAATGTGTTGTTACTTCTTTGTCATTCCACTTCAAAAACACTCACTTTCTAAATTCAATATTCAGGAATGATACTGTAAGAATTGGAATGATTAAATAACATTGCGACATTATGTGATACAGTAAACTTTCATGTAGTGTTATGTACGTAGTTTAGGTACTCCGCCCTTTTATGTAACATATACGAATTCAGATTGACACACCTACCAGCTAAGCTATATAAGCACACTTCTCTCTATTACAATGGTTAGTCTCCATCCTACGGTACTTACAAAATGGGGTGCAACAGTCTGGAAAGAACCACTCTTGCTGTATACTGTACTTTATTGGTTGTGCTCTATTTATTTCGAGAAGAGAATTTTGAAGCTACAATTTTTATTATGTAGCTGGCCCTGATAGCAGACATTAGACTTTGGACTGTCGGTCTGGAAGCTGAGAGTTGTTCCAGCTTCTTCCCCCAATGTGTGCAATGTGCACAAAATTTTGCTGCTGTTTATGTTGTTTACCACTTTTGGTGGTCTGTCTGCTGATTTTATTAATGAATATCTGTCTGGGTTTCAGCTTTTCAGGATTAGTTTCCGCAGCTGCTAAAATATTTGCTAAAATCGTGAATCTTCTGTATTCCGTGCTAGCTTCATTAGTGAAAAAGGAGTAAACATGTTGTTTTGGTTTTGGGGAACCAAATTACATTTGTACTTTATGCGGAAGATGTATCTTGGTACTGTATTTGATGTTTGTCAGCTTCTTGTTTGCTTCCTTCTAGCACATATAGAGTATGCCAGTTTTAATTATCTGAGAGACAGCTGTAGGGCAACCGCAGGACAAATATGGTTAATAGGTGGCAGTGCAATTTTGGATTGAAAAGACTGCTAATAAGAAATTTGATAGTGTCCAGACAGTCCCGAAAAATAATTATTTTTGCTGACCCACTGAAAATAAGAAGCTTGCAGCTTGATTGGACCCCAAATTTGCACTATGACTCATTAGAATGAGCTTAATACTGCCCGGCCAGATATTACTGAGACGTGTTTACATCTAATGCTCGAGCAAAATGATGACAAACTGGCCCATCATCAGAAAAGTCGCTTCTACGAGCAATGCAGATGTACATCTAGGTTATAGGTTAAGCATTAGTGCGGTAAAGAAGCGCACGAATAGAATGTACGCATATAAGTAATAATACTCTTTTGTAGCTGCAATATAGCTAACCGTGTAAGCTGGAACAGCCACAACACGTACTACGTTTATAATATGTTAAGGGTCGGGTCACCTGACCGTAATTTAGGCGAGGATAAAAGGCTCTACGTTGAGTTAATGTCATCTGGTGACATTACAGTAACCCGACTGACCCAGCTAACCGCGTGCTAATCTATTGTAAGCATTAGGGCAGCGCCACTGGTTTTTCTTGCGTCTCGTTGCTCATAAGCTAACTTGTTTTCAGTCACTCATTTCAAGTCCGCTTGTTTTTCTGCAACATTTCTCCTTTGTTTTACTGTTGGCCTCTTTGGTATCACTATTATATGTATTATGAATCCGGATCAGCATCAAATTGCCATCGATCAATTAGGTACGTACATTCAGGCCCTCCACCAGCGTTACGTTGCCTGGGCCACCCAGCCAGCTTTCTAAGACGACGGGTTTTGCGATTCCATCATTCGTCCATTTGAGCGTTTCCTCAATGACAAGATCAAAGCCGAGATCTTTGATTACGCATTTATTTACGACGAGGAGCCCATCGAGTGCCTACATGCATACATCTGGCACAATCTAATCGGCAATGGTATTCCACCCCTATGGCTACCATTGGCCTGTTTGGCCAATTTTCACTCAAGGCCCAAGCCGCTTGGAGCGAGTTCGATACAACCGCACTCCTCTATATGATCAACCAAGCCTATATCAAAGTACAAATGGCGGAAGATTCCGATTCCAACATCAAAATAGCCGATGACAAAGGTCACGACCCCAAAGATTTCCACAACGACAACGGCCGTAGAATTGATAATCCAAATTTGGGCAAAAACAACGATCAGGTAGAAGATATCCAAAGTGCTGATGAAGCCAAAGCTCCGTTTTTTGTCGTATCTGCACTTCAAGAAGCCGAAACGACTACCCTTCATCGTATCCATTGGTCGAAGCTTGCTACATGGGATCAATATGCACGTTTTTCACCCATTAGCAATTCCGACGATGGTGGCGATTGCTACACTAATCCAGAAACCTAACAAATTATGTATGAATCGGAATTATGGTGCCACATATTGTAAGCAGTAATAAACAACGTGTTCAACATGTACAGCATTGTTGTACGATTTTCATCTTTCTCTAAAATGGCACCAATTACAATTAACGATCAACTTAATTTTTAACATTGCGTTTTTGGCATGTACAGCGCTGTCGTATGCATCATTAATTGAAATAAATTATTCAAATCATCACCTTGGCTTCTAAACTGCAAATATATCCAGGTTATAACTTCAAATTATTGGTTATACACTTAGTCAAGGCTTTCAAAAGAAAAATATATGCTGGGCGTTTAAAATTAGATATAAAACGTGTGCAATTTTTGTATCTAATTGCAGTTTCAAGCATATATGACTTAAGTTAAATTTGCAGAATCGCTACTTAATTATGCGAATTTCAAATTTAGGCGTCAGTTTTTCGACCAAGCAAGAAAAGATTTCAGTCTTCTTATAAGGGCATAAAGATAGAATAAAACGAAAGGAGAGTTTCTGAATTTTATGTTTTGCATGTCTGGCAAGCGAAATCCAATGTTTTTGCGAGCACATATTTTGCATAAAAAGAAATTGTGGATTTCTTAATTTTATGCTTGGAATTCTAGCTAAAAAAAAAATTGAAACTGATTGGAAATAAAAATGTTTAACAATGATTAACAAACATTTTAAAATTGAAATTCAGATTAGAGAGCATCTTGAAATTGAATTCGATATGACGATTCAATTAATTTGTAGCACAATTTAAAATCTTTGTGAGCGAACTTCGTTTACGCGCTTCATAGTTGTCGCTAGCTAATTTATTAAGCTTGAATATTAGCGCGTCCTGTTTTTATTAGCTAAGCCGATAAAGCAACTATGTATCTAGCAGCATTTTACATGGATGAAGCGTATTTATATACGTATGTTTTTGGGGGACAATATCAAAAATGATCACTGAATTTTGAAAACCAAGAGAAATGGTTTTTGATCGTTACAGCCCTATTTTTGCAGCTGTCGGATTTTGAAGAGAAATATTTTGTCGACAGATTTTCATGAAAAATATTAGATTTTCATGACAGATAGTTTGCAGTTTAAGTATAAGTGCTACATGCTTGAACATTTTCTTTATTTCCGCCCACGATACTGATTTTCGGAATTAAAAGGGAAAGCGCTCTCCAGAATTGTTTAATCAGCAATAAAGTTGAATTTTTGTGCACTCTCTACCACCCTGTTGCCCTACCCTAACTGCGCTGTCTCACATTATGCATACTCTTTTATGAAGAACTAAACAATTGTTCTTTGCTTCAGCTGACATTTACTGCTTAATCAATTTTAACATATTGATTGATCAGCTATTTATGCTTAAAAACCAACGAGTGCTGAAATAGCTTATTCATGCGAATTTAAGCTTAACATACGCATAATATTACAAGGCGTACCTAAAGCAATTCGTTTTTCATACATATTTTGAACACAAAGCGCGAGTTATTATTTCCAAAACCTAAGTTTCTGAGCTACAAATTTTCCAACTTGAAAATCTCATTAAAATTATCAAAAATAAACCGAAAAATAAAATAAAATTATTCATTTATATGCGGAAAAGAGGCTCTAGTACCAGTAGCATACATAATACAAATTCTATGTAACGTATGCGGCAGCAGTTTGACAAACTGCAAGTAACTGTGCGCCAGCAGCAAAGCTTATTAGACGATATCCAACCTTCATCCACCCCAGCACATACTTCAAGCTCAGGAACCGCCGGGGGAACCGAATTTTTCTTCGGACGGTCAGATGAAAACTTTGATATCTGGACTACCCGTTTTGATAGTATTGCACTTGCTAATGGGTGGGATGAGAAAAAAAGATTATTGCTACCCACTTTTCTACGTGGCTTTGCTGAGGTTGCTTATTCAACCATCCCTGAGGCATCGCAAAAAGACTTAACTTACGCTCGAACTTGTAGATATTCTACGCGAACGTTTTGTTTCAACAGACAATTCGGAAATCAAAGCTTAGCCACTACACAGTAGACGTCAGGGACCTCGAGAATCAGTCACTCGATACGCCTTGGACTTGCAGCAATTGGCAATTCAGGCGTACCCAAACATAGCCGCAGACACACTTGAGGCTCTAACTCGCACATTTTTTATTGACGGTTTAAATCATACACTTTGACGTTTCGTTTCAGATAAAAAACCGTCTACTTTTCATGAAGCCGAAATGTATGCTCGGCAAGCTGAGATGCAACAAGATCTCGAAAGTCAACGACGCCCTGATGGCAGTTTACACGCCATAGAAAGGAGAGGGGAGCGAACCCAAGTTCCAAGACAGTGGAAAAAGGAACACCAACTAGGGTGGAAAGCCCAAGAGCCGCGACCCCCACCTGCCATCTGGACAGAAAAACCTCAGAGCCGATGTTTTTTGTGTGGCCAATTAGGCCATTTTCAGCGTAACTGTCCACAGTTACATCATCAAAATTGGCAACCCCGGGGCATGACACCCCTAGCGGGAGTGCAAAAAGGTAGCAATTTTAACGTAGCTCGTGTAAATAATTCGTTTTGTCAGCAGCCTCAGATAAACCGCCCAAAAAGTCACCAGAGTCGCCCGATTCGACGTGTAAATAATCGCTTTTCGGCCATAAGGCGCATAAATGCAGTGAATGAGCGCCCAAGCCTGGGGATGGAACCCCAGGTTGCTACTAACGATGAAAATGAGTGGTACGAGGTGGATGATGACGAAAGTAGGAGCAATTGGCGACCACAGCGCCCTCGTGTGGTTTGCCTTGTGGATAAGGGACCCACAAAAGCAAGTGACGTTTCATCCCATGCCGATATTATTTGCGCTGTGCAGAGTAGAGGTAAGCAGCCCGGAGGTAAGCAGGTCAGAATGCTATGGGCTCCCTCTCTAGCGCCCAAAGCAAGCTGGACGAGTTTTCTTGCTTTGTTTTTTCATTCTGGATACTATAAGTGCAGCATGTTTTTGATTTTATGCTCTTTGTGGGCGATGTACAATTTTACTTTTCCAGGATCTGCCGCTTTTCAGCTTTGTGAACCGCAGATTGCAGGTGCATATTTTTCCTTACCTACAAATATGTCATGTTGTATCCCCATTGGAGGTAACGTTACACATTTTTATGCAAACTTATGGACTCCTAATCTTGAAGCCCATTTGACCCGTGCATATAAATGTGTTGCTAATACACACACAATTTGTACTAATACAGGCTTTTTAGGGTCACGAGGTATTGTTTGGGATTCCCATGGCTCGGATCCCATTTCAAAACATTGCTGTGAACGAATGATAAAGTCAGAATATTACCGTGGTCATCGATTATATAACATAAAACCTCGTTTATGGCGAACTAATGTAACTTTAAATGTTACTTATCGTTATTGTTGTAAGGATATGTGTGAAACAGCTGAAAATGCTTTAATACAAGAGGGACAAGTAGCTACTTATGACGGTGTACATATACTTTCTAATTTGGGAGATGTTTCAGCGTGTAAACCGGAATCTGGTCAGTGTGTTTTGGATGATTCCATAATTATTTGGGAACCAACTGATATCAAAGCACCCTATCCCTTTTCTACGAATGGCCACAATTTACTAGTTCAACATTTGGGACCCTATTACATGATAGAGGAACTCCAGGAGGCATTTACAATGGTTTGTCACCGACTCCGCGCCTAAAAACAGTTGTTTACCCCCTTTTATACTTTATATGGATCAGGGTATATTTTTACAACTGTTTGATGCTGCAGGTTTTCAGATAGCCCAGCCACACGAGCAGCCACCCATACCGCTGCAATATACATGGCAAGATGTGACACCAGAGACTATTGTAGTACCACAGATGTTTGTCGAACTGAACAATTGACTTCAATTTTTGGAAGCATCGATCAGAAATTGGGAATCGACGCGGTTCAATCAAATCTGGACACAGATTTGTCGTCTGGCCGATGCTCAACTTCAAATCGTCCGTCAGTTGTTACGCCTGGATTCAACGCTAGCCGCACGTTTGTGGCTGCGCCAACAGGATGTGGCGGCTCGTATGGCTGTGGAGGTTCTTTTAGTCTGGCCCTGTGTTCAGCTTTAACCAGATGTAATTTTTTGGAATTATTGTGTGGCCGATAATTGTTATGCTATGTTACCTATTTTTGTGAATGAGTCTGTATACTTTAATTTGCCAGGTTCTGAAGATGTTGTTGCACAGGCACCTAAAATGCCATGTTTTGATCTGCCAGTAGGCGTTCATTACGAGAACGCTACCCATCAATGGATTAGCCCCCAAGGCGTTGTAGACGTTAAACCGCCTGTTGCAACGCCTCAACATGTCAGTAGCTATCCAAAGCCCCGTCGTTTTTGATGCGCCCTTGCTACTCAAGGAAATTGGTCGACATCCACCGTTCCAAACCTCGTTGGAGTTGGCCACACTCGAAACTTGGCGCCTGCAACGACAGATGCAACAGTTGGTCAAATTCACTTCTACGTTGCACATCGACCCCGCTCAATTCCGCCAGACCCTACGCGACATTGGCGATGGTGTAAAGGATATTAATGGTCTGACAGTCTCACATTTGCAGACCGCAGTAAGTGGCTTATTTTCAGGAACTGGACACGCTTTATCCGCTTTTGGTGGCGGACTTATGCATAATATCACTAATGCATTGTTTTGGGCTATTTTTACTATCTTTGTGATTTATCTAGGCTTTTTAGCGAATTCGATATGGTTGGTGCTGCGTGTGGTGCCAATGGGGTTGTGGTTCTGTGGCACTGCTTTGCCAATGGATCACATCCTTATGCCCCCGTGCATGCGGCCAAACTGGCCAGCTAACGCGTCTTTCACGGCAGGCTATGACTAGACACCAGCAACAGCAGCAAGAGCCAGCTGTTCTTTATCACCGAGCCCGCAGCCGCACGCCCATCTATGCTGTTCATTCCCCAGAAGTATTACGTGTTTGCCGCCCCCATGTTTATGTGTACTTTTCGACTGGCCATCACATTGTAGCCTTGATTGATGGTGGAGCAACCCTGACGATCATGGACTATGCTGCTTATCAGCAGCTCGGAATGGACAAACCGCTCAAATCATCGACCCGTCAATCTGCTACCTCAGTCACTGGACATGCGATTCCGTCACTTGGCGAGTTTACAGCAAACGTTCGAATCGGCATCCAAAAACTGTCAGTAACATTTCTTATTATGCATAACAGCCCTTACTCTATTTTAATTGGTTATGACACAATTGTTAAACTTTGTGGTCAAAATCCGCGTATAATAACTGACCACGAGCAGCAGTACATAAAATTCGGTCAAAACCCACCAGTTTCACTAATTTCATGTGACGAATTATTAGCAGATGCAAAAACTGAGCAAAAACAAACTATTTATGCTACAGTTAAAGAAACTGTTTTAATTCCGCCTGTTTCGATTTTCTCGTTACCTATTGTAGCTGATGTATCTCAGCTTAACGAAGATTGGATTAACATTGCAAAATGCAACGATTTATCATCTTTGTACGTGCCTAATGTTCGTTTACACTTAAACAAATGTAATTTGCCTGCAATACCTATCGTAAATTTTACAAAACAGCCTGTTCGTTTATATAAAGACACAAAAATTGCAGCTGTCTCCGTTTTTCCTACCCCAAACTCGAATTTAAAAAGGGAGGGAAACAATAATGACGAGTTTACACTTTTTTTCCAAAGTGATCCAACAGAAAACGGCACATATTTCAGACCCTTTTGTGCGAAATCAGTTTAATGCGTTTTTACAGGTTAATGCAGGTGTTTTTGGCATGGGCCGACCCTTGGGTAGAACGTCGATTGTTCAACATGGAATCGATACTGGTGATCACCGACCAATTTCCCAGCCACCTTATCGAGTGCCATATGCCAAACGTCAAATTGTGGAAGAGCATGTGAATCGCATGCTCGATGCTGGGATCATTCGCCCATCTCAAAGTCCGTGGGCAGCCCCAATAGTTTTGGTGGACAAGAAAGATGGCACAAAGCGTTTTTGTGTGGACTACCGTAAGTTAAATGAGTGTACAGTTAAGGACGCTTATCCTCTTCCTTTAATTGATGATATTTTTAGCCAGCTGCGTGGATCAACTATTTTTAGTACCCTAGACTTGGAGCAAGGATATCACCAAGTTGAGGTAGCTGAAAGTGATAAATGTAAAACCGCGTTTAACTCTTTTCTAGGTTTATTCGAGTTCAATGTTATGCCTTTCGGGCTGACTAATGGCCCAGCGACTTTTCAGCGGACCATGGAGCAAGTCCTACGTGATTTGAAATGGCGTCGCTGCTTCGTATATCTGGACGACATCCTGGTCTGTGGAACTGAACCGAAGTCGCACATTGTACAATTGCAGCAAAGTTTTGATCGCCTAACCCAAGCCGGTTTAACCCTGAAGCTAAAGAAATGCGAATTTGGCTTAACTGAGGTCAACTATTTGGGACATGTTATAGATAGCAAAGGACTTCGTGTCAACCCTGCTATAGGTTGACGCGCTGGTCAAAATGCCAGCGCCTAAGTCTGTCTCAGAAGTTCGTAGCTTCTTGGGCTTATCTAATTATTATAGACGTTTTATAGATCATTTTGCAGATAAAACGTTCTTTTTAAATAAGTTACTGTGTAAAGGTGTTGCATTTAACTGGACTAAAGAATGTCAGCAAAGTTTTCAAAATGTAAAAGATGATTTAGCTCGAGCTGTAACTTTAGTATTTCCCGACTTTTTGCAGCCGTTTTTGGTTCAAACAGATGCCAGTGGAACCGGGATTGGAGGCGTGCTGGCCCAAGCAGTCAATGGTCAAGAGCAACCGATCGCCTTTGTCTCACGTACACTGAACAAAGCCGAACGCAACTACTCCACGATTGAAAAGGAAGCCTTGGCCATTGTTTGGACAATTAAGCAATTTCGCCCCTACTTGTATGGACACCGCTTCACGCTGCTTACAGACCATGCCCCAATACGTTTGTTGAAGATTCATGATGCTTCACCTTCCCGTTTAGTCAGGTGGGTTCTTTCCTTGCAGGAGTATGATTACAATATAGTTTTTAGGAAAGGCCGAGAAAATGCTAATGCTGACGCTCTGTCTTGTTTGGCGATTAACTTCTTCAATGGAAACGCCAGAAGAAGTCGTTTCTGTGGAGCCGAATCGGAATGGAGCCAAAAACCCGGTTGAAATTATGCATACAAACACTGTACCTATGCATATGACTAATGTATCTAAGTTTTGTGCTAGTATACATAAAAATGATGCTTGTGCATTGCAACTGCCATATAATTTACGTTTAATGCAAAGACGTGATGTGTTTTTGGGTCCAGTATTTTGTTTACTCCAAAATCGTAGATTTTTAAGGAATATAACCCATGACCAATGGAACCTGGTGGACGATTTTGTATTGGACAATGGGATGCTGAAGTACCAAAACAACCCCGACCGGGAGCCCGTTTTGGCCATCCCGCGCCGTCTGGTTCCAGTGGTATTGCGCGCCTTGCATAATGATGCAACGTCTGGACATTTGGCGTTTTGTCGGACATGGGAAAAGGCCCGGGAACGCTACTTTTGGCCAGGACAGCGCGCCGATGTTTGGAAACATTGCCGCGAATGCCTCCCATGTCAACGCCGCCGCCCCGTAACTCAGCATCTGCCAGTGCAGCCACTTTGCCCGATTCCTGTGGCGGCTGCATTGGAACACTGGGTCATGGATACGATGGGGCCACTCCCCCAAACTATATGCGGGTGTACTAATATTCTAGTTTTTATAGATCGAACGACCAAATGGGCTGAAACTGTGGCCGTTCGTGACATAAGAGCAACCACAGTTGCTGCACACTTTGTGGAGCGCATTGTTTTGCGTTTTGGCGCCCCCAAAGTTGTGCAGTCCGACCGTGGCACTGGTTTTGTGGCCGCCGTCTTCCAGGAGGTCTGCCGACTATATGAGGTTCGTCACATAACGTCAACCCCATATTGTCCGCAGACAAATGGCCTGGTGGAACATTTCAATTGGACCCTCCAAACCATGCTGGCCACGTGTATCCAGGAGCGTGAAGATCAATGGGACCAAAGCCTGCCCAGCGTCACCTTCGCCTACAATACAACTTGGCAGTCTAGCACCAGATATTCGCCTTTTTATCTGGTCTATGGCCGCCAAGCGAAGCTTCCACTTGACCAAGCATTGGAAGCTGATGGTGTCATGGGTGATGGACCACAACCCCGTTGATCCAGGAGATCCATCACAACCTTTGCTTGGCCCGCCTATTGGCCACCAAAGCCGCTTGAAACGCTCAACAACAGCAAAAACGTCAATATGATTGACGAAATAGAGTGGAGAATGACCGACCGGAATATCGAGTTGGTCAATTGGTTCTGATGCGTAACGCTCGAGCAACGTCAAAATTCCATCAACGTTGGCTAGGACCATATCAATTGCGATGCCTTAGCCCGCCGAACGCCATCATCCGTGAACTCGGCGCCCGTCGACGACTCCGAACGGTACATTTGAATCAACTTCGACCGTTCAAAGGTGAGCAACGCAAAATGCTTGATGATGCCGACACTCTTAGTGAAGGCAGCATTGAGTATTAGCCTATCAACTTTGTAAGACCGGAGATTGTAACCCAAAAACGCTGCCCGGATTGTCCGACAACCAGGTACCGCCCAGTTTTTGCTAATTTATAATTGCCACCCGGAAAATAACGTTTTAGACCAAAATATGCTTCAACCCATATTTTGATGTTTTGACATACCGGCGAAAATCAACCCGACTGCCCTTCGTTAAGGATTCTTCACCCATGAACGTTCCTTCTTAAAAGGGAGGAATGTAAGAATTGGGACAATGATATAACGTTGCGACGTCGTGTGATACAGTAAACTTTCATGTAGTGTTAGGTACATAGTTTAGGTACTCCGCCCTTTATGTAACGTATACGAATTTAGATTGACACACCTACCAGCTAAGCTATATAAGCACACTTCTCTCTATTAAAATGGTTAGTCTCTGTCCTACAGTACTTACACAAGCAAAGCAAAGGCCGATTGATTGAGTTGCACACAGTCTTTATGGGCATGCTTGTGTGCCTACATTTAGTCTGTTTCAAGTCAGCTAGCGTTGCTTCCTACTGTATTAAAGCAACAATTTCTTCAATTGTCATGGATGCATCAATGTTTGCTGTTTCATTCAATTGGCTTAGAAAGACTGTTAGTTTACTCAAAATCATAGGTGGGCAGCTACGACCTGGGCTGAAGGGGGGTTTGGGGGGGGGGGTATGCACCCCAAGAAACCAAAATGCCCCACTCCAGAAACTCAGAAATACCCCACCCCCAGAACTCAATTTTTGAAAATTTTTCGTTCATTTTTCGCAATTTTTTGATGCCAATGGATAGTGCTTGATGAAAAACGTCGAAAAATGGTGTTTTATCGCCATACCACCATTTTTAAGGCCATTTTTAGACATTCAAAAAAAACCTTGCACCCTCCCCCAGAATTTTCTTGCTGCCCACGTATGGTGGGCAGCACTGATTTTCATGGGGGGGGGGTGAAAAATTTTTAAAGGTTAAAAAATGGTCTTAAAAGTGGTTGTATGGCAAAAAAAACACCATTTTTTGACGTTTCTCATCAAGCTCTATATAATGGCATCAAAAAATTGCTAAAAAAGCAAGAAAAATTTTTCTCTGGGGGGTATTTTGATTTCTGGGGGGTACTTCAACCTCGGGGAGGGTGGCAGCATACCCCCAAGCCCTTCCACGCGCATGTGTGCTCCAATATCATTTCCCATAGCTACGTGCTGCTTTTTCAATCATTTTTATGGTTAAATATTTATTTTAATCTGTTGGCTGCAGAATATACTGCGATTTTTTGCGTTGCTTAAAGAAAGTGTGATTTTTAGCAGATTTTGCGACTTCACGTAGCTTTTTCCTAGTCCCCTCATTTTATATCCCTAACCCCTCCTGTTACCAAGGTGTAATGCACCCTAGAATTACCAACGTCTAGATCCGAGATTTACACATCAGAAAGATAGCAAAACTGAATAAAGATATATTTATCAGATAGCTGACAGTATGAGGATTCCAAAAATGCTGCTATTTTATGCATAAAATTAAAAACCTATTGAGTAATAAGGATTCTTTTTTTTGTGCACGTTCTCTAATATGGCAGCCAAAAAACAAGATGGCTGCCTCCATAGACACTTCAGTTTTTTGTGCGATCTGGGTGTACCTAAGCAAGGAAACCTATGAAGCAGATGTAATAAGATGCGTACATTCCAAAGGAAGCAGTGGTAAATAACAGCTTTAGCTGCCTGGCATGATTCAAGCATGTGCTACACTGCATAGTGCAAATTATCAAAAGATAAATCATTTTGATGTATTTGACGGAATAAATAAGCTTAAGTATGTATTTTTAAACATGCGAAACAGACGAAGAGTTTTCCAGACAAAGTTTTTCACAGGTTTGAAATTCCTAAATGTTTTTTCTATTAATACTAGCAACTGAACTTTCACTGATGACCGTGAAAGCAGGATTGTGCTGTTTTGTGACTGTAATTACAGCAGCTAAGGTTCGATCTCTTAGATGCGCTTTTTTTCCCTGGGTGATGATAAACTCATCAATTCCAATAATAAAGTTTCTAAAGTTTGTGTGTACATAGGTACATACTACATTTACCTGCCTAATTTATGTATAATGTAGGTACAGTCTGAGACATAAACGTGCCCCAAACATCAAACTTCTTCAAACATTCGCAAACAACTTTTGTTTGTATGACCTCTCAGGTCACCTTGGGTCTTTCAAATTTGGGCAAACATCCACAAACTCTCGCTATGTCGTAAATCTCGGCTTGTTAGGGCAGGGTTTTTAAGTGCCACATATGTATTAGTTACAAACATCAGTCTATGTATACATAGAAGGTAACTATGTTAATGTAGGTACCTAAATACCACAAAATGCGCGCATTAAAACGGTAGTACCTAGATGTTTCATATCTATGACCTATGTACATGCGTGGTTGCATAAGATAGCCACCGGCCACACACTGCCCATCACACGTACATACATACCTAACGTTTGCTATATACATGCATACACACATACCTAAAGTATTATTTCACCTGGTGTCCTAAGTATTTTGGTAATGTTTATTAGATTATTTATTTATTTATTTATTAGATATGTAGTGTTAGAAAAGGGATTGAATCTTTAGTTATACCGCATGTACTCATATTAATTTTTAGTCCTCTTCTAATGTAGGTAGGTACATAATACTATGGTAAGCATGGCGATAATATCAACAGACAATACCAAATTAAAATTATACTAATCAATGCCTACCACACCTGAGTGTGGGGGGTTTGGTATGCACCCCCTCCGAGAAACCAAAATACCCCCAGAAAGCAAAATATTCCCCATGAATTCAATTTTTGTAATTTTTATTGTTTTGTATTTTGTAAATTTTTGATGCAAATGGACAGTGCTTGATGAAAAACGTTGAAAAATGGTGTTTTTTGCCATACCACCATTTTTAACGGAACTTTTTTAGACCTTTGAAAAATCTTGCACACCTTCCCAGAATTTTGTTGCTGCCCACGTATGATGCCTACTCGCTGAAGCTGTGATAAATAATGATTGTTGTTCTATTTGAATAACTTCCTCCGACAATTAGCTGACAGATTTGCGATTATAGCATTGATCTGATATATAATTTATCATGACCATTTGCTTACTGTCAATGAAAATTCTTAGAATTCATGCACAACGTTATGTGAAACAGACTATAGGTATTTATTAGCTTTGACGCCAACACGAACAAATCGCATACTTTTTGTAAGACAGGCGAAACACAATTAATTAAGAACAATACATGTATACTCTAATCAGATGTTATAAATTTCGCGGGTTCATAATTATAGTCAACTATTACTAGTGATATCTGGATCTGGATCTGCCAGAAAATCTGAACCCAATCTTTATCTGGATTTGGATCTGTTTAGTCAAGTTATATTTGGTTAAACAGATCAGAAAGTTATTTTTGCACAATGGCATTCTTTCTGTTTTACGGTTTACTGTAGGTAGGTTATCTAAGTAAGTAGTTGAAGCCTTACATGCACGTTGGGGTGGGGGTGGTCTGCTGAGGGTTTAGACCCTCCCAGATCCGTGCTGACCATTCTGACCCCAGAATAGCCAAAAGGTGCCACTGACCATACGTGGGCAGCAAGAAAATTCTGGGGGCTGTAAGATTTTTCAATGGTCAAAAAATGGCCTTAAAACTAGTGGTATGGCAAAAAAACACCATTTTTATGACGTTTCTCATCAAGCATTATTCTTTGGCATCAAAAAATTGCGAAAAAAACGAAAGAAATTTCCAAAAATTGAATTCTAGGGGGAGTATTTGGATATCAGGGGGTATTTTGGTATCTGCATGGGGTAGGAATAGGGGTTCATAGCCCCCAAACCCCCATGCCCAGGTGTGCCGCTGACTCCCCATAATTTTTTGGTTTTAGAAAAATTTTGAAAGCTCGGCAGAAAACAAACTTGACTGATAAAAATGTATTGAAGGTTGGTTTTTTCACATAGATGATGCATCAGAATTGACCTTTGAGAGATTTTTGCCTAAAAATGGGAAAATTTTGAATTTTTCCGAATAAATTTTCTGTAGAAAAAGTAGTTCTCAGTGGATGCGCGACATTGAGAAACGTCTAAAAACAAAAAAGCAGCTTTTATCTACGAGAATCAGATGACGTGTGACGTCATCAACTCTAGAACATGAATACGTTGAAAGGGCCTTTCTGGCCACAGGATTGTCATGTTTGGGACATTGGAACAGATTGAAATATACCAATTTAAGAAATATAACCTTATAAATACGGACCAATATTTTATTGAAATTTGAATTATTTGTTGATTAAAATTGTTGTTCATGTCTATCAGACAGAAAGGAACTTTCAAACAGTATGATAAGTATTCATGAGTGATTATAATATTAGCAGCAGTGTTTCAGAAAAATTGCATTTGTAATTTGGATTAATGTCATTTTTGTAAAAAGCAGACCACACTATCTTTTGGTTGACTCATGCTCATTTGTAAAAGTCTAAACTTGTGAGCTTTTACCTTTTAGACAATTTTTACTGATATCATTTTTATGTAAAAGCTCTAAAATGTAAATTTTCCTAGGCTCTGCCCCAGACCCCTCTGGGCGCTGTTATATCAGTCCTACCACCCGAGACCCCCTAATCCATGTGGGCTCAGACGCTTTATGCCCTCCTTTTTAGCAATACAAATTGCTGCACTAAAAAATATTTTTATCTGGATCCGGATCTTTTTAAATTTTGATCTGGCAAAGCAATCTGGATCTGTATATTTTCTGATCTGGATCTGGATCTATCAAAAAATTTGAACCCAATTTTTATCTGGATCTGGGTAAAAATCTGGATCTTTTACATCACTAACTATTACACATCAATCAAATAATCTTAAAATTTAATCAGGCGGTTGGAGAACTTTTTTATCCTAGTTTATACTCTTGAAGGACGTCAAACAAGTTAATATGATTAGACAAAGATAAAAGGAAAATTTTCGTTATAAGGTCAGAAATGCACAAAGATTCAAAAACTTTTATCTAATCACAAACTATAAATTCTAAAATTTTTGGTCAATTTTAAGATTTCATTAGAAATAATCCTTTAAATTCCGACTAATCAATTACCAATCCGACCAACCAGATGCGCACCAGTCAATTGATACATAAGTTCCTGAGGCAACTTGAGGTAGCCAACGACACTCGTGCAATTTGTCAATTTAGGCGCCTACCTACATTGTATTCATTATGAACATGCTGCATGTGTACCTACCTATATGACTACATCAGTACATACCACTTGTTATTCTCTAATTTGTGCGCCATAACTTGATCAGTCATCATTTAACTAGCAAAGAAAAATGCTCCGATAGAACAAAAAAGATGAATATACTTGGAATTGTGGATTATTATGGATGTAAAAGCAGGGGACTAGGAAAAATCTACCTAAAGTCGGAAAATCTGCTAAAAATCACACTTTCTCTAAGCAACGCAAAAAAATCGATGTATATTCTGCGGCCAACAGATTAAAATAAATATTCAACCATAACAATGATTGAAACAGCAGCACGTTAGCTATGCAGTAGCTATGGGAAATGATATTAAGTAAACTAACAGTCTTCCAAGCCAATTGAATGAAATAGCAAACATCGAAGACAATTGAAGACATGGTTGGTTAAAAACAGTAGGAAACACGTAAGTTGACTTGGAAACAGACTTAATGTAGATACACTAGCATGCCCGAAACAATTGTGTGCACTAATCAATCGGCTCCTGCTTTGCTTGCTATAATGCTCATAAAACAAAACAACTTTAAATACAATACCTCTTAGTTTTCTATCAATCAGGTGCCAGCAATTTAAAAAAGTAACCTTGATAGATTTCGTTTTACACTCTTATCTGAAACTTTGAACATTATTTAAAAAAGACACTTTTTTAGAGGCCGCAGAATATACATCAATTTTTTGCATTGCAAAGAGAAAGTGTGATTTTTAGCAGATTTTCCAACTTTAGGTAGATTTTTCCTAGTCCCCTGCTTTTACATCCATAATAATCCACAATTCCAAGTATATTCATCTTTTTTGTTCCATTGGAGCATTTTTCTTTGCTAGTACACTACTTTTAATTAGCGTGATTTCAGTACATCAGTCAGTAAACACAATCAATAACATGCCACAATAATGACAACAGTCCAAGAACGCGGAAAACAATATTGTTCTTAACATCAGCATTATCCTTTTTAAACAAGACAACCATATTGACACCATCCATTTTCAAATTAAAACTCCATTAAGTTATTTCTTCTTAATGTGCAGTTCACTTATAATCAAGCACAAATATTTAACCAACGTCGCATTGCAAATCCTCACTCAATCAGTACACAAGCACAATGTGTTGTGACTTTTGAAATTGAAAACACCCAATTTTCAATTTTCAAATTGAAAATTGGATCAATTTTCAAATTGAAAATTGGGTCAATTTTAAAATTGAAAATTGGGTGTTTGAATTTGCGATGAAGAAAATAATCAAAAGATAGTCACTTGGTTTATTTAAGCCGAGTAATAAAATAACGACCGTCCACCAATTCCAAACTAAACGCAACTAATCTGATCACTATGAAAAAGTTTTGAAAAATGAGCTTGCTAAGCGAGAGTTGTAAACCAAGAGAAACTTAAAGTTAAAACCTACCATTAAATTATGAGAGAATTATAAAAGATTTTAAACTTCAAGAAAATGGAAAAGGCGGGATGTTGGTAAATTAGAAGGCAAAGATTTTTGGCAAAAATTCAAAAACTTCACGCAAATATCAAATGTAAGGAACACTAACGCTTTGATTTGGTAGTAAAATAAATTTGTAGTATAGACTACATATTAACAACAAATGAATAGTGCAAACTTTACACAACTACTAGGTGTAGAGAATACTAACAGTTTACGGCTTATTAATGTACATGATTACAATAAAGCTGTATATCTTTGTCGACTTCTGTGCACAGTAGTGTGATTGCTGGTTCATTTTAAACCACTTTTGCAGGCAATTTACATCAATTAAACGATAGCTCTCCATGTGCAAGATTTTGTGAAACATATTATAAACACGGCTAAGAAAGATTTAACTTTAATGCAACCCATTTAAGACAAAATTACATCTCTTCAATGATCTAAGGACACTTGAACATAATTTTTAAATCACTTTAGATTACTTTTGAGGGTAAACAAACTCACTTAATTGATGTCTCACATATGAATCCTTGAAAATTTCTTGACTTCAGATACAAAGTCTCTGCAAGTCTATCGAATTAGGGTTAACACGTAACGTAAACTTTACACAAACACATAGCGTAAAGAATATTTTAGTCGGATTCGTAATTTTGATATTGCTCCGATATTTCTTTCAACATTTATGGAAAAATGAGTCTCCATAATGTTTTAAAGACAATAAACATTAGGTTTAAACCACTTTGCAATACTGCTGAGTGTAAGCAAGCGCACCCAATTGACGTATATATTTCATTCCCTGTAAATTTTTATATCTCAGGAAAAAATTTCGATTTTTGCAAATGCTCTAGAACAAAGGCTAACATGCAGTGTAAAAAATTACTCGGATATTATGATCAACATTCATGAAAAAATTATGTCTCTACAATGGTCTGAGGACATATAAACAATGAATGTAAACTACTTTACATCACTGTTGGATGTAAACAAACGCGCCTACGTGACGTCTCACATTTGATCCTTTGAAAACTTCTAGGCTCCAAGAAAAAATTAGGTTTCAGGAATGCTCAAAAACGAAGATAAATATATATGTAGTGTAAACTTCATGTAAACACCTAGTGTAAAGAAGATTTTAGTCAGATTCGTAATTTTGATATTGTTCCGATATTACGATTAATATTTATGAAAAAATTAAGTCTACATAATGTTCTATGGGCAAACTAACAATTGGTGTAAACTACTTTACAACACCATAGAGTGTAAACATATGCGCCAGACTGGCATATCAAATTTGATTCCTGGTCCATTTCTAGACTTGATAAGCGTGTCCCGACTCGTAACCGGAGAAGCAGGCAGAAAAAACAAGACAGAAACGCATTTAAAACTCCAAATTTTTGACTTTACACTCGCTAAATATTAATGTATAGACAATTTGCTTTGACATGCACCCGATATAAAGCACTTTATTTTTATTCTATTAGACTTATCCCGACTTCTGGACGGAGAAAGTGGCAAACAAAAAGCGCTTAACAAAAGCGTATTTTCCATCATTTAGAACACTGTAAACTTTAAAATTCCGTACCGAACTCCCCATTGAGTTTAAAGAAATTCGGTTTGGTACAATTTGTAGCTTTTAAATCGTAGTACATTCCTGTGTGCCAAAATTCTGTTGCAAAAATTATTTGGCATGATTTATCAATCAAACTTCGGAAAAAACGTGTTTTTTTAGCCCATTTTTACCTCTGATTTCGAACTTTACACCCCCATAAATAACTCAATATTGCGTTTTTTTAAATGCGGTTTGCTGCGATGTTTAGCCCCTGTGAGGCACTTTATTAATGCTGTCTTCGATTTGCAGTGACTCATAAGCGGAAAAATTTGGCAGAGAAATCTTAGTTGAAATCCGTTTTTTACACCATCCACTAGAGTGTAAACTTTAAACCCCAGGATCTAACTCACCATAGAGCATAGAAGACTTTGCTTATATGCAGAATGTAGCCCTTGATCCGCTCTACATTTCTGTCAGAAAACATTTTAAAAACCTCATAACCGGAGTTAGTATCGGACATAGGAAGGTTGAAAACTCGACCAAATAGTGCTTTTTCACCCCCAGATTTTCGCACTCTTTACACTGCCGTTCGATAAATAATGCGAATTTCAAAAAACAAAATAAGTGTCATCTGTAGAATTCATCCCTCTATTATCCTATTCTGTTCAATCCTTCGAGTCATCAATACTCAGTTGTCCACATGCCGCAGTAAAAAGGTCCCAAAATTTGTCCTATGTTATAACGTTACACAAAAACTTTACACCTTCTTAACACAGTCAATTTTGAGTTTCAAGAAAAACAAAAAAACACGGGCAGCGAATTTTTTATTATCTTTCTTTTAAAAAAAACCGCACCTTCCAGAAGTGTCCCGTTATAGCTGTAGGGGTGCCCAGGTGTTGGGGGTACCCAAGTATATTATTGGTACGCGCTAATGCGCTACCTATGATGAGATGGATTTACTGAAATGAGTAATGAATAAACGGCGGCATATTATGTAGGTTTTATTCGAATTTTTTCAACGCATAATATTCAGGTGAATAAAATGCATCCGTTGCTGAAGTGCAACTTAGGCATAGTCAGCTTATACCTATAGGCATGAATACAATGTGTACATACATAAATTATTGATTGATAATTTCTGGCTGCCGGTTTCTATTTCGCCGGCTAGGCACAAATAGGCCCATCTGTACTAGCAGTAGGTAAGGTTAAATGCAGGTTTATATGCATAAGACAACACTGCAAAGCAGATTCAGAAGCTTGCGTTGACTAATGTAAGAAAATTGATATATTCCGCCAGCACGACATGCAAGTTTTGAGCGCATTACACTGCATAACAGAAATCCCAGAAAACTCATTTCCGAAAGAGAAAAATACATATCTTTGAAATGCACCCACATTTTTGTTCCTACAAATTTTGCTAGTTTTTGGGTTCCACTCGACCCTTTAGACTACTATTAGAAAATTGCAATCTCATAAGTGAAACCCATAAAATTGCAGAAAAGTAATACTAAACTATATTTCTAAGAACATTTCCCCCTGTATTTTCACAAGCACGGTTCAAAGAAATAAAATGATCTGAGCACTTTGTTGATGCTTAGACATAGAAACAAAAACACAAAATACACCATCCACAAGCAATCTTTGTGAACACAATAAAAATGTAGAAATACATTTGACAAGTTGATTACGTACAAATAAAACCTTTTGTATTGTAGATTGTTTCCTGCAGAGAAAGAAACCAGAAAGTATTTATTATGCATTTAATAATTCTAACAAAAAGTGAAAAAATGTTCAAAAATGTGTTTTGCATCAAATCCAGAAGTAAAAGTATGCAGCAAGTGGTGAACTACACATCAAAACGCCTTTTTTAGTAAGCATGAGGGGTGGAGCCACTGAATATTCAAATTTTCTCTTTATTTCATTTTTAGACAAAGTCCGTCAATAAAAGTTATATGGATTCCCATTTATGATGGATTCAGTCTATTTCATAGCATCTGGAAAATTTGTCTCAAGTGTGAAACGAAAGACCCAAAATTGGGAAACATAGTAAATGTCACTGTGGAATGAAAATAAAATCATCAACTTAAATAATGTATATCCGAAACCGTGCTAGCTAAAAGTGAAACGCAATGTAAAATGCAGGCACTTGTAGAACTGGTTTATAAACAAAGACCACTTACCTACCTTAGGAGTGCACAAAGTTTTTATACATATTTTGACATAAAATAGCAAGAAAAAGATCTATAACAAGAAAATGGTTTTTTGAGGAAATTGTGTGCTAGAAATTCAATGCCAGACATACCGCCTGAAATAAAAGCAACTTTTGTAGAACGTTTCCATAGAACGTTTTGAGATAAATTGATGAAGTTTATGACATATTATTCTAATCAAAACTGGACTAGAGTGTATAAAAGCATTATTGAAAGTTATAATAGCACTCCTCATACTAGTCTCAATAAAATAGCCCCTAATGATGTGAATTCTGAAAATGTTGGTGATTTATTGAACATTTATGCTAAAGAAAGGAAAAGAAATGTGCTACTGAGCAGCCATTAGATGTTGGTCAATTGGTGCAAATAACAACATTGAAAAAAGCTTCACAAAAGCCAGTAAACATACATTCACTGATGAATTATTTCGAATTAAAGAGGTATCAGACAGTTGCCCAAAAATGTATAAACTAGAAGATATCATGGGTGAGCCAATAACAGGGGCATTCTATGGAAAAGAATTACAAATAGTTGAACCTAAGGCTGAGCAACATAAGCGAATAGGTAAAATTATAAATAAGGGCAAAGGAGAGTATAAAGTGCATTTTAAAAATTGGCCAAAGAAATTTGATACAATTTTGTCAAAAGCAGAATTAAAATTCTATGAACAGCCAAAATGATTATGCACCACCCTTTTGCGTGTATTGTCTCTGGTCCCACAAAATCTGGTAAAACAACATTTGTGAAGCAGCTTATCGAAAATAGAGACAAAATCATTGATACAAAAATGAGCAAAATTTACTGGTGCTACAGCAAAGAACAGCCCCTATACTATAAAATAAAGAATGTTACCTTCATTAAAGGGTTACCCGACTTTAGGAAGATAGTCAAAGAAAAGAGTCATGCACCGCAACTATTGATTCTTGACGATCTAATGCATGAAAGTAAAGGAAATGCTCAAGTTATGCAATTGTTCACTAGAGGTTGTCATCATTGGAACATAAGTGTGATACAGATCGTGCAGAACTTATATTATGAGGGCCTTTGTACCTCGCGCATCAATTCAGATTATGTAGTCCTTTTCAAAAACCCTGCAGATCAGCTGCAATCACATATTTTATCACGCCAATTATATCCTAGCAATCCAAAATATTTTCTTGAAGCCTTTTCAGATGCTACATCTAAACCACATGGATACCTATTCATTGACTTGACACAAAATGCCAAGGATTTACACAGGTTGAAAACTGATATTTTGAGCAAGCGCCCTACAGTGTATGTGCCAAAATCTATAAATATGCAGTGCAATTTATCTGAAAGCTGTAAAAATGGCTCCTCATAGACTAAAACGAAACATTAGTTGCTTACATTTGCTGAGTGTTGCAAGAAAACCCCAACGGGATGCGCTTATAAATAAGGCAAGTAAAGATCAACTTTTATGCATTTGTGATTGCGCAAACAATTTTCTTAATGGCAACATCCCTTTTACTGATAAAGATATACAAAAGTTAAGAAGATACCAAAACGAAATACGATATTTAGCTAATAATAGGCGAGTAAATACAAGGTATAAAAAACGCTTAATTATTCAGAACGGTGGCTTTTTACCTCTTTTATTGACACCTATTCTATCAGTTGTAGGTAGTTTACTAGCAGACGCTATAAAATGAAGCATGCAGAGAAAATGATTTTGGTGCCAGCAGATATTGCTGAACAAAGTAAACCAGTGGATCAAGTATTAAACGCCATGGATCGGGAGATGTACAAAATATTGAATGACAAGCATTCATCATCAGGCTTGAAAATGATAAAATATAATCAAATTTTGAGCAAGTTTGGCCGATTGCAGGAACAGCGTAAGAAACCGTACGAACTAACTATTCTAGGTCCACAAAAATCAATTGAAAGCAAAGAAATTATAGCTGGTATTCCAAAAACCTTACAGCCAAATGCAAAACTGCTATTACAGCATATTAATGACGATCCTGGTATAGACATTGAACCATCGGGTGAGATTGTCATTGATGGGCAAAAAATATATGGATCAAATATTGTCGATTTAGTGCACGACTTCACTCGTGATCGTAAAACAGTACCTGCTCCAATTGGTGCAAAAGAGTTGGCTAGAGTCCTTAGACGTTCAAACGCCCCACTTGAGAGTATAGCTAATAGGAAACGCAAGAGCATAGTGGCCTCTGAAGGTGACTTTTCCTGGGATGAATAAAATCTATAAATAGAAAAAATATTGTAGAAATAGAAAAAACTAAAAATGCATATTCAATTCAATCCTGAAAACAGTGGCCTTTGGCTACAATATTACGCAGAACAGGCGGCACAAACAGGGTATGGCCTAGAAGGGTATAGAGGCGTACCATACCAGCGAGGTGGCGGGTTAGGGAGTTTCTTCAAATCATTATTTAGAATGGCTGTGCCTGTACTGAGATCAATTGGTAAAAGTGCGGGCAAGCATGCATTAGCGGCAGGAGCTAATATTGCATCTGATGTTGCGCAAGGAAAACCATTATTTCAGTCTGCCAAAGAACATTCAAAGCACGAGGCGGCGCAATTTTTAGATGAGGCATCAATGGCTATGTCTGGGGAAGGTTTAGGCAAGCGTCAAAAGTCTATAAATAGGAATAATGATGATGCATTTACTAAACTAATTCGAAAAATGGCTCTAATAGACGTAAAATCTATTCCAAGTACGAAATCTGAACTGGATCTTTTCACAGTTCCTCCTACACAGGTTGCCGTCAAAAGAGGATTTTGGGATGAAGTGCAGCCTATGCACCCTATAACAAATGAAGGACCATATGAATTTAGGATCCCACCCGATCCTCACTATATGCAAATGAACAGGAGTTATATATACATGGCACTAAGAATTAAAAAGCCAACGCTCGCAGCTGGAGCTGCAGTACCAAATTATGCGCCAATCAATCTTATAGGCAAAACATTCTTTAAGCAACTCAAGTGCTTTTTAGGCGGCTGATTAGTGTTTGACAGCTCCGATTTATATGCTTACAGATCATACTTTGAAACAGAATTAAATTATGGTTCTGATGCAAAACTGTCTCATCTTCAGTCTGCGCTGTATTTTCATGAAGGTGGGACTAATGTGGACACTGCAGATAATAAAGGGTTCAAAGAATGTGCAGCGTTGTTCAAAGATTCAAATATTGTGGAAGTATCTGCGCCTTTACACATTGACATGTTCTCACAAGACAGATATTTGCTGAATTTCACAGATTTTTGCCTAGAATTACACAGAAACAACAATAATTTTGTCCTTCAGTGCTTTGAAGATATTCCCCTAGAACTTAATGTTTTAGTAATGAAATTGTTTGTGCGGAAAGTAGAAGTTTTGGAAAGCGTAAGTTTAGCTCTGGAGCAAACAATGTTAGCATATACTGCAAAATATCCTATAAGACGGGTTGTCATGACAAACATGCACGTGTCCAACCCTTCAAGAGAAACGCCCAATTTTACATTATTTACCGGCCAGCTGCCAAGACGGCTGGTTTTTGCTTGTGTCGAAGGAAGTGCATTTCGAGGCAGTTTATCAAAATCGCCATTTAATTTCAGCCCATTTAGTGTTTATGATGTAAGAGTGACATGCGGAGGGCAAACTCATTCACTAAATGTATCATTCAAGCATAATAAGTTTATTCAGGGATTCAATCAGATGTACGATGCACTTGATATTGGTCATGATAATAAAGGCAATTTCATTAGCCGTAATGAGTTTAAGACGAGTCATTGCTTCTTTGTGTTTGACCTGACGCCCGATGCAGATGATAGTGGGCATTGGGATCTAGTGCGTGAAGGAACAACAAGTATAAATGTCAAGTTTGCGGATGATTTACCAGACTCTGGAGTAGAAATTATTATATATGCCGAATTCGATAATCTGATTATGATTGATAAAAATCGCAATACATTTCACGATTATAACGCTTGAAAATGAACACTCTTGAAATACTGAAAATTCTAGGCACTGATCCTGGTGTAAAGAGAATTTTACTGGGCGTCTTCCCTATTGATCGCCTTCCACCTATACCCCACTACCCTGCCGCACTAATAGTCAATTTGGATTTTAGTAATGAGCCGGGGTCACACTGGGTCGCCATGTTTTTCAGTCATAAGGCGCACTGTGATTACTTTGATAGCTATGGCCAGCAACCTTTTGAGCTCAGAGAATATATTGAGAAAAATGCTTCATCATACACGTATAATAATATGAGAGTTCAGGGACTTTTCTCTACATCATGCGGTCATATGTGTATCTACTTTCTACATTTTCGTGCAAAAGGCGTTTCATTCAAAAGAATTGTAAAATCTATGCACACGCCTGAAATCTATAAATACTTTGAGAAAATGTAAAGGAAACAAACATGGATCCTAAACAGTTTTACATGACGCTTCCGAGCAATTCTCAAGAATCAAATACCGCATCTACTTTTATTACAAAGCTGCCCAGACATATTGTGCTTAAAGGCGAGTGGGAAGTAGGGCTGGCCGAAATAATCTATGCAAACACTTGGCATAATATAGCCAAAGATCAGAACATGATACAGTTTTATGATTTGAAAAATAATACGCGAATAAAAATGCTGATTCCTCGAGCCAGGTACTTGACTATACACGATCTTGTGAAAACCATAAAAAGTGGTTTAAAAACAGTCAGTCTGAAAGAAAAAGTCAAGTATACAGAATATCTTGGCTTAAAGTATGATGAAAACAAGAAGTTTTGTCATTTGATTATCAATACTGAATATATTCGAAGTGTAAAGTTGACCAAACATTTAATGTATATGCTGGGGTTTCTAGAAAGTCAACTTGATAACATCAATTACACTATTGCGCAAGAATTAAGTATAACTGCCCATCATTCTCCCGATATGCTAGGTGGAATGCATAATTTTTACGTATATTGCGATATAGTTGAGCCTCAAATTGTTGGAAACGTTTTTGCACCCCTCTTGCAAGTCGTAAATATTGAAGGAAAGTACATGGACATTGTGAATCATTCATATATTACCCCGCATTATATACCTGTGCTGAAAAAATCCTTCAATACTATTGAAATTAACGTTAAAACGGATCAAAGTCAGCCAGTTCCTTTTGAATTTGGCAAAACCATTGTTATGTTGCATTTTAAACTAACAAATTAATAGATACTGTGTACAGGGGTAGGATGAGCGGACCCCTGCTTCAGAATTATCACTCAAGTGTGTACAGGGGTAGCAAGAGCAGACCCCTGCTCCAGATTTGTTAATTTTTATCACCCAAACATGTGATGTATGCCCACAGAAATATTCTTATCACTAATTCTTATCACTGCAGATAACACGTCAACACGTCAACACGTCAAGCGTGTTTTAGCGGCAGCGGCAGCTCCCATAACATGTCAAGTGTGTTTAAGCTTGTTTAACTCGTTAAGTTTATTTTAATTATTTTAATTAATTGTTAATTATTCATTTTGTGCGCCCGTCACAATGCGTTTTGAACACATCAAGTGTGTTTTCCCGTTTTGCCTATCTTATAATATGGGCTATGTTGGAGAATGCCGGCTCCTCCCCCAACGCCAATTCACCAAGACTGCCTTCCTTATGACACACCTCCATCACTCAGCAAATACGTTTTGAACACGTCACAATGTGTTTAGAACACGTCACAATGCGTTTTTCCATTTTGCTATCTTATAACATAGGCTATGTCGGGGAATGCTGGCTCCTCCCCCAACGCCCCTTCACCAAGACTGCCTTCGTTATGACACACCTCCATCACTCAGCAAATACGTTTTGAACACGTCACAATGTGTTTAGAACACGTCACAATGCGTTTTTCCATTTTGCTATCTTATAACATGGGCTATGTTATAATGTTGCTCCCAAAGTAATAGGTATAACTACTCTTTTAATCCTATTGTGAAAAAATTGCTTCGCTAGTCAACAAAATGCGCCGATCATAAAAATTCTTCGCAAGTGCGCTTATTATAAATTCCAAACAGGCTGTGCGGACATAAAAGAGAGCCGCCAGTTGCAAAAAAATGCTCCGCCAATGCGCTTATTATTAGCCAATGTGCGATATTACCAGCTGCAAAAAAATTGCTTTGCCAATGCTGCGTCACTAAGCCAATGTGCAATATTACAATTGCTTCACTCAGCGTCTAATTGAGTCTGCTTATTATAATGTTTCAGGGCCCAACAAGCTGGTAAAAAGTGGTACCCCCGTGTACAAAAGATAGGCCGGACTGTCCCCACGTTATAACATAGTGGTACCCCCAAAATACGCCCCTCCCCTCCATACTACTTAGGGAAATGGTCACTGCACTTCTTTGACCTCTTTTTTGTACATCAGAAAAATTTTTAACTCCAGTTCAGTAATTTTTTTACTGAATAGAAAATAAAATATCACTGGGCCAGATTAACCATTTTTCTGAAGTGCACACTGGCGCCAGTGTAGGTCCTTTCTGATGTGGCAAATAATACAAGATCCGTTACTAAGTCTGAAGGAAGCTGCTCATCCCAAGGAATAGTTTTCTTCCATAATTTTTGAACAAAATGTTTACCGTTCAGAATGGCTGAAGCCAAAAAAACCAAGGAATGAAATGCAGCATCCAGTTGGTTAAGAACAGCGCTTTTGGTCAGTCCAAAATTGTTAAGCTCTCTTGGCCAGATTTTGCCATTTTTTGCACCAGAAGTAATTGTCAATTTTAGTATATAAGTATCGGTATTCCACACTAATCCTAAAATTTTTGTCTGTATCTGATTTTCCTCTATCGTTATCTGGAAGACTTTCAACAAAATTTTTGGACTTAGAATTCCAATCTCTTAAATTCATGCCTGCCCTCAAAAATAATTTTTTAAACTCAAAATATGAAACTTTAGCTTCATTTTACAGACTTTACACCAAAAATTAAATTATCAATGTACATATTAAAAGAAGTCCTTTGAAGCAATATCTGAAGTAGATTGAAGTAAATGGTGTCGAACAATGCAAGTCAGAATAAATGGACTGCAATTTAATCCAAAAGGAACTCGACAAAATCGATAAATTTGAATATTATTTTCCATAATTTTGTCCTCTGGATTTTTCAACCATAAAAATTGAGTAACATCTCTTTCATTTTCATTCACAGCTATTTGTAAGAAAGCTTTTTCAAGATCAGCAACAATAGCTATCGAGCTCTAATCGAAATCTCATTAATAAGCCACAGAGATCAGCCATTATTACGGGACCAGGGTACAAACAGTCATTTAAACTTAAAGCATCCTTTCATCTTCGCAGATGCATCATAGACAATGCGTACCTTGGTAGTGGCCAATTTGTGGGGTAATTACAGGATGGTGGGGTAAGTAATGTTTAATACTATCAGGATTCTCATTCAACACCTTTTCAATTATTCCGTTCTCTAGTTGTTCTTCGGCTATGTTTGAATATTTTTCTAACAATTCAGGATTTCCTTGAAATCTTTCAGAACCGACTTAAGTCTCCCAAAAGCTAGACCAAAATTATCAGGGAGATTAATTTTGTTGGATCTCCATGGCCACGGAACAAAATATCTGACATCATTGAATTCAATTGATTTATTAACAACATTAATGCAGTCTCTACATCTTATATTTCAGGATAATCAGTTATCCTGATTCCTTCTGAATTATATTAACAACTAAATGTTTTTGAATATAGTCTCTTCAGTCTTATCAGAGTTAAGAGTTATAACACTATAATTTTGAGTTAATGTATTATCAAATTTGAAAATATCTTTTTCACTGGATATTAAAGGTACTAATTTATTCTCAATTACATATAGACCAGATGTGAGTTTGATACTACTTGCATTTTCCATTATTCCTGAAAATATTCTATATCAATTAAAATGTCATGTTCTAAAGTCCTGTGCAATAATTTCAAAATTTGAGTCCAAAATTAAGTAACTTCATTATCAAGACTCGTCCGTTTCATTTTTTTCATCAAAGAGGTACAGAATTAGCGAAAGTTATCATTTTTGACCTAGTTTGAAAGTGTAAATCAAATTGAATAGTACAACATTGAATGTTTTGAGGATTCTTTGAAGCAAAAGCAAAAACTGACAAAATTCCCTTTCTTCAGTTTTTAAATTTAACCTTTCTTTTAATTTATGTATAACATTTGCTGACTACCACAATTAAGAAAGATATTTGAAGAAGCTTAAAGATCATTTTCAGGATTGCAAACTAAAACTTTAGTAGTCAGCAGAAAAATTTCATCAGTCACAAAATTGTTTGACTTTATTGTGTTGCTAGTCACTGGTCACTGTGATTGGTATTGTTAATTTCTCACATGTATCAAGAGTTTCACATGCATCATTTTAAAGATTAATTAGTCTTGGATGTGGCTTCATTTTCATTTCTACTGGTTCACTGCTTCACCAGTGTTAGTCAAAATAATTATTTCTTTTAACACAAGGCGATTTTTGCATAAAGCTCTGCTATGTGAACTTGAGTAATAAAAGCATTTTTCCTAAGGACATGCTTTTGATATGTGGCCAGCACAAAAACATAGAAAACATAACTTTTTGTCACAAATTTTTTGTTTACTCAGATCAATTTATGTATATCCGGTACATAATTTTTATTAAAATAATTACCTTTGAAAAATATGCATAGGGAAAATGTTAAAGGGAGATTTTTGAATTTTCAATTCCATTATTTTTAACACAAAATTTTGTTGTTGGAACAGCAAAAACATTGATACTTCCTTGTGATTGTCTAATTTCTTTCTGAAAATCCCCATTTTGTGAAGAAAACTGTTTTATTTCCAAAAAATAATTTAAAATTTGAAATGCTTGCTCTCTGTTACAAAGTTTTGAAAGCAGGTTTTTTACCTAACGATTCAATTTTTCAATCCTCATCACCATTTTTAAATTTCTATAACTTGGTTAAAATATCTGCCAAAAATTTTCCCAAAAGCATTAATACTAATGCAGGTTGCATTAAATCTTCATGTAATGATTTTAATTGTCACATTATACAATCTATGCCTTCAAGAATTAAATGCCCATTGTTAGTTCTATTAGTTGATTTTGGCATAGAACAAAGTTCCATATAAAGAGCTCTCTGTATAACATTACCATCACCAAATCTTTTTTTAAGATATCTATTGTATCTTTATACATAGCGTTTGTAACCATCATTACCTCTATTGCCGATAGAGCTGCACACTTTACAAATTTTACTACCCGGGTACCTGGCTATTTCATTACCAGGGTACCCGGGTAATTCGAGTACCTGGTTCCCGGGTATACCCAGGTATACCCGGGTAGGACTGTAGATAAAAGAGAATGCAGTGAACATTGTTCATTTACGGTTGACAGTGAGGTCTAGGGCAAAGTGATATTTAAGCAGTAAAATTATTGAAAAATTAATGCAAGATTAAATAGAATCAAGGCTTTAATCTGAAGAATTCAGTTATGCATTTAATGAAATTTAAGTCATTTTCATAATTCAAAGCAAAAAATTGTGAAGCAGGTTTTGTATCTTCATAGCATCATTAAAACATTTGAAACAGGAAAGCACATTGATGAAAAGCAATTTTTAAATTAACCGGAAATGAAAATTTATTCAAAAACAAGTCTAAGTCTTTCTGGAGACTGCAGAGACGTAGTCAGAATTTTGGTTTGGGGGCATACACGTTTTCATGTAGAATTTATGGCCTTTCTATTGACAAACAGTTAGGAATTCATAAGTGGCACAAATTGCCAACAAATTTAGTCATTTTTTCCACCCTTAAGAGTTTGTAGCTCTGTGTATACTAATAATCTGATAGAACAGAAAATTACCAAATTTGTACAAATAGTTTTGACAATTCAAGCTTCTAACAAGAAAACTGCAAATTACTAACTTTGACTGAAGATATTTTGAGTGATTCAGGCTTTTAGACCCAATGCTGGAGCTTAACAAAAAGAAAGAACAGTAACTGGTGGCGCTATGCCCCATAAAATTTTTGACCTTTTTGCACATTATACTCAATTTATACCGCTTAAATCATACAAAACAATCAAATTAATGCCGTCGCAAAACGCCGGAAAGTTTTAGAAATTCCTAATCCTTTTACCTGGCTTCTTTTCCCTTAAATCTTGTTGCACATGTACAACGAGATTTTATGGTTGCGGGACGTCTGAGGTGGCAAGCGGGATCAGGCAGAGTCCTGGAAAATTTTGTAAAAAAACATTTTAATGTTAAATATTAACGTTAAAATTTTTGCAAAATTGGCTAAATCTTGGTTTGGAAGCAAGCCCAAGAACAATTAAAAATGATGAACTCCTAAATTGCACAAACTGATCTGAAATGCGCTTTTCGACCTCTGCTGGGTACGTAGCGCGGCGCGGTTGCTGCCAATAAGATATAGAAAGATGTATCCATGAAAATTTTGTTCTTACTGTTTTCAGGCCCATTTGTGGCCTTCTAATTAACAAAATGCAGTTCATAGAACAAGAAATGCACAAAAACATAAGGAAATTTGGCCATTTCTTCCAGTTAAAATAGGATTATGTGTCCCTGTAAAGAAAGATAAACAAAACAAAGAATAGACAAACTGGTTCACAATCATTTTCGCACTTTTACTATCGTGCTCGACAAGCATGCACAGTTTCATTCAACAAACAAATGTGCATTAAATTAGTGAAGTGATGTGGAGTGCTGGATTATTTTAGCTGATTCAAGCTTTTAAATTTGTTGGATCTTTATAGCAATAACTAATAATGACTCGGCGCGGAAAATTTTTGGAGTTTTTGCCTTTTTCAACTTAGTTTTCTGGACATACATTATTGCGAAAAAATCAACAATATTTCTGAAAATTTCAGGGACAAGTACCCCCAATGCCCCTACCTGGCTACGCCCATGGCTGACTGCATTTGGGACATCGATAGGCTTTGAACCTGGTCTAACTATAACAGTTGCGCGCACGATGTGAATAAAAATTGCAGTTTAAATTTATATAATGGTCACATAAGTGAATGAATTATAAAAAAGCGTCGCTAGCAGATAATTTCTTGTTTAAATTTGTTTACAATGAAGAATAAGAAGAATTCGGCACAAATAAAATAATGTAACTAAGGAGCTGAATAATGGAATATGCCTAGACCGTATGCGCGAGATATTGTGATAATAGGAAATATAAACAGACTCGCTTATTTAAACTTTTACGGCTGATTATATCAAATTACATTTACATTGTGATTCAGTCGCACTTTAGAAGCAATATGTTTATAGGTTTCTAATTCAATTTGTAGCACATATTGCATGACTACAGTGCTAATTTTCCATTTTATATTAGGGGATTTGGGTACCCAGGTATACCCATAGGGTACCCGTGTAGTAAAATTATTTTCTACTGGGTACCACACCTAGAGCGTGGGGGTTTGGGTATGCACCCCGAAACCAAAATGCCCCCCAGAATTATTTTTGAAAATTTTTTTCGTTTTTTTGCAATTTTTTGATGCCAATGGATAGTGCTTGATGAGAAACGTCAATAAATGGTGTTTTTATTGCCATACCACCATTTTTAAGACCGTTTTGACTTTCAAAAATCTTGCACCCCCCCCCAGAATTTTCTTGCTGCCCACATATGCTGGGTACCCCGGGTACTCGGGTATCCTCATGCAGCTCTAATTGCCATATATGCTATTTCCTTCAAAGAACTGATTAAATAAATAAATTTTTGAACTGAAAGTACTGATTAAATAATTAAATTGCCTTTTTACAGCAGCTATTCAATAAATTTAAGAGGATCTTCCACATATGTAGGTAGTTCTATTTTAGGTAACTGAACACCAGGGGCCATATTCACAAAGGGGCTAAAGTCTATAGACCAAAAAGGGCTATAGACCGGTCTATAGACTTTAGACCGGTCTAAAGTCTATATTCACAAAGCGTTTTTTATAACGGGCCAAATGTAGACTGGTCTAAACGCCTTTAGACCGGTCTATAGACTGGTCTACATGACGTAACAGGGTCAACAAAATGCGGCCAATGCACATAACACCCTTATATGTATGTTATAACCTAGTGAATAAAATGCAACAAGCATATATAGGTGCATAAAGTGAAAAACAAGAAAATTCGATTTTTAGCTTAAAAAATTATATAAAACTTTAAATAATCATGTTTTTACTCACATATAAGGATTGACCAAGAGGCCCATTTTTTTCCTCCGGGCCGGAGCCGGAGCCCGGAGGCTGAAGGCCAGGAGGTGAGCTTAGAATTTTCAGTGAACTAGAATTTTCACAAGCCCTAAATATAATTCATATGATGTACAGTATATAGGTTTGTATAAATACATTGCTCATGGATAAGTAAAAGATCTGTAGAAGTGAATGTTTATTATCTAGCCATGCATTTATATGTATTAAAATATTGCGACCATATTAATTATTTTTCAATTAATTGTCATCAGCAATTTCTTCATCTTCCATTTCCATATCAGACGAAGCACTGTCACTGTCCAATTTGTAAGGCTCAAAATATATGATATAATATTTCACCAATGGTGCATTCACAATGCCACATTAGTGTTCACTAGGGATGCAGCAGATACCCGCACCCGCTATCACCCGCTTCGTTTTTGGTACCCGCACCCGCTATTCCAAAATTTTGCTACCCGCACCCGCACCCGCTAAAAATATCGTGATAAAACAGTGGGTGGCAGATAATAATATTTAGAATTTACGAAAAGACAAAATGATTCTGAGGCAGTGGCACGTTAATGAAAAAACCAAAATGTATAGCAGTGACATCTAATGTACCAGTACAAATGGGAAAAGCAAACATCTACTTGTAATGAGTTATTTTTTTGGGTACCCACTGGACTGCAGATACGTGTTCAAGCTCTCTTATGGTTAATTCCAATTATGCAAATTATGCTTTTGAAAAAGAGGGGGTCTATGTGCCAGTCTTTACGTGCATCAGTTTAACCACTCTAGCATGTGTAGAAATATTTTGCAGCAATGTATTGTACACTGCTTTTTTAAGACAAAATGGGACGTTTTGGCGCCACCGTTTAGGCGCCACACTCTTTGTAATATTATTAATTATTTAAATTCATTTATGAATAAAGTGTAATACAGATTTCAAAAGCCCAATCAATTCTCTACGTGATGGTACAAATTACTTTTAGAATATGTCTGAATTTAGTGAGATAATTAAACGCATCTAAAAATACACTGGATTTTCTACGGTTTTTCAGTCGTACACAAATGAATACTCATCGAATCAAAAAGTACAATATGTTATTTTTGTAGCATGTAGAACCTGCTTTCTGAATATATAATTTGCTTTAAAATTGCTCCAAAGTTATTTTAATTAGTATAATTTATAAGTTGCTGGCGCTTCGAAACGTTGTAGACCCTTTTTAAGAAGAGAATGACAACAACAAGTGGCTAAACATTTTTATTCTGCAAAGTGCGAATATATTACTAATTTTGGTCAATGCTTCAATCATTGACAATTTACTTATTTTTAATCTGCAAATTTAATCCATTGAAAGTTAGTCTGCAAATAAAAAGACAATCAGCTTGACAATTAATATGAATTTTAAACGCAGTAAATAACTGCATTAAGTGGACAAAAAAATTGTGCATTTTTAGCTCTATTTGTTTTATGCTATATCTCACTGCTAAACCCGCCACCCGCCACCTGTACCCGCTATTTTTAAGGTGCGACACCCGCACCCGCTAAAGCAAAATTTTGGCACCTGCTATTCCAAAAAATGTGCACCCGCTGCATCCCTAGTGTTCACATTCACAGCTTCACTTATTAAACCTGTGTTTGTACAAATTCACAAAATAGGCAATCTGAGTGCTAAGCTTCAAAAGAAAGCAGAACGAAAGCATAGAATGATTCGGTTCAAAAAACCTCCAGCCTCCAGCCCGTTCTTTGTACCTCCGGCCGCCGTAGGCCGGAGGACAAAAAATGGCCGGAGGAGCCAGAGGCCGGAGCCAGAGCCGGGCTCCGGTTGATCCCTACTCACATATGCATGTTTGTTTTACCCCTAAATCTGTTCTTGATAAAATGGAATGAGAGACAAGAACAAGTGGAGATTATTTAATGTTAGCTTTGAATCTTAATTTCAAGCGCACATGGGCATGGGGATCTGACTGTACCCCCGAGAATCTGGCGGACTCCTTAAAAAAATTGGTAATTCTTCATAGCACTTTGTGATGATTTTAACCCATCTGGACCCCATAATTTCCTTGCTGTGGTCATGTATGATTTCAAATGAGACATCCAATTGTTTTGAAATATTTTGTAAAATGAAAGAAATGAGGTGGATGCAATTTTTTTAGATCATTCAACTTCAACTTACCAGGAAATGCAGCTTTTTCGTAAAATTCATCCTTTACACGCTGTAATTGCTCCAAGGAAGGGAATTTAATGAACTGACCAATTTGTGTAGCCAGTGCTTTAGAAATTTTATGAATTATTCGACTAACAGTAGGCTGGCTAATATGCTCAGTATCACCTATTGTTATTTGAGAGGTTCCAAAAGAGTAATAAGGCAAGGCGATGCAAACTTGCAAAATGGGTGGTATAGCACAACTCATATCTATAGGGTGTTCAATGTTCTCTCTGATCAAATCTGTTAAGTATAAAATTCCTTCCCTTTCAAATCGAAAACGTTTGAGTAATTAGGAATCAGATAGTGAAAGTGGATCACAAATTTCCCCAAAAATGCGTTCCTTTCTAAAAGCTCTTTGATATTCGTAATGTATTTTTAAAAAGCTGCCAAATTCACACTAATAATCGTACAGTCAAACTGCCGAGAAGAATGAAATTTTCAAGTCTAAATGACATTTAGCCCAGTTGATTGCAGGCTAAATTTTCGGGCTAAATGATGCCTGGTTTAGACCGGTCCACACATGGGCGTGGGGGGGGGTCTGGGGGGGGGGTCTGGACCCCCCCCAGAAACAGATCCCCCCCCAGAAATCAAAAGACCCCCCCCAGAATTCAATTTTTGAAAATTTTTCTTTTTTTTCGCAATTTTTTGATGCCAATGGATAGTTCTTGATGAGAAACGTCGAAAAATGGTGTTTTTATCGCCATACCACCATTTTTAAGGCCATTTTTTGACCTTCAAAAAATCTTGGACCCCCAGAATTTTCTTGCTGCCCACGTATGGACCGGTCTATAGACTTTAGCATCATTGTGAATACCAATTTAGTCCGGTCTAAAAACTTAGACCGGTCTATAGACTTTAGCCTCGATTGTGAATACGGCCCCAGGAGCCACTGACTCTCAATTATAATTCTCATTAATCAAGCTAAGTGCCAAAAAAGAAATCTGATCCTTATTTTGACATTACAATTTTGATACTGTGTCTTTTATTTTCAATAAATAGCACTCAAATGCATGACATGCTTCTCCTGCATTGAGAAATGAATCAGAAAAAATTATTCTCCTTTGAATACCATTCCTTATAAATTTTTAGTTTGAGTTCTAAATCTTGATCAGTTAGGGAACGTTGAAGAAAGTCCTACAATCATAGGTGGGCAGCACCAAAATTCTGGGGGAGGGAATTTCTGGAGAGGGTGCAAAAAATTTTAAAGGTCAAAAAATGGTCTTAAAAGTGGTTGTATGGCATAAAAACCACCATTTTTTGATGTTTCTCATTGAACACTATCCAATGGCATCAAAAAATTGCTGAAAAAGCAAAAAAATTCTTTTCTGGGGGGAGTATTCTGATTTCTGGGGGAGGGGTGCGAACCCCCCAAACTCCCCCATGCCCATGTGTGCCCAGAATGCATTTTGGCTCTTCAAAATTGCTACTGCACGCGTCATTTTCTTCTGTATATTTTTAAACATGTATGCCCTAGAATCAAAATTTTCTACATTCTGCTCAATCAATAAATTCTGACATACAAAAGCTGTATTAAGCCAAGACACTTCTTGTAAATATTGAAGCAACTTTTTCTGACTTAATTCAATCATTTAACAAATTAAAAGCAACTTTGAAACAAATTCATAACTTAAATCTTTTGTCATTTTGAACAGAAATTGAATTATGTCTGTATTAGATTCTTTAACGCAATCACACAATTAAGTAATTGGTCCAATAACTCAAGAAGTTCAGAGCTACTAACAAACAATATTCAGATATATCTGGATCAGTATTTTGAAAGTAATTATTTCATTCATGTAATTGACAAACCGCAAAAATAGTATCAATAATTAGTTCCAAATTTATCATCAAATTTTTGAATTCAGAGAAAAATTTTTTAGAAATTTTTCTCAACAGCTACAATATTTTGGAATCAGACAATTTCAATTTGAAAAGGAATTAGTTTTCTTTAAATCCAAATCCCAATTCCCGCCAAGGGTGCCATTTTTTTGTTGCAAAAGTGAATTAATTATGAATTTCTATCCTTGTCTACAATGTATAAATCTATGAGCTCATCATTCATTCACAAAAAAGTATAGATTAATTTTCTCTATTCGAATTTAAGTTAAATTCACTTATCTCATATTCTGTGTCCGGCCCTGACCAATCTTATATAATTTGAATTAAACTAAGTTAATGAGCACTTGCTGCTATGATGGTATGACAACTTTACTCCAAAACATGAACATTTAAAAGTTTGACAAACAATAGAAATGTACATCAAGCCCATAGATTATTAAAAGTTATTCATCTGTAACTTTAGCTTTGCTCAACTTTCCTAATATATTGAAAACAGTTTTCTCTGCAGATATGTTAGCTGCAGTTGTTTTAAGAAATATTTGCTGATTTCAGAAAAAAGGCAATAGCTAATCTTTTTCACCCATAACTTTCAGTTTGCAATGCTCACAAAGGAATAAGAAAAATATTTTCCTGAATAATAAATTTCGCAGGTGAAATATTTGAATAATATGAAAATATAAACCAGAAAATTCTTAATAAGTCATTCAATTTTATAGCACAGATTTCAATATTTTGAATAATAAATTGTGGTATCTGCAACATGCACATCTATATATATATATATATATATATATATATATATATATATATATATATATATATATATATATATATATATATATATATATATATATATATATATATGAATAGCTTGAAAAACATTTGATTAGTATGACTCAAGCCTGGGCTTCCTGGTTACCAGCCAAGCATGCTTCCAACTACACCATCTAGCCGTAATTTGAGAAACAAACTTTACGCCTGTGATACAAGGAAAGTCGGGGAGAAAGCTCCACCAGCACTAACCTCAACACGATGTGCTGAATGAATAGCAAAAAACATTTTGCTAGCCAGGACTCGAACCTAGGCTTTCTGGTTACCGGCCAAGCATGCTTCCAACTACATCATCTAGCCATAATTTGTGAAATAAACTTTACGCCTGTGATACAAGGAAAGTTGGGGAGAAAGCTCCACCAGCACTAACCTCATCACGGTGTGCTGAATGAATAGCGAAAAACATTTGGCTAGCCAGGACACGAACCTGGGCTTCCTGGTTACCAGCCAAGCATGCTTCCAACTACACCATCTAGCCGTTGCCGGTGCCTAAGCACCAGGCTGATGCTAGGCTGAGTACCGGCGCTGGTGCTACATAAAGAGAGAAAAATTAGTGTAAAAAGAATAATTGAAGCTCATTTATTACCAATTTAATGAATAAAGGTGCAAAAAGGTAGCGTTTTGTTAATAAAATCTTCTGATTAGCACAGTGAAGCATTTTGACTGAACTTCAGAACAAGCCCTTGAGCTTTAAAGATTAATTATTCATTTAACAAAACACATCTTATTGAAAACATCAATTAACAGCAAGAAGCATGGACACTAATAAATAAAGTAAATTAAAATTAAAAACATTGACATATAGAGTATAAAATTCTTCTAATTCTATCATCTGTAGGCAAGAAGGATGAGTACCATACGTGGGCAGCAAGAAAGATTCTGGGGGGGGGTGCAAGATTTTTTTGAAGGTCAAAAAAAGGCCTTAAAAGTGGTGGTAGGGCAATAAAAACACCATTTTTCGACGTTTCTCATCAAGCACTATCCATTGGCATCAAAAAATTGCGAAAAAACCGGAAAAAATTTTCAAAAATTGAATTCTGGGGGGGGGGTATTTTGATTTCTGGGGGGGGGGGGGGTATTTTGGTTTCTGGGGGGGGGGTGCATACCCCCCAAACCCCACGCCCAGGTGTGATGGAGTACTGCAGAGAAGTTTTTAACTTAATTTCATCGAATCCGTGTTTATTTTTCCATTTAGTGAGCAGAAGACCGTAAAACGCAGCTTGAATTTTAAAATAGTTTATATATATATATATATATATATATATATATATATATATATATATATATATATATATATATATATATATATATATATGTATATATATATATATATATATATATATATATATATATATATATATATATATATATATATATATATATATATATATATATATATATATATATATATATATATATATATATATATATATATATATATACTAGCAAAGAAAAATGATCTGATGGAACAAAAAAGGGGAATATACTTGGGATTGTGAATTATCGAGGATGTAAAAGGAGGGACTAGGAATCTCCCTATGTTATATGCCAAAAATCGCAAAATATGTTAAAAATCAGACTTGCTCTAAACAATGAAAAAAATCACAGTATATTCTGCGGTCTCTGAAAAAACGTATTATTTTAAAAATAATTTTCTCTGATTGACATAATATCTTAAAAGCATATTACGTAATGCAACTTTTTGCAGACTTCATTCAACTTTGAGTTGCTTAATAATGTAACTGAAAGTGAAATGCTGTTAACAAATCATAATTAAGTTGTTCGTATTTCATTATTACTAAGCATGTCACTTAGCAGATACAGCCATTCTAAGTGTCAAAGTGCAAGCAATATTCAAATTACCAAAAAATTGATTGAAAAAAGCAGCAAATTAGCAATGCAGTAGCTAAGCAAATTGAATGAAATAGTACATATTGATGCATTCAAGACAATTGATGATATTGTTGGTTCAAAGCAGTAGGAAACACGGAAGCTGACGTGCAACAGACCTTATGTAGATACTCTTTTACACATGTCTACAACAATTGTTTACTAAACTTTTACATTTTTCAAAGGCCGCAGAATATACTTCGATTTTTTGCATTGTTTAGAGAAAGTCTGATTTTTAACATATTTTGCGATTTTTGGCATATAACATAGGGAGATTCCTAGTCCCCTCCTTTTACATCCTCGATAATTCACAATCCCAAGTATATTCCCCTTTTTTGTTCCATCGGAGCATTTTTCTTTGCTAGTACCCTACTTTTAATTAGCAAGATTTGGAAATACAATACTAGATTCCATTTACTGTGCGGTTCTTCTAATAATTGACTGGTTTAAACTTTACAAAGCTACTAGTTGTAGAAGAAACAAACATTCTGATTAGTAATTCTTATGTTACATAGAACATCCTGTAAAGAAATATGCTTCCAAAACTTTCTAGAGCTAAACTTAATTTACGTTTTAAAGTTTACACAAGAGTGTAAAGAATTTTAGTGGGATTAATAATTTCGATATTGCTCTGATATAATGATCAGTATTTATTAAGAAATAAAACCTCATATAATGTTCTAAGAACAAATTAACATTAGGTGTTAATCACTTTACACTACTCTTCATGCACCCCTAGCAGACGTATCACATCTGTTTCCATATATATTTTACGACTTTAGGGAAAAAATAATTTACCGTGAGGCTCTAGAATGAAGCTTATTATATAGTGTAAACTTTACACTAGCAACGAGTGTAAAGAAGATTTTAGTCGGATTTGTAAATTCGATATTACTCGGATATTACGATCAACATTCATGAAAAAATTATGTCTCCATAACGATTTAATGACAAATAGACACAGATGTAAACCACTTTACATCACTGTTGAGTGTAAACAAACGCGCCCAGCTGACGTCCCTTATTCGATTTTATGTAAATTTTTAGATTTCGGCAAGAAATTCAGGTTTTTGCAAAGCTCTAGGACAAAGTTTAATTAGCAGTGTAAACTTTACACAACCGCCTAGTGTAAAGAGGACTTTATTCCGATTTGTAAATCTGATATTACTCGTATATTATTATCAACATTTATGAAAAAATTGCATGTCTACAATGGTCTGAGGACAAATAAACAATGAGTGTAAACTACTTTACATCACTGTTGGATGTAAACAAACGCACCTACTTGACGTCTCACATTTGATTCTTTGAAAATTTCTAGACTCCAGGAAAAAATTAGGTTTCTGGAATGCTCAAAAACGAAGATAAATACATTTGTAGTGTAAACTTTATGTAAACACATAGTGTAAAGAAGATTTCGGTCAGATTCATAATTTTGATATTGTTCCGAAATTACGATTAATATTTATGAAAAAAATTAAGTCTCCATAATGTTCTATGGGCAAACTAACAATAGGTGTAAACCACTGTACAACACTGTAGAGTGTAAACATACGCGCCAGACTGGCATGTCAAATTTGGTTCCTGGTCCATTTCTAGACTTGATAATTGTGTCCCTGACTCATAACCGGAGAAGCAGGCAGAAAAAAAGACAAAAACGCATTTTAAACACCAAATTTTTGACATTACACTCGCTAAATATTAATGTATACACAATTTGCTTTGACAAGCACCCAATACAAAGCACTTTATTTTTATTCTATTGGACTTATCCCGACTTCTGGACGGAGAAAGTGGCGAACAAAAAAGCAACAAAAATGTATTTTCCATCATTTAGAACACTGTAAACTTTAAAATTCCGTACCGAACTCCCCATTGAGTTTAAAGAAATTCGGTTTGTACAATTTGTAGCTTTTAAATCGTAGTACATTCCTGTGTGCCAAAATTCTCTTGCAAAAATTATTTGGTATGATTTAATAATCAAAATTCGGAAGAAACGTGTTTTTTTGCCCATTTTTTACCTCTGATTTCGAACTTTACACCCCCATAAATAACTCAATATTGCGTTTTTTAAATGCGGTTTGCTGCGATGTGTAGCCCCTGAAAGTGTCACACCATCCACTAGTAGTGTAAACATTAAACTCTTGGATCTAACTCATCATAGAGCATATAAGACTTTGCTTTTATGCAGAATGTAGCCCTTGATCCGCTCTACATTTCTGTCGAGAAAACATTTCAAAAAACTAATAATCGGAGTTAGTATCGGACATAAGCAAGGTTAAAAACTCGACAAAAAAGTGCTTTTTCACCCCCAGATTTTTGCACTCTTTACACTGCCATTTGATAACTAATGCGAATTTCAAAAAACAAAAAAGGGCCATCTGTAGAATTCATCCCTCTATTATTCTATGCTGTTCAATTCTTCAAGTCATCAATACTCAGTTGTCCACATGCTGCAGTAAAAGGTCCCAAAATTTGTCCTATGTTATAACGTTACACAAAAACTTTACACCTTCTTTACACAGTCAGTTTTGAGCTTCAAGAAAAACAAAAAACACGGGCAGCAAATTTTTTTATTATCTTTCTTTTAAAAAACCGCACCTTCCAGAAGTGTCCCGTTATAGCTGTAGGGGGTGCACAGGTGTTAGGGGTACCCAAGTATATTATAGGTAGCGCTATACGCGCTACCTAAGATATATATATATATATATATATATATATATATATATATATATATATATATATATATATATATATATATATATATATATATATATATATATATATATATATATATATATATATATATATATATATATATATATATATCATGGGTAGCGCGTTAGCGTGTACCTATAATATGCTCGGGTACCCCCAACACCTGGGCACCCCCTTACAGCTATAACGGGACACTTCTGGAAGGTGCGGTTTTTTTTAAAAGAAAGATAATAAAAAATTCGCTGCCCGTGTTTTTTTTGTTTTTCTTGAAACTCAAAATTGATTGTGTAAAGAAGGTGTAAAGTTTTTGTGTAACGTTATAACATAGGACAAATTTTGGGACCTTTTTACTGCGGCATGTGGACAACTGAGTATTGATGACTCGAAGGATTGAACAGAATAGGATAATAGAGGGATGAATTCTACAGATGACACTCTTTTTGTTTTTTGAAATTCGCATTATTTATCGAACGGCAGTGTAAAGAGTGCGAAAATCTGGGGGTGAAAAAGCACTTTTTGGTCGAGTTTTCAACCTTCCTATGTCCGATACTAACTCCGGTTATGAGGTTTTAAAATGTTTTCTGACAGAAATGTAGAGCGGATCAAGGGCTACATTCTGCATATAAGCAAAGTCTTCTATGCTCTATGGTGAGTTAGATCCTGGGGTTTAAAGTTTACACTCTAGTGGATGGTGTAAAAAAATGGATTTTAACTAAGATTTCTCTGCCAAATTTTTCCGCTTATGAGTCAGTGCAAATCGAAGACAGCATTAATAAAGTGCCTCACAGGGGCTAAACATCGCAGCAAACCGCATTTAAAAAAACGCAATATTGAGTTATTTATGGGGGTGTAAAGTTCGAAATCAGAGGTAAAAAATGGGCTAAAAAACACGTTTTTTCCGAAGTTTGATTGATAAATCATGCCAAATAATTTTTGCAACAGAATTTTGGCACAGAGGAATGTACTACGATTTAAAAGCTACAAATTGTACCAAACCGAATTTCTTTAAACTCAATGGGGAGTTCGGTACGGAATTTTAAAGTTTACAGTGTTCTAAATGGTGGAAAATACGTTTTTGTTGCATTTTTTGTTCGCCACTTTCTCCGTCCAGAAGTCGGGATAAGTCTAATAGAATAAAAATAAAGTGCTTCATATCGGGTGCATGTCAAAGCAAATTGTCTATATATTAATATTTAGCGAGTGTAAAGTCAAAAATTTGGAGTTTTAAATGCGTTTCTGTCTTGTTTTTTTCTGCCTGCTTCTCCGGTTACGAGTCAGGGACACGTTTATCAAGTCTAGAAATGGACCAGGAATCAAATTTGATATGCCAGTCTGGCGCATATGTTTACACTCTACGGTGTTGTAAAGTAGTTTACACCAATTGTTAGTTTGCCCATAGAACATTATGTAGACTTAATTTTTTCATAAATATTAATCGTAATATCGGAACAATATCAAAATTACGAATCTGACTAAAATCTTCTTTACACTATGTGTTTACATGAAGTTTACACTACATATATATTTATCTTCGTTTTTGAGCATTCCTGAAACCTAATTTTTTCTTGGAGCCTAGAAGTTTTCAAAGGATCAAATGTGAGACGTCACGTAGGCGCGTTTGTTTACATCCAACAGTGATGTAAAGTAGTTTACATTCATTGTTTATATGTCCTCAGACCATTGTAGAGACATAATTTTTTCATGAATGTTGATCATAATATCCGAGTAATTTTTTACACTGCATGTTAGCCTTTGTTCTAGAGCATTGCAAAAATCGAAATTTTTTCCTGAGATATAAACATTTACAGGGAATGAAATATATACGTCAATTGGGTGTGCTTGCTTACACTCAGCAATATTGCAAAGTGGTTTAAACCTAATGTTTATTGTCTTTAAAACATTATGGAGACTCATTTTTCCATAAATGTTGAAAGAAATATCGGAGCAATATCAAAATTACGAATCCGACTAAAATATTCTTTACGCTATGTGTTTGTGTAAAGTTTACGTTACATGTTAACCCTAATTCGATAGACTTGCAGAGACTTTGTAACTGAAGTCAAGAAATTTTCTAAGGATTCATATGTGAGACATCAATTAAGTGAGTTTGTTTACCCTCAAAAGTAATCTAAAGTGATTTAAAAATTATGTTCAAGTGTCCTTAGATCATTGAAGAGATGTAATTTTGTCTTAAATGGGTTGCATTAAAGTTAAATCTTTCTTAGCCATGTTTATAATATGTTTCACAAAATCTTGCACATGGAGAGCTATCGTTTAATTGATGTAAATTGCCTGCAAAAAGTGGTTTTAAAATGAACCAGCAATCACACTACTGTGCACAGAAGTCGACAAAGATATACAGCTTTATTGTAATCATGTACATTAATAAGCCGTAAACTGTTAGTATTCTCTACACCTAGTAGTTGTGTAAAGTTTGCACTATTCATTTGTTTATAATATGTAGTCTATACTACAAATTTATTTTTACTACCAAATCAAAGCGTTAGTGTTCCTTACATTTGATATTTGCGTGAAGTTTTTGAATTTTTGCCAAAAATCTTTGCCTTCTAATTTACCAACATCCCGCCTTTTCCATTTTCTTGAAGTTTAAAATCTTTTATAATTCTCTCATAATTTAATGGTAGGTTTTAACTTTAAGTTTCTCTTGGTTTACAACTCTCGCTTAGCAAGCTCATTTTTCAAAACTTTTTCATAGTGATCAGATTAGTTGCGTTTAGTTTGGAATTGGTGGACGGTCGTTATTTTATTACTCGGCTTAAATAAACCAAGTGACTATCTTTTGATTATTTTCTTCACCGCAAATTCAAACACCCAATTTTCAATTTGAAAATTGATCCAATTTTCAATTTGAAAATTGAAAATTGGGTGTTTTCAATTTCAAAAGTCACAACACATTGTGCTTGTGTATTGATTGAGTGAGGATTTGCAATGTGAATTCGTTGGTTAAATTTTTGTGCTTGATTATAAGTGAACTGCACATTAAGAAGAAATAACTTAATGCAGTTTTAATTTGAAAATGGATGGTGTCAATAAGGTTGTCTTGTTTAAAAAGGATAATGCTGATGTTAAGAACAATATTGTTTTCCGCGTTCTTGGACTGTTGTCATTATTGTGGAATGTTACTGATTGTGTTTACTGACTGATGTACTGAAATCACGCTAATTAAAAGTAGTGTACTAGCAAAGAAAAATGCTCCGATGGAACAAAAAAGATGAATATACTTGAAATTGTGGATTATTATGGATGTAAAAGGAGGGGACTAGGAAAAATCTACCTAAAGTCGGAAAATCTGCTAAAAATCACACTTTCTCTAAGCAACGCAAAAAATTGATGTATATTCTGCGGCCTCTAAAAAAGTGTCTTTTTTAAATAATGTTCGAAGCTTCAGATAAGAGTGTATAAACAAAATCTATCAAGGTTACTTTTTTAAATTGCTGGCACCTGATTGATAGAAAACTAAGAAGTATTGTATTTAAAGTTGTTTTGTTTTATGAGCATTATAGCAAGCAAAGCAGGAGCCAATTGATTAGTGCACACAATCGTTTCGGGCATGCTAGTGTATCTACATTAAGTCTGTTTCAAGTCAACTTACGTGTTTCCTACTGTTTTTACCCAACCATGTCTTCAATTGTCTTCGATGTTTGCTATTTCATTCAATTGGCTTGGAAGACTGTTAGTTTACTTAATATCATTTCCCATAGCTACTGCATAGCTAATGTGCTGCTGTTTCAATCATTGTTATGGTTGAATATTTATTTTAATCTGTTGGCTGCAGAATATACATCGATTTTTTGCGTTGCTTAGAGAAAGTGTGATTTTTAGCAGATTTTCCGACTTTAGGTAGATTTTTCCTAGTCCCCTCCTTTTACATCCATAATAATCCACAATTCCAAGTATATTCATCTTTTTTGTTCCATCGGAGCATTTTTCTTTGCTAGTATATATATATATATATATATTTAGGGTTGTGCTGGGTCCATTTTTTTGAAGATTTGGGTCCGGGTCTGGGTCTAACATTTTAGGAAAAATGGGTACAGGTCTGGGTCCGGGTCCAAAATTTCTATCAACCTCAGGTATGGGTCCGGGTCCAAAAAAGTTAGACCAAAATAACATTGTGTTGTACCTACCAAACCACCATATCCTATCAATTTTTCCCTCATGTCTGCATGCTTGCACATTTATTAGTTAGTTTCTTTCTTCCAGCATAGGTTCAGTTCAGGAATGGTGGTACAGAGGAATAAGCAAACAAACAGCAGTGCACTAAGTTGCAGCTGTGTCTGATGCCTGTTGGTGTGAGCAGCACGACCCCAAAAGAATGTCTCCATACTTAGATGCTTGTAATATGCTAACGCGCAGTGGCGGATCTAGGATTTTCCTAAGGGAGGGCAGTATCCCAACCAGGCACGTATCACTGGGGGAATCAGGGGGCCGGACACCTCTCAAAATTCAGAAAAATTGGAAAAATAGGACTTTTTAAATATTATTCTGCTATATTTTTGGCCTTTTTGGGCTAAGTCCCCCAAAATTGGTGTTGGCACCACACCTGGGCATGGGGGATTGGGGGAATTCACCCCCCAAGAGACCAAAATACCCCCCCTTCAGAAATCTTAATACCCCCCCAGAATTCAATTTTTAAAATTTTCCCGTTTTTTCTGCAATTTTTTTGATGCTAATAGATAGTGCTCAATGAGAAACGTCAAAAGATGGTGTTTTTTTGCCATACTCACCACTTTTAAGGCTATTTCTTTACCTTTGAAAATCTTGCATCCCCCACTCAGAATTTTCTTGTTGCCCACATATGGTTGGCACCCTAAAATCGGACAGCCAGCTACGTGTCTGATTCCAATTTTGCAAGAACAGTCAAAAACAGGTCCAAAAATTTGCTCTTAACACGTGAAATAGCGTTTCTTTCGGTATTTTACATCGTATACTTTTACATAAAATCACTTTTGATGCAATATTTTTCTAAAAATTTGGAATTTCCCACAATTTTGTGAAAAAATTATTAAATTCTTTGACTTTAACAAAGTCTGGCGCAAAGCGCCGGAAAATTAGTGAAATTAAGGTGGATAGATGTCTAGAAGCAAGATTTACTGCTTGATTTCCTGTATTTATAGCATTTGATGCAAAACATCAAAATTTTTAATTGAAATTAGAAGAAAACTATGCAAAAATAGCTGTTTCTGCAATTGAAATTGATTTGAAAACTAAATGAACAGAAAATGGCGTACAGGCAAAGTTTTTTTGTACAAGGTCCGTTTAAGTTGTTGTACATTTTGTTACACGCAAATTTTTGGGTGCTATGATAGAGTATGGTAGCGGCTTAATGTAGTAGACTTGTTTGACCTTTAGTAGCGTATTATAGCTAATTCTAAGGTTAAGGAGGGCAAAAATCATAAAGAATCGTCTTAAAACGGCGCAAAGCACCAAAAAATTTGACATTTTTCCTTGCGCAATGCAATTTCTGCTATTATAAAGATATATAAGACACTTAATTACACATTTTGCGCAAAGCACCAAAAATTTCTGTGAAGTTTATAACTTTTTTGCGAGTTTTGACTTCCCAAAAATCTTTGTACATGTACAAAGATGGTCCCAAAAAGTATTTGTACATTGGGAATAATTTTTGCCAAATCAAAAAAAGAAACATGCTTTCAGATTGCCAAGAAAGAAAATAAATGTCATTAATGGGTATCTTCTGGCGTGTAGCGTTGATTAAATTTGAGAAATTATGGTCATTATAACCAAGAATCATTGCAAATTGCATATCCATCCTTTATCTCGCCAAATATTTTTGGCCAATGGGGGGTCGCCACCTCCCCGCCTCTGCTAATGCATATTGTTACTAAAAGTGCATCAATAAATAACTTAAACCATGCTTTATATTGCTAATGTGTGACGCACAAGAGACACATGGCTTTGGCTTTAATATAGCGCCAATATTTGTCACATTATTACTATTTGTCACCTTAAATTTCAATGTTTGATGAGGCCATCAGTTTGTTACTGAGTTGATTAAAATGTTGAAAATGATCCATTTGCCTGTTTTTAAGCCTACGTCATTTTTCATTGCTTTTCAATATTTCTGCAATGCAATATGCATGCACTATATATTTTGGACCCGGACCTGACACCATATTGAAGGCGGGTCTGGGTCCGGGTCCAAGTTATGGATACAGCCGGGTCCGGGTCCAGAAATTTAGGATTGTTGGGTCCAGGTCCAAAATTTTAGCCGGGCACCCGGCCATCTGGGTTTGGGTACCCGGCACAACCCTAATATATATATATATATATATATATATATATATATATATATATATATATATATATATATATATATATATATATATATATATAACTCTGCAACACAAATGAATAATACTCAAAATGCAGCAACGCTACCTCTCAGCCAAACATTCAACTTAAAAAGGGAGGAATGTAAGATAGATAGAATACAAAACATGAGATTAAATGGATTTTTTGCATCAATATTGTTCATCACATAATTATGTGTGTTATGATCCTTTTTCAGGTGGCAGGTTTGTAATATGTTAAAGTAGGAGGGTACAAACAAAGTAGGCGGATACTTCAATTAGGAATATACTCCATGCACCATAGTAAAATTATTAGTTTCCGATATTCAAGCTGTATTCAGAGTATGTATGGTAGGTGTGACTTACAGATCCCTTGTGTAAGACTGACCATGGTCTTACACTGTGTTCTTGGTAATCTAATCTGCCAACTGATGAAATTTGAGAAATTTTCTAAACTTGAAAGCTTGAATCATTTGCTAAAAAATTTGCTACATATTTGTTATTCTATTCTGCAAAGTAAGGAAATTTCTTCAGTTGAAAATTTGGTTTCTTTGCCAGAAAAATAGCTAAATTTTTGTTAATCCAATCTGCCAAACTCAAGAAATTTCTTCAGTTGGGAATTTGGTCCAT
>JAVLUZ010000161.1:9714750-9748567 GCA_036768485.1 Mermis nigrescens
GTCAAAACCAACCAGGCTTGAGTACACCAGCTTCTGTGTTTTCTTCGCAAACCGATATTCCCTACGATTCGCCTATGCTGGGTGTAGAACCATCGATCTCCACTGGAAGACGATGATTTATCTCCCAAACGTTTAGTGATGGCGTTATCTGACACCAAGGCGGAAAGACAGGCTAACGTGTCGCCACCGCTGTGTAACACGCGGAGCAATGGCTCGAAAAGGGATTGTTACCGTTTTGCAACCGATTGTCTCGCAATCGCTTGCGGCAGTTCAACAAGCACCTTTAGGTATCAGTGCGCTCGGACCTTTGCCGACTCTTCAGCCGGTTGGGGCAGAGCAGCAAGCTGACCCCGATGTCATCATGACTGATGTTATCGGTTTTCTGCCACAACCGCAACGTACATTAGCTGCACACGAAGTACCACAAGTAGCATTATACACGCAAGTCACGACTCAGCTCGTGCCACAAGGTACGTCGGCACCGGATACTCGTTTCACGGCTCCTATGGCCATGACGGGTGTGTCTAGTACCGTGGCAAATTTGCAATCACAGGCTATGCAAAGCCAACCATCAAATATGGAAGTCGCAATACCTGCGCACGTTCAAGCTATTCGCGACCAGATGGCCGCGAATGAAAGCGCTAGAATCCAAAATCGCTCGCGCTACGTACAGCATTTTTTCACAATGATGGAAAATATGACGCGCGAACCACCGTGCACTATCGCGCCAGTCGTTTTGCACGATTTACGTTCCTATTTGGGTGAGGTCGCAGGATCAGCGTTTGTACGATCAGTTGGTCGAAGCTGCTCAAGTGTACTTCGATCGAGTGTACGCAATCCATTTGCAGTACGCGAGTTCGACTGATTCGCCCTCGCGCCCATTAGTGTGGTCTACGCTCGCGCAGCCTTTGGCTGATGCCAATCGTGAGCCCGCACCTAGGTTCATAAGCGATATGAGCGTCTTTAACCGATTATTTTATCCTGACCAATACTTCGTGCGCATACGGTTTTTTATCACAACCGGAATGATGTTGTACGAGGTTCCGCTCGAGTATTTGGTCGTACACCCACATCTGGACGCACCAAGCGAGGTGATCGACGGCGTTACACATCAAATTTGCCCGGATTTATATCCGCATAGAATGTCACCAGCGCCGGATCACCTAGCGCCAATTTTAATACCGACACGCCAGATGGTCGATATTTTCGATACTTTCCGAGAATTTCAGTCTTTATATGAGTCGGAGTATCGACACATGACAATCTTTTCTTCAATAGACGTCATGCGCGCTACAGCGCTTTTGGAATTCCTAGATAGAAAATTCCACTTTTTCGCATACGCCTATGGCAATGCCGGAATAGGCTGGCGTATGACGGAACAGTTGCGTCGCATGTTACGCGTAGCGTTCCTTGGCGAAGTTTACACGCCATCTCCACGTGAGGCTTTTCCGGAATTCCCGGATTTAACAGCACGAATTGAAAGTCCTCATGTTTTACACAACATGATTCGCCAAATTCGGTTAGCTACCGACCCGGCACTCGAAGTTCCGGCTCAATTCGATCGTTTTCGAGGTCGTCAAAAATCTGTATTTTACCTCAAACATCGAATACAAGGCGAATTAGAAAAAATTTGTAAAGAAAGGCAACAGGCATCCTCGCAGGACCCAAGCGGATCCGCAGCAAGCCTTGATATGCCCGAAGTCGATCTTTCTTTGGAAGCACAAATTGCAATGCGTAGAACACGCATGACGATCGAGCAGCGTGATCGTGAGAATTTGGCTACGGAAATGCCACGGCGTGCGACGAAGTTACGCGCCGCCGGTTCTCTTGCTGAGACTTCAGAAGTTCGTCACATGCCAGAAGACGAACACAAGGCAAAATTGAATCGTTTTTACGATACTAAATCCGAGCACACTTTGCGTCGGTTAAAGAATTTGGAAAAACAAGGAGTAAGAAGACTCGTTCAAGCTGAAGTTGCAGCTAAGCTAAAAGCGCGTTCAGGCCAAAGGGGATTGAGGCGACAAGACCCGCAGTCATCCCGGCAGCGCTATGCGCAAACGCACCACCGTTCACAGTCACAAGCACAACCGCAGACACAAGTAAAACCACATGTACAGCAATACACAAGACCGCAGGGCGCAGACCTAACCGCGGCAACAGCAGCAATTCACGGAATCGCGTGAGCGTTCCGAGGCGTATTCTCAGGCCGATGCTGGTCATCTGTCGCGCTCGCGACAGCAGCAGCCTTATGAATATCGCCGTCCGCCACAGTCGAACCGCGGAACTCATCGGGGCCGGTCACAATCCCATCAACGTCAACAATGGGACCAGTCGTATCAATCACCGTTGGAACAAAGCCAACCAGCCACCGGGGGCTATCAGCCACAACCTCAACCAGGTCCACTTTTGCCCAAACCGTGGCCTGTTACTCAACAACAACAGCGTCCACGCTGAACCTTCTCGCCAACGAACTTACGGTTTTACGCCGGAGCAATTATTTACTCCAATGCCACCCATACCGCGTCGTTACGCGGACGACTACGAGGACGACGACCATACGTGGGCAGCAAGAAAATTCTGGGGGGGGGGGGTGCAAGATTTTTTGAAGGTCAAAAAATGGCCTTAAAAATGGTGGTATGGCGATAAAAACACCATTTTTCGACGTTTCTCATCAAGCACTATCCATTGGCATCAAAAAATTGTGGAAAAAACGAAAAAAATTTTCAAAAATTGAATTCTGGGGGGGTATTTTGATTTCTGGGGGGGGGTATTTTGGTTTCTGGGGGGTGCATACCCCCCAAACCCCCCACGCCCAGGTGTGACAACGACGATTTTGAGGACGATGATCGACCCGTCGATCCACATCGCCAGCTTACGCCAACATCTGTATGGGCGTAGGCAATTGCCATATCTATATCATGAGCGTTCAAATATGCGTCGCGAACCGGAATCGGATCAGGAATATTTTCAACGACAACGACGTCGCGGAAAATCGTATGGCTCAAAGGCCAAGTACCGTGATCAATATTAATTTACAAAGTTCGACATACTGAACTTTTGGAACTCTGCGACAGCGTCGACTTCGACCAGCAGCTTTTCGTCAATTTTTTCGTTTTTCGTCCTGATGTGGATTCCAGGACTTCGTGTATCGTTTATTTCTTGTGTATTTTTTCTCTTGTCATTTTTCTCTTGCTGTAAAATTTTTTCTTTGACGGTGCTCGTATTTTTCCCCGTTATCTCGCATAATTTGCCATTTTTTCTCGTTTTACCTCGTGTTTTAATTCGTCAGTGACTTTAATTTTTTGCTCAGCATAATTTTGCCTTATCATTCCGCATGTCTTAAATTTTCTTGTGTTTAATTAGCGGTGTTACTATTATGGTACCTTAACTCTTTAACGGACAAGGGGTTAATTTATACCCAATCTACAAATTTTTTCAATTCAAAATTTTTCTCATTACCCGGGGACTGAAGGAGGTTACTTGGGCAGCATAATCGAATATTATGCTATGTTGTCCAAGACCGGAGTTCATCATTACTCGGGCAACAATATAGTTATCCCTAGCGCCATTGTGAGTGTTGCTCGAGAGTTTTCCTGAGTGCGAACGAGGTCATGCGTTGACCGGCTATCGATATTTGTTATTTTTTCGTTCTTTTTATTTTCGTTTTTCACGTTTGCTCAGGATGAGGCGTTGCAGACGCCAGAGTAGAGGCGTTGCGAACGCCAGCAGAGCCGAGTTGTAGAGCGTCGCCAACGCTAGTGCCGTTGTTGGTACCCCCGAAAAATTCTCCACTTCGTGTCAAATTTTTTTTCTATACGTGGGGAGTGTAACTGCGAGAGTTACACGTGTAGGCGAACCTGCCTTAGCAGTTCGCAATAGCCATAACATAGCCAATACTAGTAGCTATCTATGATAGTGTACTGTGGGCTATGCCTTCGGTCTTCCCATTATTTTCCCAAATTTTCAATAATAAAAAACATTTAGATACTTGTCCGGTAGCATAGAGCTAAGTGTATGATAATAGTAATTGTTTAATGCATACCGCTTACGTGAATCGAGAACTTTCGATCTGAGATAAAAGTGATTCAGTATTATGTTAAATTGATCGTTCTTTAATTTACTGTAATGGCCCTTGAGGCCAGTGAACGTAACGTTGTAGTTAGAGTCTGGCTTTTTGGTTTTTCGTTGGCCGGTTATTTCGACTGTACATTTTCGTTTCTCTTTTGCGTATTTTGTTTCCCGGCTATAGGCCGTGTGTTCTTCGTCGAATAAAAGCATAGAAAACCAACCCAGTGGTTTTGGTTATACCGAGGGTTAGGTCGGCCACCAGCCCTACGTCGAGGACTTCCACCTTCTTAGTGGACTGATAGGTAAATTCCGTATGATAGCCTTTTCCATTCGAAAATCATAATTTATTTCTCAAGCCAAAAATTGATCAAAATTATTATCTAATCTTTAAGGATGATTGATCAGCATAGAGCTCGTTGTTGTTGTTTTCAGTGTTCAGCGTGCTACACTAATTAGGAACCAAAACATTTCTGATCAGGCACTGATTGAAAATAAGTTAAATTACAACTTGAGCTTGAGATAGGTCAACTGACCTCCGCGGCAATTACCGAGACTAGGTAGGTAGCCTTAGGTCTTAGGGCGTAGCTGCTGAGATCACCCGACGAAAAGCGGCCAGCAATATTAGGGCTGAGGGGATCGAAGCCGTAAGGTATCTAAGGGTCCAAAGATCGAAAGCCTTAGAGCCGCGCGATCGGGGCCAGCACTAAGCGTAGACTTAAGTACCTACGTACCTAGGTAAATCTCGAAGGCAAATGCACCCGTCCTATGTCGATTCTTTGTAGACATAAGGCGGCTCTACATTTACACTATGATGTAAAAGATCCAGATTTTTACCCAGATCCAGATAAAGATCGGGTTCAGATTTTTTGCCAGATCCAGATCAGAGACGCTCTGTTATACGCTCTGTCGAAATTTGATTGAGGCAGGTGCAAAAAAACCGAAAATCAGTAAAATCGAATTTTTTCTCATTTTCGTGAGTCTCTTGGTTCCCTGTGCATACAGAAACCCCTGGCATATACCCCCAAGCAGCCTAATTGGAAAATCTCAGAAAAAAGGAAAAATTCACAATTTCAATTTCTCAAATGTAACTGCTCTCAGGTGGGTAAAGCCTACTCATATTTCGTAACTTTAATGATAATCTGCGCAAGCAGACTATTTAGCGAAAATTTGAAAATACGCTCTGTCGAAATTTGTTTGAGGCAGGTGCAAAAAACCGAAAATCAATAAAATCGAATTTTTTCCCATTTTCGTGGGCCTCTTGGTTCCCTGGGCATACAGAAACCCCCGGCATACATATACCCCCAAGCAGCCTAATTGAAAAATCTGAGAAAAAAGGAAAAATTCACAATCTCAATTTTCTCAAATGTTACTGCTCTCAGGTCTAGGGTAAAGCCTATTCGTATTTCGTAACTTTAATGATAATCTGCGCAAGCAGATATTCAGCGAAAATTTGAAAATACGCTCTGTCGAAATTTGATTGAGGCAGGTGCAAAAAAGCGGAAATCAATAAAATCGAATTTTTTTCCTATTTTCGTGGGTCTCTTGGTTCCCTGGGCATACAGAAACCCCCGGCATGTACCCCCAAGCAGCCTAATTGGAAAATCTGAGAAAAAAGGAAAAATTAACAATTTCAATTTTTCAAACGATTAAGAGGGTAACATATAAAAGCCGGGGTAGACGAAGCCCAAATCCAAAGTTTTCTTCCGAAATTGACCAGACATTGGAATGACGTATAATCTGTTTCATTTAACTTAGAGGTGTTTTTGAAAAAAATTAAAATGCCTACGAAAGTGTTTTTTAAACTAAAGCCATAATTTTGATATTCTACAGTATAATGACTTATGGGGAGATGTTTGCCATTGTAAAAGCGCATTAATGCATTCAAATTGTAAACCACTTTTGTAGCCTGATTCTTGCTGATTAAATTAAAGAGAAAACCGCAAAGTTAAATGAAACAAACTATAGTTTTGACGCTATATTGGCCCAAAAAAGCTCAGTAATTGACCCCTCTCCAGATCGGTCATGCTGTGCAAGAATTAGTCTGTTTCACATAAATATGTACATAAATTCTAAGAATTTTCATTGACAGTAAGCCAGGAGTTACAATAATTGGATCTAGTATACAATTTAAACACCACCGTTTTTTAGCCGATTCAAATAAGCTACAGTGACCAAACTTTACACAAAAATTATCAAACACGTTCTGACTCGCATCAAAAAAATAGTGTTGGACACTGTAGCTTACTTGAATCTACAGTGTTGGTCACTGTAGCTTATTTGAATCGGCTAAAAAACGGTGGCGGGTAAATTGTATACTAGATCCCAATAATTATATATCAGATCAATGCTATAATCGCAATCTGTCAGCTTTTTGTCGGAGATAATTTAAAATTTATGACCGAAGTTGTGAGAAACAGACTAGACGTTTTCTGCGTTCATGTTTTTGGACTCGCAGGACTTGTAGTAACCAACATGGGCAGCAAAAAAATTCCAGGGGTCGAAATCGTCAGAAACCTTACTAAAAATAGAATTCTGAGGTCTACGGTAATCTGCGGGGGTTTTCCAAGGTCTGCGGATGTGTATACACCACCATACCCCCACGTGTTTTTGTAACAATACATGGGCACTGGCAGCAGCTGAATTCTGGGGTTCTAACTGGTGTGAAATCGCAGAAAACTTGTCAGGTATTTAATTCTAGACCACACTTGGGCGTAGGGATTCGGGGTATGCACCCCCAGGAGTTCGAATACCTGCCCCCAGAATTCAATTTTTGAAATTTTCTTGTTTTCGTAATTTTTCTATGCCAATGGATAGTACTCCATGAGAAACCTTGGAAAATGGTGTTGTTTCGCCATACCACTATCCTTAAGACCACCCTTAGAATTTTGGTGCTGCCCACCTGTTATGGAATCCCCAACGCTTACGTGATTGCAATTGTTCCCAACATACCATATGCGTCCAAAATTTTAAGGTCTTCCCCTAAAAATGGCCAATTATGCCCTTCACAGAATTTTTAGTGTTACGTGTGGCCTAAGAACTTTTTTCTATTAAGATAAAAAAATGTAAAGCTTATGCATTTCCTGTTTTATACTAAAATTATGGACGCACCTACTAGGCAACTATAGTCCGTTTCACATAAGTTTGGGCAGATTTTAAGAATTTTTGAAAGTAAGCTGCCGGATTACGATAATTATCAAATCAATGCTTTAATCGCAATCTATCAGCTTATTGTCAGACAGTTTTTAAAATTTATGCCCAAACTTGTGTGAAACAGACTATAAATGTAGCCCATACCAATTTTTCTGCAGTAATCAATGTAAGCCACTGGACTTTAATTTACAGAATTAAATATACAAATGCTACGCACAAGAAATACTAAGCTACAGTCAATAACACAACTAATAATACACATTCGGTTGGCACTTGGCAGGCCTCCGGTTGCTAACCATTTTTTAGGTCCGGGCGCAACCGGCTAGACATCCATTGACAACTGGTTGCTACGCAACCGGTTGGGTCGGCTTATCACTTAACAAAATTCTTCTTTTGATCATCCGCCAACCGGGTGTGGAAAGTTGTGTTATGTGAAAAAAATGCAACCGGTTGCCCATCCGGTTGGCAACCGAACAACCGATGGAAGAGTTGCAGGTTGTGGTCGTTAGTTGTGCTCGGTACTAGATGGGCATTAGGCCAACGAGAACACAAAAAAGAAAACAGGCGACGGACAGACTAAAATACGCGATAAGCAAACAGCAGGCTCCAATGAAATAATATGTATACGGGAATAAGTAATCGTAATAATCGGTGTTGCAACTGAAAATATAAATAAAAGGTCATAAATTATAGAAACGTTGCACCACAAAATATACAAAATATCCGCTTCGCCAGTAAAATAGTACATTGTATTCTTATCAGAAGCGCCACGGATCACTCATGGGCATGTAGTGTTTCACAACCGACATTAATTTTTTTGGCCTTTTTTTCGCGTTTTCTCCCCTATCAGACCACTTGCTGTCATACATGATCTTGAGCGTTTCAAACCCCACCCCTCCCCAGAAAAATTTTCACCCGAAATTTTTTCATTTCCCAGAATTTGCGATTTTCAAAAAAAATACAAAAACCATAGGTGGGTGGTAGGAATGCAACGGGTAACCGAACCTGAATACTCGGGTACCCGAACAAAATTCAGGACCCGAACTTGAATAAACTGAACTTAAGTACCCGAACCCGAATAAAATTATCATAGCCACCCGAACCCGAACCCGAATGTTTATGGATTTTATTCGGGTTTATTCGGGTATTTTTAAGCTCTAACATCCCACAATTGTATGTCAAACATTCAAAAATTTTCGGCTTTTTGCGCCGTTTTCACTTCGCTCGATCCTAAAACGCTGAATTTCATGTAGTTATCAAGTACACATAAATGGCTATGTAATTAAGTGGTATATTTCAATCGATTCAAGTGAATTTTTAATCTTTTAATTCACAAAACGATTGCAAAATGATATCGTATAAAATGCTAAACACTGCTTCTTTGATCGTAATTAAACTTCGTTTCTATCAAATTGAACTTCACGAATAACAGTTTTCGGCAGTTTCTCCATGCAAGCGATCGTTAATGTTATTTGTAGGTGTATATAAGACACAATACAACATAGGCGTAGCCAGGGGGCATTGATGCACATGCCCCCGAAATTTGTCAGATATATTGTTGATTTTTCTGTTGCAATAATGTGTGTCCAGAAAACTGAGTTCACAAAGGCAAAAACGGCAGAATTTTCCGGCGCTTCGCGCCGAGTCATTATTATTCATTGCTATATAGATCCAATGAATTTAAAAGTTAGAATCAGCTAAAATAATCCAGAACTTCACATCAATTTAGTAATTTAATGCACTGTTTGCACGTTGAATGAAACTGCGCATGCTTGTTGAGCATTATAGTGAAAGTGCGAAAATGATAGTGTACCAGTTTGTCTATTCTCTGCTTTGTTTGTCTTTTGTGTACCAGTTTGTCTATTCTTTGTTTCGTTTGTCTTTCTTTAAAAGAACACATAATTCTATTTTAAATGAAAGGAATGGTCAAATTTTTTTATGTTTTTGCGCATTTCTTGTTCTGTGAACTGCATCTTGTTAATAAGAAGGCCACAAATGGGCCTGAAAACGGCAAGAACAAAATTTTCATTGATACATCTTCCTATATCTCATTGGCAGCGACCCATTGCTGCGCTATGCAATTAGCAGAGGTCGAAAAACGCTTTTCAGCTCAGAAGTTTCGTGCAATATAGGAGTTCATCAATTTTAAGTGTTTTTGGGCTTACTTCAGAACCGAGATTGGAAATTTTAACATTACTATTTAACATTAAAATGCTTTTTTACTAAAATTTTCCGGGACTCTGCCCCGGACCCCGTTGGAAACGCGTGAGCATGCCACCCCAGACCCCCTGCAGCCGTAAAATCTCGTTGTACATGTGCAACAAGATTTTAGTAAGAATAAGCCAGTTAAAAGGGTTAGAAATTTCTAAAAATTTCCGGCGTTTCGCGCCTGGTTAATTTGTCTGTTGTGTATGATTTAAGAGGTATAAATTGAGTTTAAAGTGCAAAGGCATCAAAATTTTCGGCGCATAGCGCCGCCAGTTACTGTTCTTCTTTTGTACAGCTCCAGCATCGCGTTTAAAAACCTGAATCACTCAAAATATCTGCAGGCAAAGTTAGTAATTCACAGTTTCCTTGTTAGAAGCTTGAACTGTCAAGACTGTTTTGTACAAATTTGATAATTTTTTGCTCTGTCAGACTATTAGTATTCACAGAGCTACAAAATGATAAGGGCGGTAAAAAATGAGTAAATGTCTCGGCACTTTGCGCACTTATGAATTTCGAACTGTTTGTCAATAGAAAGGCCTTAAATTCTACATGAAAACGGTAGAAATTCCGAAAATTTTCGGCGCTTCGCGCCGCTTTACACTATTCGTATTTTTGATCATCAGAAACCCATAAATTAGCTAGGCTACACTACTAAAGGTAGAAAAAGTCAGTTTTACTATACATAACGTTATTGGAATTCAGTACAAAAGTAGCCTTAAAAAATTTTTGTTTATGCCCCCAACCAAAATCCTGGCTACGCCTCTGCAATACACAGAGCGCTGCCTCTAATTTACAATAGCGTACTTGCACACTGAGAGGAGGAAAGGAAATCACAGGAAACTTGAGCGAAACATATTGAATAATTAGGCACTAGGCATCTAATAATAAAAATTGTAACATCTGGGTTACACGTACCTAAGAAATTCGCTATACACTGGTATTCCTATATGCTTACTGAAATACCCGAACCCGAACCCGATCGGGTGTTGATTTTGATACCCGAACCCGAATAAATTGAAGTGGACTACCCGAAGCCGAACCCGAATAAACTTGGATGAAGTACTCGGACTAGACTACTCATCGAGCACTATCCATACACATCAACAAATTGCGAAAAAACAGAAAATTTTCAAAAATTAAATTCTGGGGGAATTTTGGTTTCTGGGGGTATTTCGGTTTCTGGGGGTGCATACCCCCAACCCCCAGGTCCAGGTATGACAAAAACTCGTAGAAAAGGTCCTTTTTCCAGCGTTTCAGCTATTTATTTGCTCAAAAATGTCAAATTTTCGGCGCTTCGTGCGATATACTCATGCTCTGACTATATTTTGTTCAATTCGTTCGACTTTTTCGATTTCTTCAAAAATTCTTTGTTTACTTATGTTCTAAAAAGATAGAGCATCGACAGAAACGCCGAAAAACGATGTTTTTCGACGCCTAACCACTAGTTTTGGGCACAGAAACGGCACTTTAAAATTTTCAACCCCCTCCCTTAATATTCGCAAGCTGTGCATGTGCACCGAAAACACGAAACTCAATCCGAAATAGATCTTACGACCAAAAGCATAAGCGATTTTATCTGTATAACATCAAAAACAAGAAAATTGATTCGTTAGAATTATAGGGTATTTGGCTAATAATACTGATAAGCACACATTGGCTTAGGGGTCTCTAGACTCCCACGGTCTAGATATCCCAACCCACCTCCCAGAATACGGAGCCTCCCCCAAATCAACAGACCCTCGGATTTTAACTTTTGGGTGTTATTTTCGGAAAGTTCGCTCCATCAGACCCCAGAACTTGGCTGCTGCCTGTGAATCCTAATAAGGTTCATTACGTACCACTAAATCTAAAGCTACATAAGCACCTATCGCGCAGTTAAGGCAGATAAGTCAACTAAAAATGACTAAACTAGCTTACCGAACATTAAAATTGATCTAGTCGCAAAAAAGACTTTCGTTAACCCGAAATGAATCGCGAATGATCGAAAATATAACGGCTCCCAGTACAAGACCGACCATTAGATCCTGGCATAATCTTTCCTCTACAAAAAATTTTAATAAATAGTATACATTAATTTTGATCACTAAGTATAAATACGGTAAGGCCTGTATCCCGGATTAGGCCAAGGTTGAAGGGCGGGGGGACTCAACATAAATTGGGCTATACCTCGGAAAATTCGTCGGGACAGCTCGCAAAAATCACATTTTTCGATGTTTTTCGATATGCTCTGCTCTATCTAAAAGACATAAAATTCGGACTTTTCAAAAATTAATATCTTTTTCATGAGGTTATAAAAAGTGTCGTTTGTTGGTCGCGCTTGAGCCAAAATTGGAAAATACTCCACATCTGGCGCGAAGCGCCGTAGATTTGAACATTTTACGTCAACGACATGCAATTTTTCTATCTTTTCGTATATTATCTTACCTTTCCAATTTTTTCAACGGAGAGGAAGCGTTTGTATGCACATGGGCATGAGGTGAAGGGAGGTTTGAGGCTTGCGCCTCCGCCCAAAACCGACCTCAGCAGCAAAATACCCCTTCCAGAATTCAATTTTTGAATTTTTTTGATGCTAATAGATAGTGCTCAATGAGAAACGTCAAAAATGGCGTTTTTGCCCGTGCCACTTTTGTAAGACCATTTTTTACATCTAAAAAATTTTTTGCACTTACCTTCCCCCAATTTCAGTGCTGCTCACCTATGGCAGCCACCCTTCCCACCCCTTAGATGAGGCCCTGCCTACAATACGTATTGTACAGCTTCGAACATAGTTAGGTGAAGAGATACTGCTGGGTGCAAAGAAAACCTTCAGTCAGATTCGTAGTCTGGCATTAGGAAAAACTGAAAAAAATTAGAATTAATCACAAATTAAAAAAAAAACCATTCTAGTGCGTTGAAACACAAAGATTTCTGATAAAAGTAAAAATGATCACAATTGCAACAAATTTCACGTACGTTTTATGTCAGAAGACGTTTATTTTATCGTTTCGTTTTAATACGAGTAGCTTTTGTTCGATAAGGCATTATATAAGTAGGTACCAAGCAAAGCGATAATACGCGTGCACAGTGTCTCAGCAACTATTCAAAATTTTTACAAATTTGAACAACGCTGATTCTCCACATGCAGCCCAGAAAAAAGTACTTACTTGCCTTTGCAACTTTACGAAAAACATAAGTCACATCGTTAGTAGTTTTATACGTAGTTAAATATAGTAGTTATAGTTAGATCAGAGGCGTAGCCAGGATTTCGGTTCGGGGGGGGCATGAACGAAAGTTTTTTAAGACTACTTTTGCATTGCATGTCAGTAACGTTATGTATAGTAAAACTGACTTTTTCGACCTTTAGTAGTGTAGCCTAGCTAATTTATGGGTTTCTGACGATCAAAAATACAAAAAGCGACGCGAAGTGCGCGAAAATTTTTGGAATTTCTACCGTTTTCATGTAGAATTTACGGCCTTTCTATTAACAAACACTTCGGAAATCATAAGTGGCGCAAAGCGCCAAGAAATTTAGTCATTTTTACCGCCCTTAACATTTTGTAACTCTGTGAAAACTGATAGTCTGACAGAGCAGAAAATTATCACATTTGTATTGAACAATTTTGTCACTTCAAGCTTCTAACAAGAAAAATGCGAATTAGTAACTTTGTCTGAAGATATTTTGAGTGATTCGGGCTCTTAAAACGCAAACAGAAAGAACAGTAACTGGCGGCGCTATGCGCCGAAAAATTTTGACGTTTTTGCACTTAAAACTCAATTTATACCGCGCTTAAATCATACAAAACAGACAAATTAATGCCGGCGCGAAGCGTCGGAAATTTTTAGAAATTCCTAACCCTTTTACCTGGCTTCTCCCTAAAATCTCGTTGCAAATGTACAACGAAATTTTAAAGCTGCGGGGGTCTGGTGGTGTGGCGCGCTCAAGCGTTCCCAGTGGGTTTCGGGGCAGAGTCCTGGAAAATTTTGTAAAAAAAGTATTTCAATGTTAAATAGTACCGTTAAAATTTTCGCAAAATCGGCCAAATCTCGGTTCTGAATCAAGCCCAAACACACTTAAAAATGATGAACTCCTACATTGCACAAGACTTCTGAGCTGAAATGCGTTTTTCGACCTCTGCTAATTTACTTAGCGCAGCAACGTGTCGCTGCCAATAAGATAAAGAAAAATGTATCAATAAAAATTTTGTTCTTACCGTTTTCAGGTCCATTTGTAGCCTTCTTATTAACAAGATGCAGTTCAGAAAATGGGAAATGCTCAAAAACATAAGAAAATTTGGCCATTCCTTCCATTTAAAATAGGATTATGTCACCTTGTAAAGAAAGACAACAAAGCAAAGAATAGACAAAGTGGTACACAAAAGACAAATTAAGCAGAGAATGGACAAACTGGTACACAATAATTTTCGCACTTTTACTATTATGCTCAACAAGTATGCGCAGTTTCATTCAACGATTAAATAGTGCATTAAATTACTAAAGTGATGTGAAGTGCTGGATTATGTTGGCTGATTCAAGCTTTTAAATTTATTGGATCTATATAACAATAAATAATAATGACTCGGCGCGAAGCGCTGGAAAATTTTGACGTTTTTGCCTTTTTAAATTCAGTTTTCTGGGCACAAATTATTGCAACAGAAAAATCAACAATATTTCTGAAAAATTTCGGGGGGGCATGTGCCCCCAATGCTCCCCTGGCTACGCCTTTGAGTTAGATTATAGTTATTATAGTTATATTATAGTATTATAGTTATTATTATATAATTATATTATTATATTATAGTTATATATAGACTACTATCGTGTGTGTCTACTATTTTTTCTATATTTTCTAAACAAAATCCCCTTATTTGAGAGAATTTTGAATTATTTTAAGTTTAATTTTCGGCTTCGTGTAGTATACCATAAAAACTTAAACTTTAAAAAAATCTTATTTGCTGATTTAATTAATTCGATGGTCATACAAATGCTGCACTTTTTTGAAAATACTCACACAATGTATGTATCAATAAAATTTGATCTAGTCCAACAAAAATTGGTAAGTGGTGATTGCAAACATGTGCACATAAGAACAAAGACAATTATCCTCCTTTTTATTCTTAATTTATTACAATTATTCTTTTTGATATATTATTTTTGTCAGTTTCTCTCATTTTTACTCTTTTCTAGTTTAAAATCAAATGAACTAATGGTGAGAGGGAGGATAGGTGTAATCACATTCGCCGAATATTTGATTCATACCGCGTGATATCTATTTTCCCCTCTCCGTCGTCAGTTTTCTTACACACTTCGTAATTCTCGCGCGCCGTTGCAAGTTTGCTAACCAAGTCGCTCTTAACCCTGCCTTGAAGCCTCGGCTCGTCTTTCAATTCATTGATTTCCTGGTCTTTATTAACTATTTCTCTCTGCATATTATGTACCGATCGGCGTTCCGCTGCAATAATGTTGTCTTGGTTCTGAATGTTCAAAACAAAAGTTTCAAACAGCTAAGCAAGAAGTGAAAGAACCTGTAGAACCTATAAAAACTGATGACTTAGAAGAAGCAGTTTTTAGCACAGTACCACAAAAATGGCAGAAACAAGCCTCATTATTACTTAAATATGCACGGAAAAGCCCACACATAAAATGGGGTGATAAAGCAGAAATGATTATCGATGGTAATAAAATTGCGGGATCTAACACTGTAGATTTAGTTTCTGATTTTTCACGTATGCGAAAATCTGAACCACCTATCGGTGCTGAAGTTTTTCTCGAAAAATTAATCGATGAAAATATTTCAAAAGAATCAATCGTAAACAAAAGTCGGTTGAATTTATTACAAAAATAAGTTTATGCATCACCATCTCAGTCATTTTCTACGCCATTATCAGAAGAGAAAAAGCCACTGAAATACCGGATAAATCTATAAAAGAAACACAAAGCATAATTAAAAAAACTGAAAAATTTCTACAAAAATGAGACAACAATTTCATCCAGATTATTTTAACGTTTGGTTAGTCTACTATACCGACCAGACTTCCCAGGTCGGATACGGTATGGTGGGCTTTAAGGGAACGGTTTAGGACGTTTTGGCGACGCCGTTTTGGCGACGGCCGTTTTGGCGCCGGCCGTTTTGACGACGGCCGTTTTGGCGACGGCCGTTTTGGCGCCAGACTGAAAGTTTTCCTCAAAATTGCTGGAAATTAACGAGAAACTGTACAATAACTTATTTTTAACGCTCAAAGAACCAATGTTATCATTTTAATCAGATGTTGAATCAGTTTTACAGAATCAGAGCAGAAATTTTTCGCAGACCTATGTAATTACTTGTACACATGTAAATTTATTCATATGCATGCATGCACGCACCTATAGTTCTGTTTCATTTATTGGAGAGCTTGTTAAATGAATTTAGTTCGCATAAATTAGGCTACAAAAGTGATATATAAGCATGACGCAGACTTGCCTCTTAGCAATGTCAAAAAGTCATCATACAACTCGATATATGTACTGTAATCTTTTCTCTCTCATTAGTTTAAAACACTTTAGAAGCCAGTTTAAACTTTTATAAAAGCTCTCGAACAAAATGAAACCGACTACACATTGCATAATCTGTTACATTTTAGCTTTGAGATCTTTGAAAAATTGAAAGTGACTACAAAAGTAACTTTAAGCTGATACTCATAAAAAGTTTCTCGGGTTTTTTTTTATGCCAATCGATAGAGCTCGACGAGAAACATTCAAAAATGGTGTTTTTCTTCGCCATAGCACCATTTTTAGGGCCAATATTTGACTTTGAAAAAATTTCGCACCCCCTGACCTTTAGAGCCGCCCACCTACGGTCCAGAGCACCTACGCCCATTCGTGGTAACTACCTATGTATATATAGGTACCTACCACCTATTATGAAACCGTAGTGTGCGAAATATGGAACAGGCTCCTGTGCTCACATTATTCCAGCAGTTTACAGTCAATTTGAGCACGTACATAAAGCTGAGGCGAATTAACACTAATTTTTGACGCTTAATATCATCAATCAAACAATATCCATTGGCTTATACCCCCAAACCCCCCAAGCCCATCTTGTATGTGGATCAGTCGTTAGCCTCATAATTCCTTAAATTTTTCCGGCGCTTTGCGCCGGATAATAAATATTAATGACATTTACTTACTTTTTGCATTTTTTGCTCACCAAATATGTATAGTCTGTTTCACATAACTTTGTGCATTTATGTTCACGATTTTAAGTTGTTGTAAACCAGAATTTGATGCACCAAGTTGTGTGAAACAGACTATAGATATGCATGTGTATGTTAGCTCTCAAACAATTTCAATAGCAGAAACAGCTATGTATTTCAGCACATGTAGAATGCTAAAACAGTCTTTTTGAAGAAATTTCAAAGAAAATTTTAATTCGGCGCTAAAACGGCCGGTGCCAAAACGGCCGGCGCCAAAACGGCCGTCGCCAAAACGGCGTCGCCAAAATTTTTTTTTTCCAAAAACCATTTCGCTCCCTACATGCTGCTTTATCGTCGTATACATACTGTAAAGTGTTGAATTACATATAGGTAGGTACTTCCTGTGCAAAAAAGCTGTGCTCATTCATTAACTATACTGCTCATGTCAGCTTCGTAGACTATGTACGTAGCCTGTTTAACTAACTTCGTGCATAAATTCTATTAATTTTAATCGACACCGAGTCGAGGGTCATGATAATTATATATCAGATCAGATCAATGCTATAATCGCAATCTGCCAGCTTATTGCCGGGAATAGTTTTAAACTTTATGACCAAGCTTGCGTAAAACCGACTATACCTACACACACACCTGGGCGTGGGGGGTTTGGGGGGTATGCACCCCCCAGAAACCAAAATACCCCCCCCCAGAAATCAAAATATCCCCCCAGAATTCAATTTTTGAAAATTTTTTTCGTCTTTTTCGCAATTTTTTGATGCCAATGGATAGTGCTTGATGAGAAACGTCGAAAAATGGTGTTTTTATCGCCATACCACCATTTTTAAAGCCATTTTTCGACCTTCAAAAAAATCTTGCACTACCCCCAGAATTTTCTTGCTGCCCACGTATGCCCACACAGTTGTTTTCATCCTCATTTAAAAAATAACTTTTTTAAAAGGCATTTAAAATTAAAATTTCAATACAAATTGCAAAGTTATTACATTTTTTAAAATATAATATACCGTGTAAAAAACAATTTTTGAAATTAAAATTGTCGTAAAATTTTAAAATTGAAGTTAACGAACTTAAATTATTTTTTGAGGGATTATAAAATTAAGCTAAGACTAAATATCAGAAAAGAGCTCCTTCATTTGAAACAGCATGATATATTGAAAAAATATCGCTCAACTAATTTAATAATTTAAATCGCAATTGTTCTGCTTTATTGATGCCTGTAAAGTTTGGTTGAAAATGACATATTAAATTTCAGATTAAAAACCTCGATTTAAACATAAGCGTGAGCTTTGATTTTATCGATTCATGCTTGCAAAAAAGCTTTGCCTTATTCCATTTCTTGCAAATAAATATCTTTCTGGATTTCCAAATTTCAATTTTATTTAATGTTGATAATTTCATTTTAAAAAAAGTTAAGTCGTAGATCTTTTTCTAGCGAGGACGTTTTGAAGGTGCGTATAGAAAATATCTTTGGGTCGCTAAACAGATGAGTGCAAGATCATGGTATCGCCAACAAAGATGAGCAGAAATTATGTAGGCGCATGCATTAATTATAGTGTGTCTCACATGACTCAGAAATGGGCTACCGAAAATCAATACAATTCCAGGTTATTATTCAACAAGGAAGCATGTATTAGGTCCTTTTGTTTTACCTATGTACATGCATGCCTATTAATTAAAATTTAAGTAATGCTATTTGCTCACGCAAATTTATATGACCTCATTTTTTAGTCTCTTAGAACTTCAATTTGTATGTATATTTGTTGGAAATCTATGAAAGATCTGTCGAACTTCGATTTACACAACATCGAAGTTCAATTAAAGATTTGTCGCACTTCGTCTCGAAGTTCGATGTGCATTCGATCGGAGTTCTTTTAAAAATTTATCAAACTTTGATTAGCGACAGTGGCGGATCCAGGATTTTCCTAAGGGGGGCGGTACCATACGTGGGCAGCAAGAAAATTCTGGGGGGGGGGTGCAAGATTTTTTTGAAGGTCGAAAAATGGCCTTAAAAATGGTGGTATGGAGATAAAAACACCATTTTTCGACGTTTCTCATCAAGCACTATCCATTGGCATCAAAATATTGCGAAAAAAACGAAAAAAAAATTTTCAAAAATTGAATTCTGGGGGGTATTTTGATTTCTGTGGGGGGGGTATTTTGGTTTCTGGGGGTGCATACCCCCAACCCCCACGCCCAGGTGTGGGCGGTACCTCTAACGGCCCTGCTATACTTCCCGCCGCACGGCGCCGCATTGACAAAATGTGCTGCTATACTTCCAAACGCGGTACCGCGTGGAAGTATAGCAGCACATTGTCCCGCGGCGCCGCGTGGCAGATAAATTGAAGTTTGAACACTGTTCAAACTTTTGCCACGCGGTGGGACGCGGTGGCCTATATTTATCATGCATTTATGAGGGAAAGCTTGATTTTAGCATTTTTTATTATGTACTGATGTTTATGCATACGTGAAAGCGTGAAAATTGAATATATAATCGATTTTTAAGATGTCTGTGTGCGAAAATGTGTGTCTCTACGCCTTTCAAAACTTGTTTTCATGATGCTGGAACCGAAAATGAGTAGTTTTTAATGTGCACAATCGTTGACCTATACCCTTTTCACTTGTTTTCTTGACACAGAATACAGTATACAGTTTACACATGTTTTACTTTTTTGCTGTTTTACTGCAGTTACAACATCAATACATTTTTTCTGCCGCGCGGCGCCGCGTGGAAGTATAGCAGCACAACCCATGTCACGCGGCACCACGCGGCGTCATGCGGTGCTGCGTGGCGCCGCATTGGAAGTATAGCAGCTACTCTCGCACACGCGGCACCACGCGGCGAAGTATAGTAGGGCCTTAAGGGTGGGCGGGACCCTGACTTGGGCGAAAAAATTAGCCGTTTTAACCCGAAAATTGCTGAAAATCGCTAAAAAAATCCCTAATTTTCGGCCGATGGGGGGGCGGCCGCCCCTGATTAGCGTCTTATCGAAGTTCGACAGTCTTCTATAGAACTTCAATCAAAGTTATTTATCGAACTTCTATAGAACTTCTACGAAGTTCGACAGTCGTCTATAGAACTTCTATAAAAGTTATTTATCGAACTTCTATAGAACTTCTTCTAAGTTCTTTATCGAACTTCTATAGAACTTCTTCGAAGTTCGACAGTCTTCATAGAACTTCTATCAAAGTTATTTATCGAACTTCTATAGAACTTCTTCGAAGTTCTTTATCGAACTTCTATAGAACTTCTACGAAGTTCTTTACTGAACCATGAATTAATACAAGACGCCTTATTACACTTCACATAGGTACATCATTCTCCTAAAGTCTGTTTCACACAACTTCGGTCATAAATTTTAAAATAATCTCCGACAATAAGCTGATAGATTACGATTATAGCATTGCTGATATATAATCATCGTAACCCTCAGCTTACTGTCGTTGAAAATTCTTAGAATATATGCACCAAGTTATGTGAAACAGACTATAGGTCCAGGCGACCATATTTACTTTTTATCTTTATTTTTAACTTTTTGGTTTCTTTATCTTGCAAATTATCTTTATCTTTATCTTTCTTAATTTTTTATCTTTATCTTTATCTTGTAGATTTTAAAATTTCAACTTCATCTTCATCTTTTATCTTGCAAAAAATCCTTATCTTGTACAACACTACTCGTGACCCACAACCAATATCAAGATATTGAAGAAAACTGGTTATGTGAGCTGATTTATTGTCAAAAAAACCAGAATTCTTATTCGTCGAAAACTAGTAACTTCGATCTACAAAGGTAAAACTGATCAAGAATACAATCCAAAATCATAAACTTCACGACATGGTCTACTACCTAAATATGTTACGACACAAGACCCTAAAATAAATATACGATGTTCTCAACGTGGTATCATCAACGGAATTATCTAGGCCCTGTCACATCCGCCGAGGAGCATGAGTAAAACACCAGTACAAAATGCAAATACTAGACTGACCGCTAGGTCATCTCGGTGCTTATTGGCTGCAAAAAATTGCAATAAATAGTATACCTACGTTAATTTGGATCCGTAAATATACCTACGGTCAGGCCCATATCCAGGATTAGGCCATGGAGAAGGGCGGGGAGACTCAGCATAAATTGGGCTATACCTCAAAAAATTTGTCGGGACAGCCAGCAAAAATCACATTTTCTATATTTTTTTATAAGCTCTATCTAAAAAACATAAGACTCGGACTTTTAAAAAATTTATTTCTCCCTTTGAAAGGCTATAAAAAGTGTCGTCTTTTGGTCGCGCATGAGCCAAAAATTTTGGAAAATACTTCACATCTTGTACGAAGCGCCGTAAATTTGAACCTTTTACTTCAATGACATGCAATTTTGTTTCACCTTTCAAATTTTTTTCAATCAAAGGAGGGGAGGGAGGTGCGGCCATCACACATGGGTGTGAGATGAAGGGGATTGGGGTTATGCGCCTCCGCCCAGAAAGCCAAGCCCAGCAACCGAAGTAGTCCCTCCCAGAATTGAATTTTTGAATTTTTTGTTTCACGATTTTTTGATACTAATGGATAGTACTCGATGAGAAACGTTAAAAAATGGCGTTTTTGTCGTACCACCATTTATAAGACCGTGTGTGTCTACTATTTTTTCTATATTTTCTAAACAAATTTCCCTAATTTAACAGAATTTTGAATTACTTTAGGTTTAATTTTCGGCTTCTTGTGGGATTCGTTTTTCGTACACTCCCAAGCGTACTTTCTGTATGCAATTGGCTGGGCTTTGCGCCCTTGTGAAAAATATTTGTTTATTATACCTATTTGCCAAGCCGATGGCAAAAGCATATATCCTCCGTTCTTCCGCGTTTATTTTACCTAAATAATTCTCTGTCCAAAAATATTGTAAAAATTATTCTTGTATTTAACGATGTTGGGCTCGCTTGAATTTCCGTGCTGTTGAATTCTGTCCTTGTGCTACACTACAATTAGAAACCAAAAACATTTTCAAGCTCAAAAATCGGAAAGAAAACAAGTCAAAAAATATTTCAACTTGAGGCTCAGTAAGTTTCTTGGGGTTTACTTACTTTATCTCTCCGAGTGGAGCGTAGGTAAGTACTTAATCTCAAGAGGGGTTAAGTAAGTAAGTTTACTTAGTTGCGTGCGTAGGGCCCCTATTGGTCGGGATACTAATCCCCAAGTCCGCCTGGCAGTGAGCGACCCTCAGCTAGGGCGCATGCAACCCCCAGACGAGTGATTCGGGTTAGGTAAGAGGTGACTGCAGGCTTCGACCCTAAGTTACATTAATATCATATTCGGTGGTCAAACAAATGCTGCATTTTTTTGAAAATACTCACACAATGTATATATCAATAAAATTTGAACGAAAATTTCATGTGCGCATAAGAAAAAACACAATTATCCACCTTTTTATTCTTAATTTATTACAATTATTTTTTTGATAAATTATTTTGTGTCACTTTCTCTCATTTTTACTCTTTTCTAGTTTGAAATCAAATGAAGTAATTGAGAGAGGAGGAATAGGTGTAATCACATTCGCCGAATATTGGATACATACCTCGGAATTTGCATATTCGTTCTATTTTCGCAAGGGCTTTTCTCATTGTTGCTACTTCAAGCTCCTTCTTAATTTTCATACGGCGTTCATTTAACAAAGCTCTCTCCAAGCGCTTTATTTTCCGCTCTCTATTGATCTACAATTCATACGTCGCGTGGCGTTCACGTGCTATGAGGTTCTCCATGTCCTGTATATGTAAATTGAGGTTCCTAATAATATTGTCTTGATCATCAATTTTCCCTCCTGTCGAGGGGTTTCTGCCGTGGATTTCGGCGCAGCTTGCTAAAAAGGAAAGGACAGTTAACAGAAAGAACAGCAAAGCGTGACCAATGTATGTGTTACGTGTTGCAAATAAAAATTAGGTAATCGGTATTCGTCTAGCATGTCTCCACCTTGACAAAAGTGTATCCATGAATGCCAATAATATTGAATAATACAATGATACGCAGATGCGAATAAAACAGTGCACATGTCAAAGAAACAAAAAATTCAGGTGATTGCAATTCACATTAGTGGAATCCACACGTGGGCATGGGGGAGGTTAAGGGGGTATGCACCCCCAGAAGTTGGAATACTCCCCCCATAAATCAAAACACCCCTGCCCCCCAGAATTCAATTTTTGAATTTTTTTGCTTTTTTAGCAATTTTTTGATTCCATTGGATAGTGCTCGATGAGAAACGTCGAAAAGTGTTTTTTCACCATACGAACACTTTTAAGACCATTCTAATTTTTTCACCCCCCCAGAATTTCGGTGCTGCCCACCTATGGTGGAATCTGTCCAGCAATTTCAGTGACTATGTCTTGTTTTCATGTAAACATAATTGTTCGGAACTGTTTATATCCTAGAGGTCAATATCTTAGCCCAGATACATACATAATTGCCGAAACTTACGTTGCACTCCATTGTGTTATTGTTTATTATAAGGTGGAGACATGCTAGAATAAGGAGGATACACTTTTGTCAAAGTTGAGACATGCTAGAGGAATACCTAGGTAATCTATATTCAAGTATGAAAAACCTACCTTCTCGGCCATTTCGTAAAATAATTATGATTTATAACTGGGTGGGTCAAAACAGAGGATTGTTTTCGAAAGCGACTAATCACCTGGATGTTTAAATTCCCAAATGATAAATTACCGAAAACAGTGTAAATTGCGCCCAAAACAGGACGCGAAACTATTTAAACTTAGAAACTACGACACTTTGCATATTATAGAATCGACTGTTCACTATGTAATAGTTTTGAAAAATGAGCTTGCTAAGCGAGAGTTGTAAACAAGAGAAACTTAAAGTTTTAACATACCATTAAATTATGAAGAGAATTATAAAAGATTTTAAACTATAAGGGAATGAAAAGGTGGGATTTTAGTAAATTAAAACAAATATAGAGGATATAATGAAACATTATTGTTGAGAATAGGACGATCACGTGCTATGTATAATGACTCCTTGATTAAAAGATCGAAAGAGTTGGATGCTCGACTAATAACCTTGAAGCAATCTGATGTAATTGAATGATTGCTATTTGAGATATGTTTGTGAATAGCAGATAAGCTATCACCCTGAATTGGCTTTCCTGTAGCAAATGAGATGCCAGTATGCTCTGCAATTCTACTCCCAAAATGTCGGTGAGTTTCGCCAATGTAACTAGCCATACAGCTAGAACACGTATACTTATATACTAAATTTGAGAGTAGCTTAGCAGGTACAGCATCCTTGTTCTTGAAAAAACCGGCTTATACACATGACAGGTTTGTAAACAAACCTTACTCTAATCTGAGGGTAAAATGCAGATATAAGCTTTAGAATTCTGCTGCGTACATTGTAGCCATGCACACCAGTGTAAGGCAAGACAAGAGAATAGCATAATTTATCACACCCGACTTTTATTTCATCACTCTTATTATAAACCTTTGTCATAAAGTCTGATATGACCTTATCAATCAAGCCAAGGGGATACTCATTTTGCAGTAGAGTCTGCTTCAGCTTGTCAATGTCAGAGACAAAAGTCTGATATGAGTTACAAATCATGTAAATGCGACTCACAAGTGTCCTTATCAAACCAACTTTATAGGCAAAAGGAATGAAGCTAGACAATTTGGCATAAAGGCCAGAAAATGTAGGTTTCTGATATGATGATGTCACAATATCATCGGACTTCCTTTCAACAAGAACATCAAGGAAATTTAATTTCTTTTCACATTCAGTTTCAAATGTGAACTTCATATTAGGATGTTGCTGATTCATGTAATCACAGAACTTTCTCAGGCTGATTTCTGTCAGAAAACACTACAAATGTGTCATCGACATAACGTACATAAAACTTGGGTCTTATCTTTATGTTACAGTCTCTGAGCCACTTTGTTTCATGATGGCTCAAGAAGATGTTGGCAAGAACTGGGCCAAGCGGATAGCCCATAGCAACACCATCTATCTGTTGATAGATTTTACCATTGCACGTAAAGTAACACTCTCTAAACTGCTAGTTCTAGAAGCAGTTTGAATTGATGACGATTTATGTTATTTACTAACATGACATTCTGATCATCAAATAGTTTCCTAATACATATGTCAATGGTCTCATTGAGTGGAATATTAGTGAACAAGCTTTGAACATCAAGACTAGCCATAAAATGATGGCTTTTGAATGTAAAAGCCTTAAGTCTTGTCAGGAAACTACCAGTGTCACATAAAGTGTATTCATTTGTACTTATGTCTTGTAGGATCGACACAAAATACTTAGCCAACTTATAAGTTGGAGTGTTGATGGCTGACAAGATCGGTCTTAGAGGAAGATCTCTCTTATGGGTCTTAGGCAAGCCATATAGCCTGCCATAACTGCATCCTTCAGGATTTATACTTTTATACACATCAGAAGATAGTCCATTCTTCTTATGAACCTTCAGTATACGGGCTGATATGCGTTTCTCAACTGAGCGTATAAACTGACAAGGATTACAGTCAATGACTTTGAACTTTGAGAAATCATTCAAGACATCATTCAACTTCCTAATCGTTTGTTCAAAATTGCAACTTGGCTACCCTTATCTGAGTAGTATAGCCTGTCACCCTGGCGTGTAACGTTATAACATAGCCCATGTTATAAGATAGGTGGAACTAGGTTCGGGAACTTTTTTCCTGTGTTATAGCATAGGCAAACGTGGTAGGCAGTTGGAAAATGGGGGTAAAAACGTGCGCCTTGGCCCGGGAAGGGTGCGCCCTGCCCCATGTTATAGTGTAGGAGGGGGAGAGGTGCGCCCTGAGTGCACCCTGGGTTGGGAATGGGGTAAATAAGCCTAAGGGAATCGTCTCATAAGCTTAAGGGGAGCAGTCCTTGGGTAGTTCGGGAACTTGAAGTTCGGGAACTATGTAAGCCTCAAGGGGAGCCAGCTGCTCCCCACACGGTGCAAAAAAGAAATAAATTTGCTTGGATTTCTCGAATATATGTAGCTGCTAAAACCATGTGAGATGGGTTTTAATGCGACTACAGCGCCGTCTTTTTCATAAGTATGAGTCATGATTGTTCCTGAACTTTAAGTTCGGGAACTTTGTGAAAAGGTGTCCCAAAAGTGCCGCAAAGGCCTAGAAGTGGCGCATAAGCGCCACCAATGCCCATAAGCGCCGCCAAGGCCCAAAAAGGGTCTATAAGCGCCGCTATAAGCGCTACTGACTGTCTCACTGCAAAATAATAAACTTTTATTTGGTTAGCTCTATATAGCTATGTTGACAGATTTAGGATTGCCTTTTCGTAAAGTAAAATGTTGTAAAATTTCGTTTTTTATGAAGCGAATGATGTAAAGAATGGTCAGAGTGACTAAAATGGCGATACAGCTTAAAAGTTCATTAGAAATCGCACCGAGTTCTTCTTTATGCACACATTTTACATTGCTTTCTAGGCACCTTCCTTCAATATTAATTCCTCGAAAATTTTCATCAATTTTCATACAGGTTTTACACGCAGGCTCAAATTTCATAGACTCGAGTTTTGGCAGGCATGTTGTTAAATTTTTCCAATCGGAAACTTGAAAATCACAGCTTTCTTTCAAGATTATGTTTTGAACGGATCTAGGTAGCCTATTATAGTCTGCTAAATTATGACAAACTATGGTAGACTCATTTACATAATGATCACAATATGGATCAAGCCCATATGTAAAACGTAAGAGCACTAACAAGAAAATCATCTTTTCTAATGTAAGCAGCACTGCTTCTATTTATAATCTACTGTCGTCTGAAATGCAATTTTACGATAGTCTTGCCAAATTCAAAAGGTACGGGCTGATTTTGATCCGTTTTGATATTTATTTCAATTGTGTTAAATGATTTCTTCAGCACGGGTATATAGTGTGGGCTAATATATGCATGGTTTACAATATCCATGTATTTTCCTTCAATATTCACAACCTGCAAAAGTTGCGCAAAAACGTTTCCAACAATTTGAGGCTCAATTATATCGCAATAAACGTAAAAGTTGTGCATTCCGCCTAGCATATCGGGTGAATGGTGGGCGGGCAGCTATGGTCAGTTCCTGGGCAATAGTATAATTTATATTTTTAAGCTGACTATCTAAAAAGCCCAACATATACATCAAATGACTCCCCAGAGCCAGGGGGGCAATAACCCAGGGGGAGTTATTTTTGAAGAGGCGTAAGTCAAGAACCAGCTGTCAGATAGGGCTCAAATTTTCAGAGTATGTTAAGTGTATGTTGGGTATGCTATGTACGAAAGTTTAGCACGCAACCTACAGTATACCAGCATCAGTTTACACTTTTGCGTAACTCAAGAAGCAACAATAGGATTAGGCTCAAATTTTCAGAGTATGGTAGGTGAAATATGATATATACAAAATTTTAGCGCGCAACCTACAGTATGCCGATTACACTGCTTTTTTCAGTTGCTTCCCTAGAACCTTATCTTATAGCGTGTGTAGTGTTATAACATAGGCAAAAGGGGTAAAATCTTGCGCCCTGGCCCAAAATCGTGGTCGCGCCAGGGCGCAAATGGGTTGGTGACCTGCCCGGACCTACCCGTAAGCCTAAGCAGTGCCTGGGGGACCACTAGCAAGGCTGGGGGTCCTGAAAAAGGGTTCCTCCGCATTTTAGCGATTTTTTACAGTAACAGTTGGTTCCGAAACAACTTGTTCCGAAACAAAGGCAATATAAGTTGTGGGTAAGGGAATATTGTTGTATTTTGGGGGGACTAGTGTAAAGTGTAAAGCTGGTGTAAAGTAACGTAAAGCAAGCAAAGGGAAAAAGTTTTTTCCTACAATTTTAGAATGTTAATGCATCAGCTTCATTTTTTTACAGTAACAGTTGGTTCCGAAACAACTTGTTCCGAAACAACATTGTCAGTGTGTGTGTGTATGTGTGTGTGTGTGTGTGTGTGTGTGTGTGTGTGAGTGTGTGTATGTGTGTGTAGAAAATGGTGGTTTCCCACCGCTAATAACCTGCTTGTTTGGCCGTTTAATGCAAAATAGACTGAAACATATTGATTATAATAGCCTCTAAACAGACACATTTAGGTAGTAATATAGCACATTGGCGAAGCAGTGACGCATTAGTAATATTGCGCATAGGCGGAAAAATTTTTTGCAGCTGGTTATATCGCGCATTGGCAGCCCGTTTGGAATTTATCAACTAATAATAAGCACATTTTTTTGTGATACAAATTTATCGACGCATTTTGTTGACTAGCGCATTGAAGAATCAATTTTTTACAATAGGATTAAAAGGAGTAAAATTAATGATCTCGCAACGCATCAAGACGCCTAATTTTGGAATATCTTTTGCAGAGTTTTTGTAAAGTTTAAGAATTTTTGTAGAGTTTGGAAATTTTTTGTAAAGTTTGGAAAATTTTTTGTAAAGTTTGGAAATTTTTTTGTAAAGTTTAGAAAATTTTTTGTAAAGTTTGGAAAATTTTTTGCAGAGTTTGGAATTATTTTTGCGTGCTTAAGCATAGGACTTTTGCAGAGTTTGGAAAATTTTTTGCAGAGTTTGGAAAATTTTTTGTAGAGTTTGGAAAATTTTTTGTAAAGTTTGGAAATTTTCTCGTAAAGTTTGAAAAATTCACTATTTAATTCGGCATTGCTCAAGCTTTGTTGATACTATTTTATATGCCATATGTAACTCATTTTTGTGTTTTGCACCTGTAAGAATCATTTTTCCGCTTGTAAAGAGCAAAAATGTTACATTTCTAAATTTGTATACTAAACCAGGAAACAATTCTACTTCGTACATGCATTTCCCATTTAACATCTCATAAAATTTATATAGACTAATATGATACCCTAAATAAGCAGAACCCATAATAAAATCATTTTTTAAGTGATTGAGAAAAATTTTTTCAGTGATTTCAGTGATTCGAATTGAGGAAATACAGCATAATAAGCACAGAGTTGGGATAAAACTTAAGACTCATTTCAGCAAAATTTGATATATGTCTTGTGAATTAAGTAAACAGTGCGTATTTCAAAGATTCCGAGAGCAGTGAGCCACTTTGAGCATACAATTAAGAACCACTAGAGCTGTTCAAGTTGCGTACCTATGGAGGTGAAGTTATTGCACATAAAGGTGACAAGCTAAAGCATGGCTTGAAGACTGCGTATGAGCAAGAATAAACATGAAAAAGATGAAATAATCCAAAAGTACTGAATTTTGTACTTATAACCTCCTAAAACTCAACAAATTTCATGCAGAGTTTAGAAATCGTCTGATGAGATTTCAGGCTAGAAATTATGAGATTCTTCACAATTTATTATGTGAACACATGATTTTATTGATTAAAATTAAAGAACAAGTGCTTGTGATTTTGGTCTTATGGGTGTAATTGGAAATTGCTTTTAAAATAGTGTAAAAATCCTTGTATTTTAGCCTTAAACAATGACATAGTACTCTGGATGAGTTAAATACAATAGAAGAATAAATACTACATGTGTTTGAATCTTTTTTGTATAAGGCTCTTAAGAGGTATATTTTCTCAACATGCTAACAATATTTTTGATCTAAGTGAACAAATTCTTGTATTTTTTGGAAATTTTTTGTAAAGTTTGGAACATTTTTTGTAAAATTTGGAACAAAGCTTGTAAAATTTGGAACAAAGCTTGTAAAAGTCAGAAGAAACTTTCATAAATGTTCAGATATCAGAATTCAGCCACAATTAAAGGGGTATATCTGCCCATATTGCATCCAAAAATCCTTGTTTTTATTGCTTTTGCTAGTGCTTTTTTGGCGTCATCTTCAGTCTTCGTTCCGGTACAAACTAATTTCCCGGATTTCAAGATTAGTACTGTAGATTTAGGCTTTTCGAACGCCAAAGTAAGGCCTGGAAATCTACCAGGCCTGTACTTTACATGCTTTATGTTTTTGTCGGCGATATCGTTAAATTTAAGGCGCATTTAGTGTCTATACTCGCAATTATGTTACAAATCTGCATTTTCACAAAAATTTGCATAATCTGTACGCTAAATGTAAATCTAATTGCTTTTATGAACCGGAAATTTTTCCTGCTTTAAAGTACAAAATGAATCGCGTTTTTATTAACGTTTTTCGAACCATTTTTAGAATATAATTTGCATTGGTATTTATAATTATTTTTTTTGTCCAAAAACAATCAGACTTGTTTGTGTGAAAGAGAATGGAGCAAATAGATGAAGATTCTATATTATTTCTCAGATCACCAGCTAATTTTATAATTTCTGGCGCTACTGGATCCGGAAAAACCTATTTTTTACTAAAATTATTGACTGAATGGCCTTTTAAGCCTCAAAGAAATAAAATTATGTACTTTTATAATGTATGGCAACCTCTGTTTGAAGAATTTTTGACTAGATTTCCGAATATTTTGTTCGTACAAGGATTGAGGGTCGACGAAATCGAAAACGAATGGGTCGACGAGCCTGGAAAAGTCAATGTTTGCGTTTGCGACGATTTGGCTGACGTTGCAGTCAAAAGTGATATTTTCGCACGATTATTTACCGTGTTCGGTCATCACAAAAACATTTTGAATTTTTTTATAACTCAGAATCCATTTTTTCGAGGCCCACTCTCAACAACTATAAACAGAAACACACACTATTTTGTATTAACTAAGACTCCTCATTTGAATGTTTTGAATGTTTTAGGTAATCAATTGTATGGCTCGAATTCACCCTTAAAGCAAGCTTATATGAAAACTATGAAGGATAAGCCTTACAATTACTTGTTAATTGACGTTTTTTCTGATAAAATCGAAAATCGACTTCGATCTAATATTTTCTCTCACGAAGCACCAATGATTGTTTGGCGAAGCTTATAAATATTGGAAAAATTTTTTTCTCAAAAAATGAATTCTAAAGCTCGACAAGAAATCGCTGCAAGCGAACCGTATTTTTGCTTATTGGGGGATAAAAATTTAAAGAAAAATTTACGACATTTATTAATCAGTCAAGCACCTCCTCAATTTTTTTCTGTTCTCACACAAGCTACCCGACATCTTCTAAACGGTACCTTTTGTGCAAAAAATCCCAAATTTTGTGAACAATTTGAAAATAGTTTATATTTGTTGGCACTGCCGTCAACCGCTAAGAGTGAAAAACAAAAAATTTTGATTACTGAGTCGCCTCAATTCATTCTTGAACTTTATTCTGCTCTAAAGGAAGCTCTTGTAAAATGAATGTTCGGAAAATGTATGTTGTTCCTTGCGACTTTTTCGATTCATTAATGCGAAAAGCAAAAATTACCGATGATCCGCTACTTACGGCTCAAGTAAATATAGAAAAGACGAAAGAAAAAATTTTAAGCGAAAAAGGTGACCCTGAGAAAAAATTGGTCCAATATGCCGATGTCATGCAAAAACAGTCAGTGTTAGAAGAACAGCGTGCAGATAATGAGATAAAAGAAATAAAAATTACTAAAAAGCGAGGAAGGCCAGCTAAGAAAAAAGAAACATTTTTCGAGTTCGGATCAGGACAACATAATATTCGAAGAAAACGTGAATCACATATAATAACGAAACCGAAATTAATCGATATATTTTACGAGTATGAACCTATGGGTAAAAATGATATGATCTCCGCAATGAAGACGAGCTCACGAAAAAAAGTTCGGGAACTAAGCTAACTTGTGGGGGAAAACAATTGTAGTTCACCACTTATCATTCGTTAATTGTACTTTGTTGCAACTGACTTCCGAAAAAAATGATCGATTTCGAGGAAGAAGATCGCGAAATTTTGATTAACCCCCTACGCGATCCAGTCTGGGGCTGCGTTGAAGAAGTAGGGACCCTCGAGTTGTAGCCTAAACAATTTGAATAATTTTCTTCAATTTATTTATGTATCTCATCTAATTTTTAAATTAAATTTCCCGAATGATTTTAGGAACGAATTGTTCTCTGCGACTTGACGCATTCGCTGACCCCGTTGCGTTCGACGAATCATCGACCCTCGTCTAGACCGACGCTGCTGAGGCTAGGGGGCGAAGAAGCGGAGGTACTATTTTATTACATTAATAAATTATTCAATATTTAATAAATTAACGCTCATGCGTTTATTTAATTTGCTTATAATTTTTTGTGAATTTTGTGTGTAGCCTATTTATTACTCAATAATGTTCAAAAATGTATATATTTCAAATTTTCGAAGTTTAATGTAATCTTTTTAGGATCAGCCGCTCGTGTCGTGCTCGACGACTCGCCACCCGACGTCTAGGCGTGCGCCGGTGGAGCTAGAGGACAAAGCAGCAGCGGTATTATTTTATTCATTCCGTACTCAACGCGTGCATGTGTATAAATTTAATTTTCCTACAATTTAATATTATTTTTTCCACAATTTATATATTACTTTTTCTCATATTATCAATTTAAGTTATTAATGTAACGCGTTAGTTTACATGTATTTTAATGTCATTCCACCGATTCGTTCACATAGGTTACGTGTCTATTTTTAATAATTATTCGACCTACGAGTAATTTCTATTTTAATTATTTCTATAAACTTTCTACAATTTGTTTATTATTTATTTTTTGTCATAAATTTTCCCATTACCAACGCCATACTATTTCCTTAAAATAGAAAATACTTTACAGGCTAATTCGTTCAAATTTGTCGATACGACCGAAGACTTCGCCCCGCTATCTAGCATGCCGCCGAGGCTAGGGGTCGAAGAGCTAGCGGTAAGCTTTTCAAATTTTCAATCAATAACATACTCATATATTATGTTATTTTTGCATTGACGTCATTTCTGTATTTTTCTCGTTTTTTATCGTTTGCTATCATAAAGTTTAAACTTTTTATTATTAAATCTTCGAAGGAATCCGAATAATTTACACTATATTTAACATAAAAGCTCCACTTCTTAAGTTTATTCCAAAATCAATATTCATTTGTTTCTATTTTTCTCACCCTATATTCGATTAACTTTACGTTTATACATATCTTGATTTCATTTTAAAATCCTTTAAAGTTTCTCGTGAATTACCACTTCCAATGTAAAAATTTTAGTATTTTACAACATTCATTCTTTTATTTGAGTTTTTAGGAATTCGTCGTGAAACCGCCGTTTCAGCGGTGCGACGTTAAAATCGAAGGTCGCGGCGTCGATTCCCATCATATCGGCGAATATTTTTTCCGATCCCGGGCCGCCGAGGTGCAAACTTGGAAAGAACACTGGGCACAGCGCCGAGGCGAAATCATAACCGTCCGGGCGGAGGAGCTCGAAAACTGGTTTTGCGATCGCGAAGAGACGAAGCCAGTAGTTCTTCGGGCTTTCGAAATGAAAGCCAATAAAAAAGGCCGCCGTGGAGGCCACGGCGGATTTAAGAGACCCGCGTCGGATGTTTTCGACGAAAGAATTATCTATTAAATTCTGTTTAGCCTTTTTTAGTAAAAATTTTTGAAATATACGTAATTGTAGGTATACATATATGCGCCTATGAGACGTTACGCTAAATTTATACGTTGAAAATTCACGTTTTACAATATTTACACCACAGCTGGTCGTGTAAAAACTCCCAAAATAAATTTACATTTTTTAGCTCAGAAAAATATGCCACTTTATAGTTTTGGATATTTTGTTTTCCGGAAATTAACAAATTTTTTAGTATATACTTCCCAACCACACATCAGCTTTAGGATCTGACCATAAGTACACAGTTGGGTCAATATGAGGGGTGGGCCCGCTTAGGGATAATCCAAAATCAAACTTTTTCGTGTCAAATGTTCTCAATACATGGTCAATATGAACACTTTTGAAAAATTTTCAATTTTCACTCGTATTTGGCCGTCATATTCCCTCATTTTTCAATTTTATTTTCCATTTTTCATTCTGGTCTTGCAAAATCGGCTCCCCCTCCCGACCCTCATAATTCCCAATTTGCCTTCTTATCTAAACGATATTAGCTACCTACAACGTTCCTAACACGTTTCAGATCCTCTTTCATAACTTCCTAAGTTCTAGAACTATGATTCCCAGGCATGACTTTTCAGAAGTTCAGGAACTTCTGAGTTCCGGAACTTTTAAGTTCCCGAACTACTCCATCCATAGGAATAACTACTTAATACTAACCCCTCCTTCAGCACAATAAATGGGTATCGACTTTTCAGCTCTCCCCCAAATGCCTACTTAATGACAACATCTTTATTACTGAATTTTTCAACCCCCCTAATTTTTATTTCCTGACTTAATGC
>JAVLUZ010000161.1:9748667-9888667 GCA_036768485.1 Mermis nigrescens
TAATAAATTAGATATACCTTTTCAAATTGCACATATCAGAGCAAAAAGTTTAATTATTGGAAGAAATATTTCATTTCAATTTTAAAAAAATCTAAGTTTTCAGAATTAAAATTGTCAGCCACCTTTTCGCCTTCACTCACATTTGTTAAGCATTTGATTTTAATCGTTTTTGAGCACGGTTCATCCGTATTTTGTTATTGTTTTGCTTCCTTCTTGTGGTCACTGTTGGTTATAGATTCGTATCTGGTGAAATAAAGCAACAAGACAATTGGCTAACATTGTTCCTTTACACCTGCAGACGGATTTAAGGGATGCCCCTATTGGCCCAAAATAGTTGACGAGATAAAGATTTGATATGTAATTGCTATGTTTTTTGCCACCATTGATAGTAAATTCTGGAATTTTTCTGGTGCTTTGCGCCGGAAATTACCTATTAATGGCATTTACTTACTTTCTTGATGGTGTGGAAGCCATAATTTTGCTGGAATAGGTTTTAAAACGATTTTGAACAACAGAAACAGCTTTTTCAGCATAGTTCCTTCTATGTTTAAGCACAAGTTTTAAAAATGTTCTATGTTCCGCGTCAATGCTACAAATATACAGGAATTCGAGCAGGCTTTAAACGTTCTTTGGCCTAAAGTTCACAAATTTTCCGGCGCTTTGCGCCAGATTTTGCAAAAATCAAACGAATTGAATGATTTTTTGAGCAAGTTTTTCACAAAAAATATGTGTCCGAAGTGGTTTGCGTAAAACGTCGCCAAAACGCTATTTTGCATGCGAATGGCATGTTTTTATACATATTTTGGGAAAGTCGATATGGCCACCCCTCCTCCTTAGGAAAGTCCGAGATCAACCACTATTTATGTCGGTAAATAATTATGTAGATCAGAGGTGAAGATCTTGTATAAAATGAAGCGTCATAAATGTGAATTTTCCGATAAAACTGTTCAGTTCTGCATTACAGCGGTGTACGAGATTCTATTATCGATTGAGCGATGCTTTTGCGTTGAGCAAATTGAATATGTTTGCCTGTTAGGCGAGGTGCATAACTAAAAGTATTATTCAGCCTGCGTACGTTGCAGTAAGGAGACTAAAAGAAAAACGTGTTTTGGACCTGGGCAAGCAACTATGCTATGCCCAGCGTGCGTATAATGCGCGTTGTCGGTATGAATGCATAGGCAACGTGTGCCTGCCACCGCCACTGCGTATTGTGTGCACGCACACACAGTTAGCGCATGCTACCTTGTTTATATGGCGCTACTAATAGGCTAGGCACTCTACCCTGCTGTTCTTTTCGATTGAGCATGTCCATAAAGCGATTAGGCGAGGGCCATGCGTACATAATCACAACAAGCAAATATCGCACATTGCCCTGTACAACTTTCCCGGATCTTAAAAATCAAAAAATGCGTCCGTTTATTACCTCCCGCATAAGCTTTGTCAAACTGCTTTTTATCGAAAGATTTCAGGGGTTGTAGCCACACATGGGCGTGGGGGGGATCTGGGGGGGGTCTGGACCTCCCCAGAAACCAAAAGACCCCCCCCAGAAATCAAAGACCGCCCCCCCCAGAAATCAATTTTTGAAAATTTTAGTTCGTTTTTCGCAATTTTTTGATGCCAATGGATAGTGCTTGATGAGAAACGTCGAAAAATGGTGTTTTTATCGCCATATCACCATTTTTAAGGCCATTTTTTGACCTTCAAAAAATCTTGGACCCCCCCAGAATTTTCTTGCTGCCCACGTATGGTTGTAGCCGTGCTGCAAATTTATTATTAAAATGTATTTGAGCATCACAATTTCTGGAGTGAGCGAAACAAATAAAAATCGATTTTCCAATTTTTCTCAATGCACTAACGTTCGAGGCATTGACCTTTTCAAAATGGCATCAAGTGTGCATTGTCATTATTTGTACAATGCATTTGCCTAGGTATTACTTATCCTTCCGCGCTTATACTGCGTACTATGCAGGCTAAGTCGCTTTCTGTGACGAAATATCGATTTTTGCTACGTTCAAGGCCTGCTGAAAAATTTTGTGTTGTGCATAACAGCTGCACTTTTCTTGACTTAATTTTATGAACATCATTCAGCTTTCGCTATAGACTTGTGGTAAAGAAAGGATCTGAAAGGTGTATAATTAATGTTACAAACAAAAGAGAACTTTCAGATATCTCGAACCATCGTTTAGCCCAAATATCGATAATTTTTTAGTGATAAGTGCTGATCCCGGATTTCTGCTCAGAATTGGTCAGAAAAATTGCAGCACTAGAAAATCATTCCAGGTTTATTAAACACAAGATTAAAAAGCAATTATTTTGAATATGGTTAACGGATTTTAAAGACTGTTTTCAATTACTCGTAAAATTTTATATCTCTCAACGAAAATCCTACATTTTTCGTTGCCTGCAGTCAAACTAATGAAAGCAAGTGAAGATGACAACCTGCAAAGGTTGAACCATACATGTACAGCATGGGAATTCTGAGGGGGGTCAGGCCCAAAAAATTTTTAAAAAGTGCCTTTTTTGGGCTGAAAAATGAAGGGTACACGTCAGAAACACGGTTTGTAGAGGTTTCGGATAATGCTCGTTCTTTCTAGAACAAAAACGTAAAAAAATTTCAAAAAAATTAAGTTCATTGAACAAAATAGTCAAAAAATGTGTTTATAGCGGTTGAGATTTTTGAGCCAAAAATGAGCTAAAAAACGCTCAAAAGGGCAAATTTTTTGCAATTTTGACCAACTCTTACGAAAAATCAACAGTTCTAGGGGGGTTTCACGCAGCCATTTTGTGGGGGTCATTTGCCATTCTGGGAGGTCAAACCACCACCCCCCGCCCCAAGAACACGTCTGGGAGGAATAGTAAAACAGAAGTAATGAATAGCAAAAACAAAAGTACAGATGCATCTGATAAATCCATATTTCACCTCTTTAATATGAATAGTAGCTGGCATTCGAACTTGACCAGGCAAACATTAACAATGACAATAAAGCATACGACTAAAATATCAACGGATATGCACAGCACAGCAATAAAGCTATGAAACAATAATTGATAAAACAAGCTCACATAAAAACAAAACTTCGGAAAAAAGTACAACGAGCAACAATTGTAATAGCGCAACAGTAAATCCTGTTCTGACCTAATATCATAGATTCACAAGGTCAGGGTTGGCAGCACACGTGAAATAAAGCGCTTTTTTGTAGTCACACATTTTTAAAGCATTATTATACCGTTTCGACACCATAATATCGCTTTTAACGCTAAAAAACACAGAAACGGAGCAATTTGGTCACTTTTGGGTAATAAGCACACGTGAGCATGGGGGTTTGGGGGTATGCACCCCCCAGAAGTTGGAATATCCCCCAGAAATCAAAATACCCCAAAGAATTCAATTTTTGAATTTTTTTCCTTTTTTAGCGATTTTTTGATGCCATTGGATAGTGCTTAACGAGAAACGTCGAAAAATGGTGTTTTTTCGCCATATGACCACTTTTAAGACCATTTTTTACCTTTGAAAATCCCCCCAAATTTCGGTGCTACCCACCTATGGTAACAAGCACAGTAAAGTATTCCTGAAAATTTTTTGACGTTATTACTATTTTGTCCTAAAAAATGATGCAAAAAATGTTCCCTCAGCTCAGCTCCCTTGAGGGAGAGGACAATTGACTTTAGAAGGAGATCTATTACATATACGTACAATGACAGGCTCGGAAAAAACGTCAAAATCAGAAATACCAAACTAACATGTTAGTCTTAAAATGACAAAACATTAAAATTTTCCAGACATAATTATAGATTTTGGCAGCATTCATCTTTTGTTTAGCGTCATGATTGACACAGTAAAGAAGTCATACGCACAGAATGGACAGGCTGAATCAGAGCTACAACATGAGCTCTATAGACATGGCTCAGCACACAACTTTTCTTCATAAATCAATGATTCGATCATGCGAAGACATCAATGCTGAATTACAGCACCACCATACGTGGGCAGCAAGAAAATTCTGGGGGGGGGGGTGCAAGATTTTTTTGAAGGTCGAAAAATGGCCTTAAAAATGGTGGTATGGCGATAAAAACACTATTTTTCGACGTTTCTCATCAAGCACTATCCATTGGCATCAAAAAATTGCGAAAAAAACGAAAAAATTTTCAAAAATTGAATTCTGGGGGGTATTTTGATTTCTGGGGGGAGTATTTTGGTTTCTGGGGGTGCATACCCCCCAAACCCCCCACGCCCAGGTGTGAGCACCACTCGAAGTTCTGGCAATGATGTAGGCATTTTATTAACTGTTAATTCCGTATCTGTTGAAGCAATCGATGCTTGTTGTTTTTCGTCGATTTAAGAGAGGAAAACGCCATATTCTTCATTGGCATTACTACCACTGAGTTGAATTCTTTTTGGTCGCCTCACTACAAATGATAAAGGAGCTTATTTGAATAAAATTAGAAAAAAGGCACGAACTTTTCATTATTTTTTTGGGGGTGAAAGACAATTGCAACAAGGATTATGCATATATCTGTCTGCAGGCTCGTATCCGAGGATTCGGCCAAGAGTGTGGAGGGGGTAGGGGAGCAAAGTCAATAAATATAAATCTTTTCGTGCTACCTCTATACCTTTCAGCAAGGGAATTCTGGGGGGATGGAATTATAAAGTGCCTTTTTCCTCCAAAAACGGTAGGTACACGTCAAAAACATCATTTTTTAGTGTTTCTGATGGACGATGCTCTATCTTTAAAGAGCATAAAAACAAAAAATTACGAAAAAAATCAAAAAAGTCGAAACAAATTGAACAAAATATAGTCAAAGCATGAGTATAATGGCGCGAAGCGCTGAAAGTTTGGCACTTTTGAGGAAATAGATAGCTGAAAACGCTTTAAAAAAATCTTTTCTACAAATTTTTAGAAAATTTTTGGGAACTTTCAAAAAATCGCCAATTCTGGGGAGGGGGGTGAAAAAATTTGGGCGGGGGTGAAAGACTCCCAAGATCATGTATGGTAGCCATTGGGAGATCGAAACTCCCCCCCCTCAGGCACGTATCTCTTGGAGAAATAAGGGGGTTCGGAACCCCCCCCAAATTCAGAAAAATCGGACTTTTTAAACGTTATTTTGTGCTATTTTTGGCCTTTTTGGGCTTAGTCCCACCAACATTGGTGTTTGTCCCCCAAAATAGGATGGCCAGCTAAGTGCCTCTACCCCCCAAAACACGTATGACATGACATCCGCCCTTTTTGAGCCCAACAAATGCACTTTAGAAAGTCAACCCCCTCCCCCTAAAATTCCCAAGCTGTGCAATTACTCAGATTTTTTTCAAAATTCTTCTGAAATTTTTTTCATGTGTTATAGAAAGAATGAAAACCATCTGAAACGTCTAAAACACTTTTTTTGACGTGTAATCATGGATTCTACGCTCAATAAGGAACGTTTTAAATTTTTTACAGGTCAGCTAGTCTCCAGAATTCCCATGTTGCACATGTATACATTATTACGTGTCAGAGTAAAGATAAAGTCGTTATAAAAGCGCACCCGTCAAATTAAGCAATTGGAACACTCAAAAAAGTTTTATTTTCAATTATATATCAAAATGAAAATACCTAACCATTTAACATAAATAAGAAATAATGTGGTCGGTTTAACCGTGTAGGGATTAACTAATATAATAGTTCAAAATTTTGGGTGGGGGGAGCAGTCGGACTGTTCTGTGGCGGGAGGACAGTCAAATATTTTCGGCTGAAAAGAGCAGATGAACGCATTTAAATAAGATACAAACATAAGAATGTAGGTTTTTGGGTTATGACAGAAATGGCGAGGCCATACTCCATCTTCCTGCACCATGCATTGAAAAATGCATACGATCAATAGACATTTCACAAAGTATAGGAAGCATGATTTCCTGCCATGGGTCTAGGAATTTCGGGAGGTGAGTCCTGGGTACCATACATGCACAACATAAGAATTCTGGGGGTGACATTCTGAAGTGTCTTTGTTGGGCTCAAAGGTGGTAGGTACGCATCAAATACATCATTTTTCAGCGTTTCTGACGATGCTCTATCTTTCTAGAGCATAAAAACAAAAATTTTTGAAAAAAAATTAAAAAAGTCGAACAAGTTAAAAAAATATATAGTCAAAACATGAGTATATGGCGTGACGCAAAAGTTTTTGGGAACTTTCGAAAAATCGCGAATTCTGGAGGGTTGAGAAAATTTATGGAGGGGGAATTTTTCTGAGGTGTGGTGGGTGAACCCCCCAGATCATGTATATATGTACCCCAACCTTTCCAGAAACGGTCGAAAATAGGTTCAAAAATTTGCCCTTTACATGCAAAATTGTATTTTTTCGACATTTAAAAAATTGTAATAAAATAAAAACTTAAAGTAATAAAGGATATTAAACTGCATATGCAATTAAATACAATTATACCTTTATCACTGCTCTCTGGGAAGATTCAAGCGGCCTGGATAAGATGACAGCTACATCACTTGTTTTAATGACTGCATGAAGATAAACGTGCAAGGCAAATTCAGATTGGCTTTAAGGTGTAACAGATAAAATCAATGCACTGTCCAAATGCGATGAATTACCATGATCAAACCACAAAACGTAGATTTCGTTTTATTAAGCATAAGTTTCAGAATTCGCCCACATAATAGTTGCTAAATATAAGAACACTTTATGTATTTAATGAATAAATATTACGCATCATTTGTTGAATTGCATGCACAATATTATGCATAAACATTTTTTATCTCATTCGCACAAGATAATACAGGTACAAAGAATAGAAGGCAAGTGTATGCTATATATTTGTGAAAAACCGAATAAGAAATAAGGAAAAGAACAGTTTTATCGGCTTCAAAATCTTGACCCTATCAAGACTACACTGATATCCTTATCGTGCAAACGCTTTTTTATGAAAAATTACCAGCCTGAAAATTAAAGGAAAATAATATGTAGATGAAGATTTTTTGTTCGAAATGAGTTTCAAATTGAAAAGAAAATTGAATAAAGACAAACAAGGTTTAAAAAATTATGTGCGGAGAAATACGTCAACATGACTGCAGTTTTGAAGTCAAATCCCAAATTAGCATTTTCAATTCTACTTTATCAGCTGGGTTTAGTCCCAGTCAGTGATCGAGCCGGTCCCCGGCCCCGGCCCCGGCAGGCGAAAATCCCCGCCCCAGCCCCGGCCGGGGCAAATTTTGAAAATAGCCGGGGCCGGGGTTTTTGCTTTTCATGCTTGAATTGAATTATAAAAGCGGGCAGACACTCTTTTACTACTCATAAAAAGCTGCAAAGAATAGTAGTCAATTTTATAATCTAAAGCACCCTGCACATAGACACAAACGTGCACCAACATAAAATCATTCGTTTCTATGCATGAACATTGTTTCATCTACATATATCAGTTCAATCCAACCAGCCAAACTCATATGTTGTGTTAAATCATCGTGCATGTATTATAGTGTATTCGATTTTTTACTTGTGAACCATGACCAGGCGAGAAGGCAGAGAAGAGAACAATAACCAGAACAATAGGAAGGCTTGGGCAAAAAAAGATAAACAGCATAGAAAAAAATTGGACTAGCTTCCTCAAATTTGAAAGTAAATTTCCTGAAATCTTAATAAAACTTTTTAATTTTTATATTTTTGGAATCAGCACTAAATTCCGAGCAAGAATATATATAATCATCAAAGGTTATATTCAATATTGACAGTGAAAGGGAGTTTAAAACAGCACGTGACATAGCGAATGGCAAGCGAAACAGGCTGAAAGCAATGAACGTTCAAAGGCTTCTGTTTCTGAAGCACAACTTGAAAGCTGTCGGCTACAAAACGGTGTCATTACCAGAACCCGATGAAAGTGACGAAAAATGCGAAGATGAAAGTGAAGACAGCGATAACGATAGCATTTCTGATGAACAACTGTAAATGTTAAATGTAATGATTGAATAAAATATTGTTGAAGTTGCTTGGTGACTAGTGTAATTATAATAAGTATGTTGCGATATCGTATGTAAATACATCATACTTAGTATGGTATTAGCTATATAGTCAAATTTTTACTCCCGGCCCCGGCTGGGGCCAGGGCAAATTTGATCCCCGGCCCCGGCCCCCGGCCGGGGCAAAAAAGTTACCCCGGCTCGATCACTGGTCCCAGTTTGAATTGATATAATTAGGTTTGGTAAAAGGTTGTATGTAAGAGGAAAAGAATTCCGACTTTGCATAAATTTGCATTTTAAGCATAAGTATAACAGGGGGGATGGGAAATCCCCCAACCAAAGTTGGTTGTCCCCCATTCTCCCAAAACCCGAAAGTTTGAGCCCCCATTCTTGAAAAAAGAAATTAACTTTTTGGCCATTTTTAGATGTTTTTTTGACTGTTTTTGGTCAAAAAGTGGAGGTCAATCACCCCCCCCCACCCTGAAACTGGCCAGGGATCCCTCACTCAAAATTATGAGCCGTTACACGTTTGATTTAGGCATTTAAATCACACAGTTCAGTTTTGAGTGAAACGATTAGGTAGGATCATATTTGCACGTTGCATGTCAAATATGACGTCAAAATAGGTGGGCAGCACAAAAATTCTGGGGAAGGGTGCAAGATTTTTTACAGGTAAAAAAATGGTGTTAAAAATGGTAGTATGGCGAAAAACAATATTTTTGAACGTATCTCATCGTTTACTATCCATTGACATCAAAAAATTGCAAAAAACCAGAAAAAAATGTCCAAAAATTGAATTTTGGTGGGGGGGGGGTATTCTGGTTGTACGGGGCGAGGTATTCGGACTTCTGGTAGTTGCATACTCCTCCCCTAACCCCCCCCCCTCCCGCGCCCATGTGTGCAAGGAAAGCTGCTGAAAATACCAATAAGTCATAAAAATCGTTAATATCTATCAATTTTAACTGGGCAATTTCCAAAGAAATGCAATTTCCATGCCTTTCTGACATTTTACACATTGCAAATAACCAGGAGGCTTTTTACAGCTTTTCACCCCGCAAAAAAACTATTTCTATTCTAAAATTATATTGGTATACCAGACTTTTTAAGTCTCAAACAAGGCTGCGGTCTTCGCAAGTAGCTACATAAAAATAAATCCTGAATACATACCTAAGTTACAAATTTTACAAAATAACCAGATCCTAATGAATCTTGGAAACTTATTCAGTCTAGCAGGAATGGGAAAATTTTTTCAAACTCTTTCTAAATTTGATGAATTATGGTCAATTTTTATACGGTGATCACGAATATCATAGCTGTTTTTATCACAGCTGATTAGCTTTTGAGCTATTTAGATCTGATTTCACTTTTTTAACGTAAATTTTTGTCATTTCTGAAAAAAAATCAGCTGTTTAAGCAATAATAATGATCCCCATAACTAAACCTAAGCCTAAGCCTGATCTGAAGGATGTAACTCTCTAGCTCAGGCTTAGGGTTAGGCAGGCTTAGTTAGGTATGTGAAAAAATTGTAAAAAATTTGGAATGTTTTAGAATTTAAATAACTGCAAAAATACACAACTGTAATAAACACAGATCTCATATCTCTGATCGCCGTATCAGAATTGACCATATTTAATTAAATTCAGATAAAATTTGAAAAAAACTTTTTCTATACCTGCTAAGTGTATAAGTGGCAAGTGCCGAATTTTGTTCCAAATTTTTTCTATGCCTGTACTTCAGAACCCTATCTATACAGACAGATTATAAAAAACCACAGCATTTGATGTCTTTCACACTATTTTTTCAAATATTGCACACCAATTCTTGACATCGACCACAGAACATCATTGATTATCCTCAGAAATGACATGGTTTGACGATAATCAGTCCACTTAAATCAATCAGACAAGTGAAAAAATCACACGAAAGCACCCAACAGTCCAATCATACCTTCGGCATTAAAAATGACCGCGATTGACTGAATCCCAGCTGCAAAAATCCGGCCAGCGTCGTGCTCCCTTCCAAAACTTCTGCCGAATTTCTTCTAAGCTTGTCCCTCAATTCCCTGCCTATTCAGATTATCAAAAACCAGAGCATCCGATGTCAGTCACACGATTTTTTTGAATATCAGCACACTCAATTCTCGACATCAGCCGCAGGAAATCGTGATTACTCTAAGAAACGACATGGTTTGACGGATATCAGTCAACTAAAATCAACCATACAAGTGGACGAAGCACCTACCAAGGTCCCAATCATCCCTGCAGCATTGAAAATGATCGCAGCCGACTCATAATCCCAATCCGTAAAGCGCGGCATCGCCCTCTCTCCCCTGGCAATAGAAAAATCAACGTTTTAACTCTGGGTACAGTAATTAACTTAATCGGAAACCAGTCGCTACCTTACCGGAGGTAAACGAGTACCGTTGCGATTTATACGGGTTCATCTGTATTTGCAAATCGATTACATTACTATCTCATTATAATGTACAAAGTCAACACAGTTTACCTGGTATTCTTAAAACGGCTACACTGATACTTGTTTATATCATAATATTCTTAGAATCATTCGGCCCAAGTGTCTGTCGGTTGGAAACAAGCAATCCTGTCGAAAAAATTAAGTCGTTTTAGTCAAACTTCAATCGTATTATTTTTGTGCTAATGAAAAAACCTTCAATTTCATAGCGTTAACTTTGCATATAAGATGTACATATAAATGTTTAAAGAAATCATATTTGTCATGGAATATATTTTATAGAACAGTTCTTTAACTTCGTACAGTCAGTTACACTGCGCGCGTTTCTCATTTGAACAGTTTCAGATATAGTAAGTTGGCAATTTAGGTTACTGCAATAATTTCAATTGGGTTTACTAAATAGTTAGAATAAAAAAATAATAAAATCATACTTAATTGCTGAATCGTAATCAATCAACTAATCCTAAATGCGAAGATATCAATATTGTATTATCCTCTTTTCATGGAATGTAAACTGGAGCCTAATTTTATTTTTGAGGGCCAGTTTCCCGTCACTTCAATTCGAATGCAAAAATATAAATTTTAGGAAAAAGTTGACGAGCTATCATAAGAACTTAAACCCACTTCTTTTGAACTAGTGACGAAGTCAAAATGGTTTCCGGGTACCACCTTAGAAGGTGGGGTTCATGCCATATGTGTCCTTGGGGTGTTTGGGAGGTTCGACCCATACAGAATGGCTGATAACTCACTAGAATAGTCGATTTTCCAAAAAAATCGTATCGACTGTACTTTTTAAAGCGTTTTTAGCAATATTCGGCTCAAAAGTGTCAAATTTTCGGCGCTTTATATACTCATTTTTTAACTATATTGCTCAATTTACTCAAATTCTTTTCGAACTTTCTGTTTTCATGTTCTAGAAAGAAAGAGCCCCGTTTAAGATGACGAAAAACAGTGTTTTAGACGTGCACCTATGGTTGAAAGCTCAAAAAGGTATTTTTTTCAAAAACTGGGCTGATTCTCAGCATTCCCATGCTAACATATATGGTCTAGACGTCCGAATCCCAAGAATCCGAAAGGTCGTCAGAATTTAATGTTAAATTATTTTCGTTTTTTCGCGATTTTCTGATACTGATAGACAGAGTTTGATGAGAACGTTGAAAAATAGTGTTTCTTGCACCTACTTCAAAATTTTCGAACTTTTTTGAACTTTAAAATTTTCGAACACCCAAAATTCAAGCGCTGTGCACATATGTAGGCTAGTAATTTTCGGCTAAGTTGAAAAATTGCACAGAGAAACCCTATGTGGATGCTTACCGAAATCCTGACACCACTCGAATATACGACGCCTTCAAAACCGAAAGCTCAGAACAGAATGAATATCATCAGGGCCATATTTAGGAGGGGACGGGGGAGGCGGCCCTCCTTAGCCATAAAGAAACTTTGGGCAGGTAAGATAATGCACGGAAAGATGAGAAAATTGTGTCTGTTTGCCCGAAAATCGTCAAATTTTCGGTGCTTTACGCCCTAGTTTGCCTGACAATTAAAAATGACACTTTTAGTCTATTTACGGAAAAGGAAATTTTTTTCGAAAAGTTAGAATTTTGCGAGTGCTTAAGGGGTAGAAGGATGTTGAAAAACGTCGGAAAATGCGTTTTTATGATCTATCCCTACGGAACTTCCGAAATATTAGCCAATCCGCTTTGGGTCCGCCCCTCCTTTGTCAGATCTTGGATACGGGCTAACATATCATACTAACAAAGTTCAACTTTTACTTTTTTCAAATTTTCGAACGTTATTTTTGCACGGTACAAACCTTTGTACACCGCTCCAAAAGCCCCAGCGCCATACGTGGGCAGCAAGAAAATTCTGGGGGGGGTGCAAGATTTTTTTGAAGGTCAAAAAATGGCCTTAAAAATGGTGGTATGGCGATAAAAACACCATTTTTCGACGTTTCTCATCAAGCACTATCCAATGGCATCAAAAATTTGCGAAAAAAACGAAAAAAATTTTCAAAAATTGAATTCTGGGGGGGGGTATTTTGATTTCTGGGGGGGGGTATTTTGGTTTCTGGGGGTGCATACCCCCAAACCCCCCACGCCCAGGTGTGCCCAGCGCTCAATTTACACATTTCGTCGATAGTGATAAAACTTCGGTCGATTTCCCACTCATCTCGTCGCGCCTTCGGAGCCTTTGAGTAATGGTCCTTTTCAGAGCCATTCAAACGTCGCCGCTGCGATAATTTCCTTTTCGTCGTTTGAATGGCGAAAGAGCAAATAAGCAAGACACAAGTAAAATAGCAAAGCCGCCAATCAGACCGCAAAGCAAGCCGACAAACAGTTTTCTAGAACCACGATAACCGGCCGATGTTGACACGCTAAGGAATTTTCATAATCAGCTAATCTGCCTAAATGCTCTCGATATTATGTTCAATGTTTAGTCAAATTTTATCAATTTTTGGAAATGAGGCACACAATTTATACGGTTAAAAGACGGATTTCAAAATCGAGATCAAAGCGGCAACGTCGAGGAGATTCAATGTACTGACAGATTGCAGGAGAGATAATCGAATAAATTATCTTAAAATCAAAGATTGAATATACAACTATACGTGGGCGTGGGGGCTTGGGGGTATGCACAGGCACGTAGCTGTGGGGGGACTGGGGGGTCCGGACCCCCAAAATTCTGAAAAAACCGGAAAATAGGACTTTTTACACGTTATTTTGTGCTATTTTTGGCTTAGACCCCCCACAATTGGTGTTGGTCCCCCCAAAATAAGAGGGCCAGCTACGTGCCTGGGTATGCACCCCCAGAAGGCCGAATACCCCTCCCCCAGAAACCAAAATACATCCCCGGCCTGAATTCAATTTTTGATTTTTTTTTGTTTTTTTTGCAATTTTTGATGCCATTGGATAGTGCTCGATGAGAAATGTTCAAAAAAATGTGTTTTCCACCATACCACCCTTTTTAAGACTATTTTCGACGTTTGAAAAAATCTTGCATCCCCAGAATTTTGGTGCTGTTAACCTATGCATACAATCTTTCTACTCGTTTTCTAAAAAACTGGCGAAAAAATAAAGGTTGCGTAATTTTTTAAGAAATATTTAATCACTGTTTGTATAATTACAAGTTTTTCCTTCAATATTTCAGAGCGTCGGTTGAATGCTTTGAAAAAATAATGATTTTTGCACCCCAATATTATATAGTTAGCACCGGTAAAGTCTAAATATATGTGCAGCATGAAAATAATGGGGAATGACACCATTCTATCCTTTGGTGACTTTTGGATAATCAACTGCGCTAAATTTAGCAGAGGTAGAAGAATGAGATTACATGATTTTATTCGTCTAGTTTTGAAAAATGAGCTTGTTAGCGAGATTGTAAACCAAGAGAAAAACTTAAAGTTTAAACATACCATTAAATTATGAAGAGAATTATAAAATATTTTAAACTAGAAGAAAATGAAAAGGTGGGATTTCAGTAAATTAAAACAAATTTAGAGGATATGATGAAACATTATTGTTGAGAATAGGACGATCACGTGCTATGTATAACGACTCCTTGATTAAAAGATCAAAAGAGTTGGATGCTCGATCGACTAATAACCTTGAAGCAATCTGATGTAATTGAATGATTGCTATTTGAGACATGTTTGTGAATAGCAGATAAGCTATCACCCTGAATTGGCTTTCCTGTAGCAAATGAGATGCCAGTATGTTCTGCAATTCTACTCCCAAAATGTCGGCGAGTTTCGCCAATGTAACTAGCCATACAGCTAGAACACGTATACTTATATACTAAATTTGAGAGTAGCTTAGCAGGTACAGCATCCTTGTTCTTGAAAAACCGGCTTATACACATGACAGGTTTGTAAACAAACCTTACTCTAATCTGAGGGTAAAATGCAGATATAAGCTTTAGAATTCTGCTGCGTACATTGTAGCCATGCACACCAGTATAAGGCAAAACAAGAGAATAGCATAATTTACACAACCGACTTTTATTTCATCACTCTTATTATACACCTTTGTCATAAAGTCTGATATGACCTTATCAATCAAGCCAAGGGGATACTCATGAGTATCTAGATACTCATGAGTATAGTAATGAGTATCCCTTGGCTTGATTGATAAGGTCATATCAGACTTTATGACAAAGGTGTATAATAAGAGTGATGAAATAAAAGTCGGTTGTGATAAATTATGCTATTCTCTTGTTTTGCCTTATACTGGTATGCATGGCTACAATGTACGCAGCAGAATTCTAAAGCTTATATCTGCATTTTACCCTCAGATTAGAGTAAGGTTTGTTTACAAACCTGTCATGTGTATAAGCCGGTTTTTCAAGAACAAGGATGCTGTACCTGCTAAGCTACTCTCAAATTTAGTATATAAGTATACGTGTTCTAGCTGTATGGTTAGTTACATTGGCGAAACTCGCCGACATTTTGGGAGTAGAATTGCAGAACATACTGGCATCTCATTTGCTACAGGAAAGCCAATTCAGGGTGATAGCTTATCTGCTATTCACAAACATGTCTCAAATAGCAATCATTCAATTACATCAGATTGCTTCAAGGTTATTAGTCGAGCATCCAACTCTTTTGATCTTTTAATCAAGGAGTCGTTATACATAGCACGTGATCGTCCTATTCTCAACAATAATGTTTCATCATATCCTCTAAATTTGTTTTAATTTACTGAAATCCCACCTTTTTCATTTTCTTCTAGTTTAAAATATTTTATAATTCTCTTCATAATTTAATGGTATGTTTAAACTTTAAGTTTTTCTCTTGGTTTACAACTCTCGCTTAACAAGCTCATTTTATTCGTCTGTCTTAATCTTGTTTATACAGGGGAGCTTGTTTGAAATCCGTTTTGGTCCGTGAATCGATCATTGAGCACATTTTGATACCATACAGATGGCCAGGTTGGAACATCCCGTGACGTTGTAATCAATATAAAATTTCTAAATTAAATTTAGACGATCGATACGATTGAAAAACATTTTATATTTATATTATAACTATTTTTATCAATTTTTACAAGTTTACTGAAGTTTGATTATAGTGAGTAATTTCGGAAGCAATTTCTATTGTGGATAATTAAACACTCACACGATTATTTTCGTTACATATATAATAAGCCGTTTGAAACATCTACCTATCTAATATAAAAATTGATGCTTGAAATCATGACTAAAAAAATACGATTACCTAGCTTAAAAGGAATGCTACGAGTAGTTAAATGATATTAAATAAGCTAAAAGAAATAAATCTAGTCTAAAAATCTGTTAAACTAACTTCTGTCTCATTTCCGAATCCGCATATTGAAAAATTATCAAAAAGGATTTTATGTCTGTTTTTCCACACATCGCCTTCGTCAACCCATAGGATACGAATTGAATATCGTAGGCTTTGAAGGCGAAGTATTTGAATTCATTCAGATCAATCGACGTTTGGCGTGATATCCAGTGGGAGATTGCACACGCTTGTCGCAAGAAGCAAAAAAAGAGGAAAATTAATGGTAAAGAATAGACTCAAGATGTTATGAAGGGGCACTATACAAATGCAGAAGTTTAATCGTATTAGTCTGAAGATGAAAAATTCAAAAACTCATAAGCTGAGCACCATAGATGTACAGAATGGCCGACCTGGAAGGGAGTGAGCCGGTCTGGGAAGAGCTCAGTTTTGCATCCTCTTTAGTCTGGTTTTTAAAATGCAAACAATAAATTAAGCTCGATGACACCCCTTTATTCTTTTTGAAGCGCCAAAATGGCAGTGTAAAGAGTGTGAAGAATCTAAGGGTGAAAGAACTCATTTGGCATCTTTTTTGTCTGACAACAACTGCAGTTATGAGTCCTGAGAAATTTTTTCAGATAGAAATGTACTCCGACTCAAGCGCTACTTTCGACTTACCAGCAAACTTTTTCACACTCAATACGGAGTTCGATATAGTGGCTTAAACTTTACACTCTAATGGACAGATTTCTCCGCCAACTTCTCCAGTTATAAGTCAGGACAAGTAGATGAAATAAAAATAAAGTACATTCTAAGGGCTACAGGTCGCAGCAAATTGCGCTTAAAAAACGCAATATTGAGTTACTTATTGAGGGCCAACCCAGAAAACCTACTACAAGCTTTCAAGGAGTTGGAGTTTTACACATTTTCGATGGATTTCAGGGAGTTCAGGGATTTCAGAAAAAATTGGGATTTCAGGGACTTCAAGGAGTTCAGGCTCTTTGCTATATACTATGCACGAAGTGGTAAGCTTGTGTCGTATGAATGTACTTGACGCAGCTGACGTATACGCATCTAAAGCAAGCTAAGCACTCTCCATATCCGTGTAATTAAAACAACGTTTCGGCTATAGAAAAGGGTGAGCTTGCACCTTCGCCTACAGCTGACCAAAAGACATCTGAAGAAACTGATGCGGGTGCGCGGCGATGCATTACACTTCTGCGGATACAAATGGTCAACGGGTCATGAAGGAAAACACGTTTTTTACATAAGCTCCTGGAAAAACCATGATAGACAAGTCATAAACACATATGTTCACACGATTTTATTGAGTCCAATTTTGAGAATATTTCGATCAGGAGATCGAGCAGAATGACCTGTCGATCAATTTTTATACAAATAAAAAGTAAGCAACCAACATACATAATTTAGATGTTACAGTGTGCTATTTCGTTTACAATGCTATTACCTATGTAAAGAAGCGTAAGGAAAAAATTTAAGATAAATCGAACCTATCTGCATGACTGATTCATCTACATCGAGTCCTAGTTTGACTTCAGGAAATTTCGAAATCCTTGTCTAACTCTTAGCATATTACCATTTTAAAGTCGTGTTTTGACTGTCTTTTTAGTATACTTCGAGGTTTTAATTTTTTACCTCTGGGGGACCCTTGTAGAATTGTAGAAAATAAAAACAAAATAGCAGCACTAAACGCACAAGTCTCTATTAAACTTTCTGGATTTCGCGAAACTATTAAACAACGTAATTCGGAATCACTGAAGTTCCTGAAATCCCCGAAGTCCCTGAAATCCCTAAACTCCCTGAAATCCCTAAAGTCCCTGAAAACCTTGAAGTCCCTGAAATCCCTGAAATCCCTGAAGTCCTTGAAATCCCTGAAATCCCTGAAGTCCCTGAAATCCCTAAAGTCCCTAAAATCCCTAAAGTTCCAGAAAACCTTGAAGTCCCTGAAATCCTTGAGGTCCAAAAAAAGTTAACATATCTGAACTCCCTGAAATCTTTGAAATCCGCAAAAAAAAGTTTGTATCCGCCTCAGCATGTAGTAGCTTTTTCTGGGTTGGGCCCTTATTGAGGTGTAAAGTTCGAAATCAGGGGTGTAAGATTGAGGTTTTCTTCCTTTTTTCGATTGGTCAATGCCTCTAGTAGGATGCGAAACAAAAGTTTTTCACATAAAAACGTAACCCGACTCAATCAATGGCTACAAACGGCCCGAACCGAAATTATTTACACTCAATGGGGAGTTAGTTCCAGATTTTTAAAGTTTACAATCTTGTGAATAGTGTCAAAATATAGTTTTTTCACTGTACCAACTTCGAGGAAAAATTCACGACCTAAAATTAATGAACAAAAGCGTTAACATTTGTGTTTAAGTGATTTTGTAAAAATTGCCACTAGTATGTCTTTTCGTGTTTGGATTCTTTAACAGATAATGGTGGCTCTTCACTACCAACAGTCACAGTATTAGCACTGAAATGAGCGGACGTCGAGGAAGGCGTTCAGTGGTTTCTACTACGGTTATGCACGATATTTTTGGCCCACACCTCCTTCGCTTCGTTTCACGTTCGCTGGCGATATTGATAAATTGTTCGAGAACAAACAAAGCAAGACAAACAGAATTTTGGAGCAATCTCGTACCGACTTCCGGTCCTTCGATCTTCTAGGTTAATTAATAATTTTTGCAAGCTAATCAAATTAGTCACTTTCCTTTCAAATTAAGCCGCTTCTTGTCTTGACCTTTTTAATTAATTTAGTTTTGTACAAAGCCTGTTATTTTAATTTTTTTGAATGTCTGTTGTTATATCAACATTCTTTAATTTATTTTGTCCTAATATTTACCGATTTCTTCATATTTTCTGTGTATTTATGTAATAACTAAAATATTAATGACAGTCGATTATCAATTTTATGTGTTTTAGCTAACTATTATTCAGGATTTCATGACCTCAAAGCGATTCGATCGGAGGTTGTTCGAAAATTTAAAGCAACAGTATGGCGAAGCTTCCTTGATGCCGGAACGGAAGTTAAGCCTGTAAGCTAGAACTTTTTGACTAGGTCAACGAATCTGAGTCTAGAGAATACGGTCATTCTGAAAGTTTGGTTTCCAGCAGGTCTCATTCTTAAATAATCAGAGTCAAAAATTGCTTTAGACATCAATAGATAATCATGATTTAAGGATGGTATTTAGCACTGAAATGAAAATTTAAAGTATAATCTAACTTCTCAAATTTTTTTATTATTTTTTCCTGACGAAATTCAAGATGTGGTGAGATTGGGAAAAACCTCGACAGGGTCATGCGGCAAACTCCACTTTAAGTTTCTGTCTTTTGCAAAGCAAGTAACGGAGCCGACCAGAACAGCTAAAATATTTTTCATGTGACACGGATGCATTTCTTCGGCATTTGCCAGCGTTTTTTCAGCATTTTGGGCACTTTTTCATTCCTGTCATGTCAATAGGAAAGACTTAGATTCTCAGATTTGGCCTAAGATAATTTACAAAAGTTTTGGCATCTATTTTCATCAAGTTTGAGTTGTTTTACGATTTTGAGGAAGCAAAATTATGACTGACTTCTTCCTCAAACACTATTACCGTTGGCGGGTGCATGATTTGCGAAAGGAGGTGGTACTTCAAATTTTCTCTAAATAGTCAAAAATATATCAGAAAATTTGCTATTCACGTGCAGAATTATATTTTTTTCCTCACTTTTTTACATTATCTACTTTAACTTTGTGCGAAAAAATGCTTAAATTTCGTTAAGCCTGGCGACAATCTGGCTCTAAGCGCTAGAAAGTTAGTGAAATTTGGACAAAAAGACCTTTTACATCACTGTTTCCTGTATTTGAGCACTTGCAGCGAAGCCTATTGTAGTAATTGACACGAAGCGCCAAAAATTTTTAGAGTTTATGCTAGAAAAAAATTACTATGACCACTTATTGCAGATTTCCGATCCCTTAGAAAGTGACACCTCCACTTCCCGTGCACAAGATGTACGAAGAAGGAGCGTAGACTTTGAACCAGAAGGAGAAAAGGGAGAATCCCACATAAAAAGGGATCATAAATACGATTTAAAATTAAAATCCTAATCTGCAAACATGATAGTGCCGCTAAATTTCATTTAAACACGCTGTAAATCAATTAAAAAGTGAGATTCTTGGCTATATATTTTCAACAATCCAGCATGGTCCAACTTTTGTTTTTTCTGTCTATAGCAATAAAGTTATATATATATATATGATTGTGTCCCAATTCTCCGACCGTCCCGATCGACCATACCGATTCTCCGACCGTCCCGATTTTCCAACTGTCCCGATTCTCCGACCGCTCATATATTTCTTCTCTATCTCGATTACGTGCATATTTTTTGCGACCATTTAAAGTCAATTGATATTCAATAGGCAGTTAATTGACGTTACGAATCGGAATCAGATTTTTGTTAAGAGCGCTGAGAATTTAAGAATGTGGTGTCTGTATAAACATAAATCCACAGATGAACTTGTTGGCTTATAATTTCACAACACACAAGAGCGCCAGAAAATTCTGCAGAGTTCTTTTAAGTGAAACAACAGTGTAGCAATCAATAAAGTAATGAAAACGCGTCATCCTGTCACGAATCTCAATATCCTCTACCATTTGACGTGGAGTTTTATACAATTGGTCGGAGAATCGGGATAGTCGGAGAATCGGGATGGTCGGAGAATCCAGACGGTCGGAGAAACGGGAATTTTTCGTGTTTAAAAATTGTGTTTTATACAATTGGTTGGAGAATCGGGATGATCGAGAATCGGGACGGTCGGAGAATCGGGAATCTAAAAATAACTTGTTTTGTCGTTAGACGGAGAATCGGGACGGTCGAAGAATCGAGATGGTCGGAGAAACGGGACAGACCCAAATAAACTGTTTTTAACACAAAATTTACAGACAATAACATCCATGTACAATCATTTTTATGGCGTAAATATGAGCGAGCGAACCGTGAAGAGAGCGAACCTGATAAACGCATCCAAGAAAACGCCTTGAACATCTGCTGCTGTCAATCATCAGCAAGTGCAGCATGCAATTACAATTGCGCATGCATCATCCACTTCCTTTCAGATGCAGCGTTTTGCCACGATGGATAGGTCATAGAGAATTTTATTCTGTATTGTGTCAGAGGTCTATGGTAGGCATAAATGTCATTGTACATAACACGCCCTTTTGTAATGCAGTCTGCGCCTGCGGTTAAATCCACGAACAATTACCTATGTACCTATATTCTGAAGGGAATCCACATTCATCCGAGTCCTTGATGCTGTAGGAACATGAAATTGATGCATTATTGCCTCAGGACCGCATATTGCTTTTTTAGTCTGGTCTACCCTTTAGCTCAACGTCGCGAGAACCATCACCACACTATACTTTGCCTCACGATCAGTTTTGCGTAGGTATTATCAGACGAATTTTAGCACATATTTTATTTATGTACGGCAGAATTTTATTTTATTTATAATTGTTGTTTGTTTAGTTATTAAAAATGTGCATATGGATCAGCAGTGGCGGATCTAGGATTTTCCTACGAGAGAGAGGGCGGTACCCTAACTTTTCCAAAACCAGCGAAAGACAGGTCTAAAAATTTGTTCTTCACGCGCGAAATAGCGTTTTTTCGGCGTTTTACATTGTCAACTTTTGTTTAAAATCACTTTTAACGCAAAAATTTTTCGGAACATTTTGAAATTTAAGAAAATTTTGTGCAAAAAAATCATTAAATTTCTTTGACATTAGCGAAAATCGGCGCGAAGCACCGAAAAATTTGTGAAATTTAGGCTGAAGGACGTTTAGAAGCTTAATTTACTGCTCGATCTCCTGTATTTGTAGCATTACGCCTGACGTCGAAAATTTTCTTAAAGTTATACTGGAAAATAGAAGAAATCTATGCTGAAATAGCTGTTTCTGATGTTATACTGGAAACTAGAAGAAATGTATGCTGAAATAGCTGTTTCTGCTCTTGAAATTGTTCTGGAAGCTATTATATTAGCAAAAAGTGACTTCCAGGTCGCAAAGAAAGTGATTGATTGTGTTTAAGAGGTATTATCCGGCGCGAAGCGCCGGAAAAAATTTGAGAAATTATGATCTCTGACGGCCAAAAGTCATTGCAAATTACATAGCCATTCTTTATCTCGCCAAATATTTTTGGCCAATGGGGAGGGGCGGTCGGCCGCCCCTCCGCCCTGTATGGATGGACAATGCGAATGTTTGATTACCTACATATGTACATATGTCACGAGTTTATCTTTTGCTCAGAATGACTTGTTTGCGATTGCTCATTTTAGAAGAAACTCGTAAGTGCTTTGTATCGATTCTAATATTTATTTCGAAAGCAGGTTAAACTGAAGCACTTACTGAATACTGTACGTGTAAACCCCTTTATAGCCTTTTCAACGTTGACCTTAAGTGTACAGCATGGTCGATCTGTGGGTCAGCCAAAATGGCTTGAAATTTTTGCAAACGCTCAAATAGCGTAAAAGCGACCCTAAATTTTTCTTGACGATTTCTAGCAATTTACTAGACTTTCATCCAGCTAAATAAGTATGTACTGAAAATTTAACTTTTTTGTGGTCTAGTCTAGACCACAGATGCACAACATGGCCGATCAAAAATGAAGCTTTTTGGGCCGAAACAAAAATATTTTCTCCAAAAATCTCCCTCCCAGTTTGGTACCACAAGTGCTCGCATCGCATGCCTCTTTGCGCTGTGCAAAAAGCCTTCGATGAACACCCTTAGCACCAGGGATGGGAGGATGGGACTGGCACCGGCACCGGCGCTGGTGCCAAGGAACCAGCCGGTGGTCGACACGTAACTGGCCGTCCTGTTCTGGGGCGACCAACATAAATTGGGGGGGGACTAAGCCCAAGAAGGCCAAAAATAGCACAAAGTAACATTTAAAAAGTCCGATTTTTCTGAATTTTTTGGGGGTCTGAACCCGCCCCTTCCCCCAGAGATACGTGCCTACCAGTGGCAGCATGGCACCGGCGCCAACTTATAATACAGAAGAAGATTTTAGCTAATTGACTCGTCTTTATTTACAACAAAATCTTCCCAATTTAGCGTTTTACTCCAATGTTGAATTATGTTCAGATGCAGATACTAATACTCGATTCGTCAGTAATAATAATTACATTTTTTGCAGTAATTACACTAAGATTCTAACTCGTCCTGTACGCAAGTCGTAAAATACTGCGAAACTAAAGCAAAAATTTGACTGTTTGACATGATAAAATGTTATCCAATTGTTTATATAATTTTTTGAAAACAAAATTATAATTATTTGAACTCCAATGTAGGCGTTGTTAGCAATTGGAGTAGACAGAACACCGACATGCATGGTAACAACCAAACATGTTTCTTGCTGAAGTACTTTAGGGCGCTTGATTCCCAGAGAATAGTTGCTAGCTCAAGCATACGAAAATGTGGCTGATTCCTGCAGAACTTTTGGTTCTAAAAAACTTCAGAAAATATGATGTTCTATGCTTTTCACTGATCTGTTGGCTCAAGTGCATTAATTTTTTCATACCTTCGCTCTGAATAGTCATTTGGACCATTAATCATCGAATTTTATTGATTTTTTTCGAAAACTGGTTGATTTTATATTTAATGAGAAAGTTTAGTAAGAAATGTAAAAATTGTGCTATTAGAGCTTAGTTAACTACCCATTATCTTATGCCCAACAAAAAAATATTTTGAAAAATTTTTAGACTAGCCTGCACTCAGAATTTTCATGCTTCCATCAATATGCGGTGAAAAAATAATAATAAGAGAAAGCTCAACATGGCAAAAGCTGATGGATCTTACGTGAAGATGGACAAAAATGATATAATCAACTACATTACGAAACATACATAGCTGCATTATTGCCACTTAACCACCGTAAATATATTCTCATACGCAAAGTATAGTACTATGTATATTGGCACCGGCGCCGGCGCCGGTGCCTAAGCACCGGCACCGGCTTAAGCATAGGCAAAAAGCGGCACCGACGCACCTCTACTTTGCACAATCATCTTTCGTATGCACCTACTTATTCGCCAATTTATTTCAGCAGAAATTAATCTCTGCACCGTGAAAAATCTCAAAATTTTTACTGATCGAGGCCAAAAGTTTGCATTTACAAAAAACACTGGTTCCGGGGTAAGTCGGAGAACTTACGGTGGCCTTGGGCCGGTCCGGTCAGCTGATAACAGGACTTAGCTGGCCTTCATTGGGGTTAGACACATAGGTTGGCAGCACCAAATTCTGGGCGGGGATCAAGATTTTCAAGGGTCAAAAATGGTCTTAAAAATGGTGGTATGGCGAAAAAACACCATTTTTAACGTTTCTCATCGAGCACGATCCATTGGCATCAAAAAAAAAAATGCGAAAAGACAAACTTTTCAAAAATTGAATTCTGGGGTTATTTGGCCTTAACTTAACAGATATGCAAAAATAATGGTATTTTGAGTGTTTCTTAACGAGTTCTAATGGAAAGAAAAATTTCAGGAAAATCTAAAATTTTTTTCACCTCATATCGATCATATAGGTACAAAAAAATAGATAAATGATTCATAAAATTTGTTTAAAATTTGATTCTGGAAAGAAAACGTAGGGAAAATTTTTCGGCGACTGAAAATTTTTGACATGTTCACCATATGGGTTCTGCTTTGAAGACAATACTTATACAGAAGCAATAAATGTGGTACGAAGCGCCTGAAACTTCTGGGCTTATTACATAGCTCAAAAAGTGTGCTAAAATCTATTCCGGTGGTCTTTAAAATGCGCATCAGGAATTTTTGATTTTTTTGGGATTCTTGTAAAAAATATTCGCATCTAATTCCATACTGGCCCCCAGCAATATGTGTATGTGCTTCCTAAAATGACGTAAATTGAGTGTTTAAAGCTCTTTTGCATGAAAGTTTTAATTTCCATGCATTTTGGTCCTATTTTGCCTCCCTCAGAAAATATTTCCTTTGCTCTTGAGGGATTCAAAGGCCCCAGAATCCCTTCCCGCTTGGAGGGGGTTGGGGTTTAGATCCCAGCATAGAAAAATGGGAAGTTTTGTGAGAAATATGAGGCAAAATGAAGGCTAAAAGCCGATGAAAACGAAAAATTATCTTCAATAGTACCTACTTAAAATTGATCAGAAACTGAACATAGATTAACGTAGTTTTAAAGCTATTTTAGCACTTATACCAGTTGTTGACGCCGTTGACGTCTTTTTGACCCAAAGACTTTTATTTTTGATCACATACCTATTATCCTGTGAATACTGACTTACTGCTGAAAATTGCTTTCCGTGCGTAATCTCGTGAATGCTACTTATAAATCGACTCCTTCAGTCAGACGTTAAGAAAAATATCGTGAACCCACGATCATTGTTCATGAACTATGTTAATAAGACCGTTGTAAATCTATTTGTCGCAAAATATCTATTGCATGCGACAAGTTTAGTTTAATTTATCACTGTTAAATGAATGACATTATGCAAAACGCTCTCAACTCAATAGTTTAATTTGTTATTGATTAATGATAATCTGCAGACTGTTCGATTTTTTTGTGGTAAAAACGCACTGCTCGCCTTCGGCCTGGCGCTTTGAAAATCTGGTCGAGTCCAGTCAAGCCAGTTCGTTAAATTCAGTAACTAAATGAGCGAACGAGCCCATGTGCCCAGATTAGCGTAACGCATTGTACACAACATTATATATATAGGTGCGTGAGTAAGTACCACACGGATTGTGCGAAACAGAACGGTAACGGTTTTTGCTGGCATCCTGCTGTCTTTTTGTGCATTACTGAAGCACGGCAGCTTCGATCGCCTTAGTCGTCTACCCGCATTATAATAATAAAATATATTCAATGTACACAAAGCTCAGTCGCATCGTAGTCTGCGGTTTTTGCGTCCTTTGCTTCGCTCTACATCAATTCATCATAGTAAGTATTTTCCCAGCGCGTTTTGTCCGTCTTAACGTTAATATGCATTGCTCGGAACGATTGGCTAAGTAGCTAGTTTTCTCTCTAGTTTACTTTACTTGTTATTATGAAGTAGGTACTAGTTTTTGCCAAGGAGTACTAGACTGGCTTTGTGTCAAGAAATGTTATGGTTAGTTGATTGAACAGTTTGCTTTGCCCCGATGCTTGTTTTTGCCATGCCAGCTAGGCAAATATTTCATACAGATATTATCTTCAGTTATCTATTTTAGTTAAAATAGGAAGCAACTTTACATCAACCAAAATTCTTCAACTATTATTATTATCAAACTGCATTTTTTATGCTCTTACTGATCTACAGATCATTCGCCGTATGACGTAATCGCCTTTATGGCTCGGTTCATCCTGGACAACAGAAATCCGCTTGACTCTGCTTTTTTAATTGACCGAAGGAAGATCTCATTTTCGTAAGTATGATTTTCATTAAAGAATCAGCGCGATAAAATAAAAATTCTAATGTGCAATGCCATTTAAGTTTTGCGGTTGTCTGTTACAGCACGCCGTTTCAAGTCTTTCTCGCATTTCTTTAATAAGCAAGCACGAACGTGACGATGTATTTTCTAAAAACGATAGCGATTAGCCGAGGGCTAAATGTCAAAATGAATAATATGATGCTTCATTCACCGTATTTGCAGACGCAGTGCTAAGACAGGATGTCAATTCCGTGTCTGCTTTTCAATATTTTCGACTAGATCCCTCAGTCGAGAATTTAACTAGACCTGTTTTTGCTATCATAATATACACGAGAAATGCTATTCGTATCGTTTGTTATTTGTATTTGCCACCGGTTTCTGTCGTGAATGAGTTCCTCGTTTTGTGCTCGAAGGTGAATCATGTCCTTATGTGGATACGTAGGCCGCATTAATATCCTCGAATATACATTTCTTTTTATTTTCATCGCCAGAGTATTTTTAAAGGCTTATTCGAGCAGGGCCTTTCGTTTTAAGCGCATTTTTGCATTGATTACTGCAATCCGAAATATCCTTTAGCCATCCGACATCAATAAATTCAGTTCTCGAAATCAAATAACACCGAGACAAACTGATGAGACAATGCGTTAGACGAGACGATTGTTTTAAGAGGCGATTGCTTGAAATTTGTCGTAGAAATAAGGAAATGCGCTGCATTCTCAACTGTCGAGTTTATTTTCTGTACAATATTTGCTGTTATATCGTCTTTAATTTCCGTCCTTTATTCTTATGGATAATGAATGACATGATGCTCTTTGCTGACCAAGCGTCATTCCCCTGATGCCGCTGCCATCTTAAACATCAACGCCTGCGCCGTAAAAAATGAAAGATGCAAAAGGAAGTGTGCACTTGCGTGAACGAACTTTCGACCTTCTTTTCTACTGCCGTAACGCATCATTTTTCGCCCATTCTCTGTGTACTGTTAGAATTTTCTTATATGAGTTTTAAGAAGCATTTTAATTATACACAAATTAATTATGTGAGAAAATCTACAATAAAAGAGTCAAAATGAGAATCGAAAGAAAATCCGCGAAACTGTAAATTCCCATTTTCTCAATCATGTTTCTGTAAGCGAAAGATGTCAGCCTAACTTAACTAAGACATATTCAAGCTTAAGTCAGGCTTAAAACGCGGCTTTAATATCAACAGATGCGATGATAGCATTTTAAGTCTGGCTCAAGCCTGTTTACATTTGTGCGGATTTAAACTGGCTTAAACTTAAACGTACTTCGGGAAATTTAATTGCTTACTTGTTTCCATACATGGGGCCGTATTCACAATCGAGGCTAAAGTCTATAGACCGGTCTAAATTTTTAGACCGGACTAAATTGGTATTCACAATGGTGCTAAAGTCTATAGACCGGTCTAAATCAGGCAACATTTAGCCCAAAAATTTAGCCTGCTATCGATTGGGCTAAATGTCATTTAGACTGCAAATGTCATCCTTCTCGGCAGGTTTGATTATACGATTATCAGTGTGAAATTGGCAGCTTTTTTAAATATACATACATACATTACGAATATCAAAGAGCTTTTAAAAGAGAACGCATTTTTCGGAAAATTCGTGATCCACTTTCACTATCTGATTCCCAATTACTCGAACGTTTTCGGTTTGATAGGGAAGGAATTTTATACTTAATGGATTTGATCAGAGAGAACATTGAACACCCTACAGGTCGCAGTCGTGCTATACCACCTATTTTGCAAGTCTGCATCGCCTTGCGTTATTATTCTTGTGGAACCTTTCAAATAACAATAGGCGATACTGAGCATATCAGCCAGCCTACTGTTAATCGAATAATTCATAAAGTTTCTAAAGCACTGGCTACACGAATCGGTCAGTACATTAAATTCCCTTCCTTTGGAGCAATTACAGCGCAAAAAGAATGAATTTTACAACAACAAAAACTGCATTTCGTGGTAAGTTGAAGTTCAACGATCTAAAAAATCGTATCCACCGCACTTCTTTCATTTTAAAAATATTTCAAAACAATTGAATGTCTCGTTTGAAATCATACATGAGCAGCAAGGGAATTATGGGGTCCGGATGGGGTAAAAATCATCACAAAGTCTATGGAGAATTACCGATTTTTTGAAAGGGTTCTCCAGATTCTCGAGAATCCAGCCAGATAGCCAGATCCCCACGCCCATGTATGCTTGAAATTAACATTCAAAGCTAACATTAAATAATCTTCAATTGTTCTTGTCTCTCGTTCTATTTTATCAAGAACAGATTTAGGGGTAAAACAAATATGCATATGTGAGTAAAAACATTACTCAAAGTTTTATATCTTTTGTTAGCTAAACGTCGAATTTTCTTGTTTTTCACTTTATGCACGTATATATATATATATATATAATATATATATATATATATATATATATATATATATATATATATATATATATATATATATATATATATATATATATATATATATATATATATATATATATATATATATATATACAGGCCTGTAGGGAGGGGGGGGTAGGGGGGCCTGCCCCCTCCCCGAAACCAAAAATTTTCTTAAAAACACCAAAGGGGGAGTAAGGGAAAAAATAAGATTCGCAAAAATTTTCGGCGCTTCGCGCCGGAATGAGTAATTGTGTGTTCTATATATCTTTATAATGGCAGAAATTGCATTTCAGAAGGAAAAATGTCAAATTTTTCGGCGCTTCGCGCCTTTTTAACACGATTCTTAGTGATTTTTGCCCTTAGAGACCCAGAAATTAGCTAAAATACACTACCAAAAGTCGAACAACTGTTTTTACCACACTAAAATCGCTACTGCACCATATTATAGTACCTAAAAATTTATGTGTACGGAATGTACAAAGATTTTTGGGAAGACTAAAAACTGTAAAAAGGTGTAAAATTCCCAAAAAATTTTCGGCGCTTCGCGCCGAAATCAGTAATTGTTTGTCCGATTTTCCTTTAAATCAAAAAGTACACACTTTTAAACTCATTTTATCACACAAGAAATATAGCTTATCAACATACATCAGATTTCTTGATGACTGAAAAAGGCGGACTGAACAGAAAAAGCGTAAAATCATGCCGTTTCGGTGTTTTTGATACATTTTTTGGCTTGCTAAATAACCATATTCTAGTAAATTTGCTGCAAATTTTAGTGTTACAATTTTTGCTCAGATGCTCTGTGGTGCTTTGGCTCCTGGGGCTCTGCCCCAGACCCGCTGGGGGGCGCTTGAGCGCGCCACCCCAGACCCCCCAGCCATAGGGAAGGCTACAACCATGGTAACAGGGGTATCCTTAACAGTGTACTTTTTTAAGTAAAAAAAAATCTTGCCCCCCCCGAAAAAAATTTCTGCCTACAGGCCTGTATATATATATATATATATATATATATATATATATATATATATATATATATATATATATATATATATATATATATATATATATATATATATATATATATTATATATATATATATATATATATATATATATATATATATATATATATATATATATATATATATATATATATATATATATATATATATATATATATATATATATATATATATATATATATATATATATATATATATATATATATATATATATATATATATATATATGCTTGTTGCATTTTATTCGGTTCTAAGCATTAGGTTGTCTATAGACCGGTCTAAAGGCTTTTAGACTGGTCTACATTTAGACCGTTATAAAAAACGCAAAAACGCTTTGTGAATACAGACTTTAGACCGGTCTAAAGTCTACAGACCGGTCTATAGTCCTTTTTTGGTCTATAGACTTTAGCCCCCTTGTGAATACGGCCCCTGATCTTAGGGGTTTTTTTGAACCCGCAAAAAATTTTTCACTTCATATTTTGATTTTCCAAAAAATCGTAGAAAACGTCCTGTTTTAAGCGTTTTTCGAATTTTCTATTTCAAAATGCCAAATTATTTCGCTGTCATTTTTTACTATATTCTGTTGAATTTTATCGAATTTGTTTCAAAATTTCTCTATAAAACATTCCGTTTTTATAAATTATGTCGAGTCGAAGTAGTACAACGTTTGTAGAGTGTGTACATTCGAAGTGATGGGACATTCGAAGAGGTAGGACATTCGAAGAGATGGAACATGCGATGAGGTGGGATTTTTTAAGAGAATTATTGAAATAAATTTTGTGTCTTTATTCAAAGAAGTGGGACGTTCGAAGTGGTGGGGCGTTCGAACAGGTGGGATATTCGAAGAGGTAGGATTTTCTGTCTTTTTTTAATTTTCAAATTACATCACTGCGAACCCCTAGGACGATCAAAGAGATAGATCATTCGAAGAGATGGGACATTCGAGGAAGTGGGACTGTGCCTTTTGGACGCGTATGCGTATCCATCGTTTTTCACTACCCCTAAAATGCATTTTAGAAAATTTTTTTGGTTTCACTTGCGCTAAAAATATGACGATTTTTTATTCCGATTTTACTAATATTCTATGCGATATGTTATATGTATAGAGCAAGGACTTTTCGGCTGGTACACTCTAAGGGCCCTGACTCGCCTCCAAAGACGAAAAAATGTTGGATGAACAAAAGGTGGTGAAAGTTTCAGTGCTTGTTTAATTATCTGCTCTTTACTTTCAAAAAAGCTGCAGAAGTGAGCTAAAATAAGTAAAAATGCTGAAAATTTTTTTCGAACTCGACGCCGAGTTAATTGTTTTTACAGAGTCTAGAAATACTGAAATAGGTCGAAAAATGTGCGTCTCGTCTTGTGAAAGGAAATGCTCCCTGAGTGCCATTAAGCTAAGTTAAAAGCTTCCTATGTATGAAACGTACAAACTTTGATGTTTTAGCGGTCAATGTTTCTTCTTGCACTTTGCAATGGGCAGAAAAGCTTATGAAAGCCTTTTGCACGTAAATATTTTATACTACCTATTTTAGCTTTGCAAGTGCAAAATCCATAAAGAAAATTTGCACGTGGCTAAAAAACATCGCGTTGTGTAAAAAAACACTGTTTACAACTTGCGCTTTGTCCTGTGTTTTTACTCTGTTGATCATTCTAGTCTGTACCCTGTAATATACTGTTTTCCATTTGAACAAGTTTCCATAGCTCAAATCGTTTTCTTTATATCGAAATTTGCTTACGTCTCTTTATGCAAACTTATTTGTTATTAATGCAGGCAGAAACTGCAGAAAATTTGAATTTTGTAGTAGAATGTCTTTAACTGAGTTCTGTGTCTGAAATAGTTATAAATGCATCGAAATCGCAATCTATGTATTGCCTTTGCTTTGCGCTTAATCCGACTTCCTTTGACTATTTCGTCTGACGTTCATTGTATTTTTATGTCGTCTTTGTTTCACATTTCCCTTTTCACCTCTGCGCTTTTTATTGCCAGCTTAGCAATTAAATTTGTCTTACTTGTGTGATTATGTGTTATATCATTCGCATTAATTTTGTATTGCGCGCTTTTTCATGGAATTTTTTTCAGTTGTAATCGTTTTTGTTTTCATTTCTCAAGTTTATCGCCTTCTTTCACAGCAATAGTCAGACGTCACACGGTGAAGTGTATAACATTTTAATTGATGCGATTTATTTTAAAAGATGCCCGGCGTGTTTATCGAGGATGTTGCGCCAGCTTATTTTACTACGGCGCTCCAACAACGCCATCATTCTGCAACGACGCCGTCTAGCGATGTGGAATATCTATCAGCCGATTTAGCACACAGACTCAGCTTAGCAGGACACTCTTATTTGGGCGGCAGTCAGGATGTTGCATTCATGGGTAGGTACCTAACCCATGAAGAAATTTATAATGTAAGCGTGAAACCTCTGAGGACATCACTAGGGGTGAATAAACGATTATGTCCCGATCACACGTGAGCGTTGGGGGGGGGGTGGGGGCATAGGTGGGCAGCACCGAAATTCTGGGGGGGTAAAAATTTCTGGGGGGGGTTAAAAAAATTTTTAAAGGTCAAAAATTGTCTTAAAAGTGGTTGTATGGCGAAAAAAACACCATTTTTCGACGTTTCTCGTCGAGCACTATCCAATGGCATCAAAAAATTGCTAAAAAAGCAAAAAAAATTTTTTCTGGGGGGTATTTTGATTTCGGGGGGGGTGTTTCAACTTATGGGGGGTGCATACCCCCCAAACCCCCCACGCTCATGTGTGGTGGGGGGTATGCAACCCCCAGAAGGCCGAATCCCACCAGAAACCAAAATACCTCCCCCATAATTCAGTTTTTGAATTTTTTGAATTTTTTGCAATCTTTGATGCCAATGGATAGTGCTCGATGAGAAACGTTGAAAAATGGCGTTTTCGCCATACCACCATTTCTAAGACCATTTTTGACCTTTGGAAACCAAAATTTTGGTGCTGCCAAGTGCCAACTTATGATTCCGATTCTCCGACTTTCCCATTTTTACGACTGCAGATTCAAATGTGACAGGTGACACTAGCCACACATCAATCAATTAATAAATCGTAATCGTTTATGTGGAAAGTAGCTTAAGGGTGGTCTATGAAACTCCCGCACATCCCAACCCAAAATCTCAAGCCGTTACATGTATGATTACGAATAAATATACTCTGTTTTCCACGCTCAACTCTTAATTTGGTCGGAAAATCGGGATGTTCGGACGGACGGAGTGCGACGGTCGGTGAATCGAGATTTATTTCAGGTCGGAAAAATCTGGATGGTCGGGGAATCGGGACGTCGGAGAAACAATTTTTGGATATCTGTTTCATCATTAACGAAGAATCGGGACAGAGCGCAATAAACTTTTACTGATGTTTTCATTAAATGGTATTAGAAAGAAATGACAGCTTGATTTATAGGCCTTTCTGACTAAATATGTAGTTGGACATTGACTACCTGACTAAAGGAGCGAAATTAGTAGAAATCAATTTCGTCGGTTAATAAGTTCACTTTTCAGGCATCTCTAAGTGCATGGGTCAATTTTTGTGCAACTGAAATACTCTTAATTATATGTAATTATTTCAAAAAACTTTTGCATCGGTTCTCAGCTCAAATTTTCAGACTTAGTTGCCGCAGCGCCTATGCCATACAAGTTATGGCCTATTTCTGAGCGGGGAATAAGTAAAAACACTATTTTTGGTCACGGCTAAAAATTCCAACAGTGTTCTGTCCGAATGAAACTTGAGGGAATCTCAAATTTAGGGGGAAGGCCGACTGTGGATAGGAGATCCATTCAATGTACGAGGATAGGGTCATACAGCACTTTATCGCATAAAATACATGCAAGAGTTGGATAGGGATCCCACCATTTAGGAGGCAGCCCTTCATCCCCGAAATCCATTTCTATTTTTAGGCAAATTTTCCTATGTATAATAAGGGTTGTCCCGGGGCAGACTTTTTAGCCGGGGCAAGATGTTAGGTACACAATGTATGCAGACCCTATATATATATATATGTGTACAATTAAGATTATTAATAGTATTTTATGCAATAGTACTTATTACTTTAGTGCAAAAAAGGGATTAATTAAAGAGTGCTTGTCTTATGAAGGCTTTAAATTAATACATTAAAAACTGGGAGAATAACAAAAACCTTTTGAAAAGTATCAATGATGCTTCTGATCCTGAATGAGTGTTATCCTCAGAGTTTCAAAATATAGTAAGTGTAGAGCGGTTTCCCAGGAGGCCGAGTAATTGCAAGAAAATTTGTGAGTTAATAATAGAATAATCACATCAGAACATCAGACAGTTATCCAATCTCACAATATGCGGTATTAGTCATTAATAATTGGATAGAAATTTTGTGTAATGCTTTTGGTTACAACGTCTGCAGAAAAATTATTCAAAATTAGCATTTTAGCTGATAGCATGCATTTTACAGTTTTACCAGCTCCTATTTACGCCAATTTTCCCTTTTTAAGAGCGAAATTTTGAAGAGATCTGAGATCTAAGTAAAAAAATCAGATCACATCCTAAGTAGTTCATGGATTTATACCGCCTATTTAAAATTATCCATGTCTTGTCTTCCATCCAGCTCTGCTACGCTATAAGAATGCTGATTTACGAGTCTTAAGCATCTTTCACTAGTCAAAATTGTGGCTGCGGCGTAAAAAATTTAGGACAGCACAAGCTTGAATTCCGAAAAATTTTTAAAACTGAATTTCGACAAAAAATTATTACATGGTGCAAAATAGTAACAGCATAGATATTTTGTCAGGGCCCCAATAAGTACAATCATAACAAGTAATCCTTATTCCTTCCATAGCTGATCATTCAATCAATTTTCCTATATTTAATCCGGTTAGAGTTAATAAATCGTATGAGTTTCATTTATATGATCTAACAGAATGAAATAAAGGTAATGCATCCTCCGATTTAGACTACTTATTCTGAGAGATGAACTATAACGTAAAAAATAAATCACGAATATGTTGAGGGATCGAATAAATACCTATCCAGCAATTCGGTCTTGAGTTTCTATCACTTCTCTTGAAGTCAAAAACACTGAATTTGAATTGCCTGAGTTGAATACGAAGTCTATATTTTTGCTACAGGAACAGATCACTATTAAATTTTGCTATTCGAATTCGCTAATTCTTAAATAGACCCTTTGTATGCTTCCTTACAATGGCCTAGATTGATTTTAGGAATTTTAGATTTTACTCTTAATCATCAATGTTTTAGCCCCGGCCCGGAGCAAGCCTTGCCCCGGCCCGGGGCTAGGCATAAGCCTCGGCCGCACCGGGACCGAGGCTTGGGACATCCCTAGTATAATTTTATCTATTCGTACCTACTCCTATTTTTCTGCCTTTTTTAATTTTTTTGTGCTTTCGACTAAAGATTGGAGATTATTTAGTCCTTTCGAAAAATGACTGGCTATCTAAATCGAAATTTCAGGTTTTGTTCTGCACAGTGCAAAGCTTTTTAGCCTTGTGCAAAAAAATTAGATTTTTGCATGCGTAAAAAAGTGCACATAAATAACGACGTGCGAAAGGCTTTCAGGAGGCTTTTTGCAAAGTTAATAAGGGCCCGTGCAAAAAACCCTGGTTTGGTTTAGAGCTGTACCGGGGCCACCTTTTTTACGGGGGCCATGGCCTAAAAACATACCATGTCATGTCAAATATCAGTTGACATCCCCATGCTGACATTTGTTACGTAATATATGTGTCCGGCTCTTATTCGTCACATTTATTATAATAGTGGTAAAAAGCAATAAAAAATAATAATAGGTAATGATAATAATATAATAATTAGAAATAATTATAATTACTTTGCATTACTCAACAAATCATATTTACTTATATGTTTTGAGCTTTTCAACTAAGTAAGTGAAAGCCCTTGAAATTAAACCGGCGTAATCACTGTTTTTTATTTTTGTACGGGATTTTCCGAGAGATCTTTATACATATTTGTACACAAAGTATAGGCAGTTTTTGGCCGATTTTCGATTGTACAAAACAAATTCAAGTTTTTGTACAAAAAATAAACAGTGAACGTAATCAACAATTTTATGAGGCATCGTATAAAAACAATTTAATATTCAATCAGGGTTTTATGCATCGAAATATACAGTCGGCTGCTCTCACATCTATCACAGCCATCCATGTAACAGGGGAATGGGGGATACCCCCACCCAAAGTCGGCCGTCCTCCATCCCCCCAAAGCTAGAAAATTTTTGATTCCCCCTCCGATTTTTAGAAAAAATCAAATTTTTCTGGCTGATTTAGGTGTTTTTGGCCGCTTTTGGTCAAAAATTGGAGTTCATTTATCCCCCCCTAAAAATGGCCGAAGGATTCCCACCCAAAATTTCAAGCCATTGCATGTATGATCACAGCTGTAAGCAGACCTGCGCATGTGGGTTTGGGCTGAAGGACGAATTTCCTATGAGAAGATAAAGTAAAATTAAGGCCAGAAACGGACAGGGGTCAAGACTCTTTCGTGAGAAATATAGTTATTGCGCTTTTTAAACCTTTCTATCCATTTCTAAAATCATTTTGGCTCGAAAAAGCTCTGTTTCCAAACTGGACTGACCCCAGACCGTAAATGTTATGCAATGCAACTGTTACTGAAAATTATGACTTGATGCAAAGCAACAATAATTGGTTTTACGTGCCAAGGGCGTCGCCAAGAGGGGGCACATGCCCCCTCTCTCGAAATTTTTTCAGGAATTTTGTTGACTTTTCTGGTGCAAAAATTGTGTTCAGAAAATTGAGTTTGAAAAGGCAAAGAACGTCAAAATTTTTCGGCGCTTCGCGCCGAGTCATTATTATTTATGTTATATAAATCCATGAGTTTGAAAGCTTGAATCGGCTGAAATAATACAGCGCCTGATGATATGTACATCTATTTATCTTATTGGCAGCGATCCATTGCTGCACTGTATACTTAGCTACTTAGCCGAGAACGAAAAACGCATTTCAGCTTAGAAATTTTGTGCAATGTATGAGTTGATCAATTTTAACTGTTTTTGGGCTTAACTCGGAACCAATATTCGGCCGATTTTGCGAAAATTTTAACGCTACAATTTAACATCAAATTGCTTTTTTTGCAAAATTTTCCGAGGCTCTGCCCCGGACCCAACTGAGGGGCTCTTGAGCGCGCCACCTCAGAACCCCCAGCCGCAAAATCTCGCGTGCATGAACAAAGATTTTTTGCAACACAAAGAAAGGTAAAAGGGTTCGAAATTTCTAAAAGGTTGCCTCTTCTGTATGATCTAAGCGGTCAAAAATTTTCTGCGCTTCGCGCCGATTCATTATTTTCTGCATTAGTTTTCTTTGCAAAACCGCAAAATTAAATGCAAAGACAAGAATTTATAAATGTTTATGTGAGTCAAGTTTTAACTTGATATTGAGAAGAATAGATTTTAGATATTCAAGTTTGAAATCAAGCAAGAAGATTTTTTAATTCTTTTTAAAATTTGTTTCTTAGTTATGGCATACGATCTTGTCGAAAAACGCTAAAAAATGCCATTATTATTCGAGTACCAGTCTAATGGTTCTTGAAATAAAGGACTTTATAAAATTTCGGGCCCCCCAAAATGAAAATCATGGTTACGCCCTTACATGTATTAGGTAATAAATGTCAGCATGGGGTTGCTCAGGCCCGTATCCAGGATTTTATTTCGGAGGAGGGGGGCCGAAAACTTTTGAGGCCAGACATCTAGAGAACCATTAGGAGATAGGCGAAAATAAAGGCGAGTTTTGAGCGTATCTCGGCGAGCTCTATATCGATGGTGAAGAAAAATTCTTTATTTCATATTGATATACAGCAAATTAGTCATTTAAACTGATTTCTCATCACTTAATCGACGAATTATTTCTTATGTCTTGCCTTTGCACTCAATCATTGTGCTGTACAGAGAATACAGATAATGATAAATTCGGCGTCAAGCGCCGGAAAAATTGAAATCGGATCGAAATTTTGGATAAGGGGTTCCCGGCCGTTTTTAGGGGAGGGGTAAAGCACCTCCAATTTGATGCCCTCCAATTTCCGGCCAAAAATCACCTGGAAACGGTCAATTTTTTAAAAATCGGGGGTGGTTCGAAAATGTTCTGGTTTTGGTAGGATGGGGCGACCAACTTTGGGTGTTCCCGATTACAAATATGGCTGTTCTGTTCAACAACTGTTGAGCTTCACAGGTAGTCCAGACATTACCTTGCTAATGAATCACGATTCAAGCGCCGCTTGTCAATCGTCATATATGATGACATCATTGAGTGGCGGCGGTGGCGATAGTCGGAGCAGTTGTTCGACAGACGGCGCTGACTACGCGGCGCTGAATGAACCAACGCCGTGTGAAATTATGCAAATGGTGGCAGCTCAGAACAGAAAATCTCAGAATACCACCGAATGCGTGCCGGTGCCTAGTTCAGAACATGTTGCCGAAATAGTAGGCAGACAAGGTTAGGTTAGCTTTGAGTTTTGATTGCTAAATTGGGATTTGCCTATGCGAACATGACATTTATGATAAGACTTTAGAATTCTGCAATATTCTATTCGGTTTTTTATTTTTTTAAATTATTTTAGCATCTTTCAATAAGTTTGTCGTAGCCAAGAATCAAAAGCGACAACATTTATTTTTCGCTTTAAAGATAGAGTTATAGGGAGTGTTAGCATGCTTGATGGAATTGGGAATTGTTAATACACTACACTGAATGCTTTTAGTTTTTTTCTACTTGACGATATCTCTAATAATTCAAATTTCGTGGTCTTCGGTAGTTAAAGCAAATTTATCTCAGGCGACTCTTGTGTAAGGTTTTGTATTTCTAGGAAATCTTAATGCTCTAAATATATACTCATGTCCTCTAAAAACCCCCTTTTTTGCTTTTTTTGTGCAATTTCTCTTTACACCTTACCTCCGGCCTCCAGTTTTTGGGCTTGTTTATCATGGCTACACCATGTCTGAGTATTTCACCACTCTTTTTAGTTCAATATTCCTTCCTTATCTCAATATTTTTCAAAAGGTGTACTTCAAAAACTTATGGGTTCCTAAAAAATCCATTCAATTAAAAGCTTTTTATCCGAATTTTGAATTTTATGGCATTGCAATGAGGCAAAAAGTGTGGTAAAAGATCTAAGAACGTACGAGTATAAGAATGCTCTTGAAAACTTATTTTATGAAGAATTTCCCAAGGAACCATTTTGGCACCTAAAAAACCTAAGTTGTCCTAATAAGAACCCATTTTTAGGCTTTTTTCAGGAGGGCATTTTTCTCAAAGCTGCGTTGCAAATTTTGTGGGGAAAATAAGGCAAAATCGAGGCCGAAAGGGATAAAAATTGAAAATTTTCTTCAAAAGTGCTTCAAATTGACCAGAAACTGCTAATAACGTAGTTTTAACGCTATTTTAGCGCTTATATCAGTTTTTGAGGCTATTTTGGCCCAAAAAAAGCTCAATTTTCGACCCCCAGATCGGCCATGCTGTGCACCTATGATCGCGACTACATATGCGCTTATCAAAATGTATGGATAAGCTGGATACTGCAAGTCAAATGCAAGCGAAGTTAGCGATTGGGTTTTGTGGAGGACAGTATTTAATAAGGGTATTCCTGTAGTATGTCTCCACGTATCCACCTACCTGTAGCATGTCTCTACTCCTACGCAGAACTTCAATTTTTTTTATCGATTTTAGGACATCAGTTAATAAAATGGAGGAAACTAAAAGAAAATAAAAAATCGAGAAAATTTCTATCGATAAGATGACATTCTGTTAGAAACAAAAAATAAAAAAAATATTCAAAAAAATAAATACAAATAAAAAATAAAAAATGAACAAATGGAAAAAAATTAAAAAAAAAACTAAAATGAAAATGAAATGATAAAAATGAAGTTCTGCGAGGTGGAGACATGCTACAGGCAGGTGCAGGCCCGAAGCCAAGGGGAAGGCAGTTGCCAACCCCCGGAGACAAAAAAAATTTTGCCTCTCACAAGGACCCCCAAACGAAGAGATGAAGAATTATCGAAGTGCATTCAAAAAGTCGCCAAAACAGGTTTTTGCGTACTTTTGAGCTAATAAACACAAAATTTTACATCGCTATGCGCCGAATTCATTGTTTCTGCATAGTTTTGCCTTTTTAAACCGTTTAAACTTTAGTTAGACATGCAGAAAATGTCAAATTTTTCCGACGCTTTGCAACGAATTACTAATTTTCTGGTTGTTATTCTTTGCAGAGCACGAAGGTTGAGTACAAATACAAAGAGTTAAGAAATTGTTTATGAATTGGACGATGTGAAATCAATTGTGCAGACAGTTTAAGCGATATATTTTTTGTAAATCAGTATGCAATAAACTTGAAAATTTTTGAAAATTTTTTTGAAAATTTTCTTCATTATCATGTAGAGCTCGTCGAGAAACATTCAAAACTGCCCTTATGTTTGACTACCCCGAATGGTTCTCGAAATATCTGACTTTCAAAATTTTTTGTCTCCCCCCCGAAATAAAATCCTTGCTACGGGCCTGGGTAGATGGATACATTTTTTTGGCAGGTGCAGACATACTATAGGAATACCTTTAATGGGTCGATTTTAGAGGATATGACTACATAGTTCCCTATTTTGGGTCGCCCAATACCAGGCTTATCCCAAAATTGAATCCGCTTAAGTGCTTGAAGTCATCATTAAGTTTAAAACTATGAAATCTTTTATTTATAGTCTGTTTGTATCCGTGATTAGAAATGCTTATGTTGAGGGCAAATATAGCTGAATAAAGCAATTAAGCTTAATTCTCATAGTGTACGGGTGATGCTATGTTATTTTAATGGAATCAGACTTGCATAATATTAAGGCAAACCTAAGACCCAGAACGGACAAAATGCAAAACTTTTTCGCAAAAGTGTCCGAAATCATTCAATTTCTAGATGAAGTAATAAATTGCTTGGTCTATCGCGTACAATACTTTTGCAACAAAAATGCGCTGCCTCTCCTTATTTTACATCATTCATAACGTTTTTCTTTTTTGTTGCTGTGTTTATTCATTGATTCATTTTCATTCTGGTCAATACCATTTCACTTTCACGGATTAGATAGCGCGCACTGCCTATTGCTAAACATTTATCATGTCCATACATGTAACGGCTCGAAATTCGGGTGGAGGGTTCCCGGTCATTTTTAGGGTGGGGTCCGGTGAATGACCTCCAATTTTCGGCCAAAAACGGCCTAAAAATTAAGTTTTTTCCAAAAGCGATGGAGGGTCAAAGATTTTCTGGCTGTGAGGGATGGGGGGACAGCCAGTTTTGGGTCCCTCACTCCAACATGTATGCCCATGTCCGTTTTTTCCTTGTTCTAACGCTTGCGGTCGTGCAAAACGGTTGCTTAACAGACTTTATATCGGCTAAACAGACGGCCGTCTGGGAATCGTACGAATGCGCACAATGGCGATTTGCTGCTTTTTCTGGTCGTCGTAGGCATGTGATTAAATATTACAGCGAAGTTGCAAAATCTGCGATAGGAAAAATTGGTCATTCAGCATTTTCTTGGTATGGCGAGAAGGGATGAAATGAAATATGCAATTGTACCAGGAACCTAAGGCGAAAATTGTCTAAAAACGTAAAGCCGACTGGTTGTACCACGCGGTGCATACGAAAGCTGTATCTGATGTGCTTGTCTGGTTTGCGCTTTCAGCCATTATTTTTTGATACACGATCTCGCAAAATGAAGGCGCGATAAGCCCTAGAAACGTCTATTTTTAGATCGTTATTGCACTTTTGCCTATAAAAAAGTCTTTCTGTAAGATTGTAAATTAATATTTCCTTCTCCACGTCTAGCGTTCATTGCGCATTAGTAAATGGAATAATAGGAAACACTAGCTGCAAGATTTAGATTTCTCGCTGATTTAAAAACGAACATTCTTTATACGTATGTGATATAAATAAAAACGTTGAAATAATGAGCTGTTCATCTCATGTGCGGTCGACGTGAAATTTTTAGACAATCGCATTAGTCGTCCACAAAGCGTGAAAACTAACAAATTTTAGGGCGAAGCTTTGAATGTGCGTAATCTTGATAGAACTTAAAAATGAACAAAAAATATTGAAGGGATTCTTGACGAGCCAGTTTTTTGGACCGTAACAAACCACTTATTAAACTAACGCTCATTTTGGCCTACTTTTATTTAAAATTGGTCGTGTTTTAGTATTTTTGAATTTATGTGCCAACCTTCGACCACGCGGTTATAATTTTTAATAATTGAGTTGAGTACACATGCAAAATAAGTAAAATTATCTTGACCAATATTTGGAGATATGCAATTGTGAAACTTGAGAACAGAAGACCACATAGAGGTTTTTTAGATTGTTTATTAGAAAGGCGCTGACGTAGAATTAAGTCGAATGTTTTATTCCGGCACTTCGCTTAATCGACTGATTGCACCAGGCTAAAATGCACAAGTAGACCTGTAGTCAGGAAGGCAGTGGAGTTGCCCCACTTTTTATAAGACTTCCCTAAAAGACGCTGTTTTTTCCGCACACGGCCATTTGTCCTGTGCGGAAAATGCTCCATAAATCGTCCGCACAAACGGCAAATATTCACGCATGTATACATACTTTATATTCCAAACAATGCAGCATTTTATTTTCTTTTTACTGAGAATATGTTTTTTCTCTCCATTTTTTCAATTTATTTATCCTTTATTTATTCACGTTTTTCCATCATATTGATGACTTTCTATTATTGTAACGGATTGTTTTCAGTCGCTTGTTAAAATACAGCATCATTTTTTCAAAAGAAAAATGAGAAATTGTAAAAAATATAACAAAAACGCAGGAATCACTGAAACGCTATGATTTTACATGATAGATTACTTTCTGATGTGTCAAACAGGCAATATTTCTGTTGAAAAACAAATATGTGTATCGAGCAAGATTAATTGCTAACAGGGAATACACGAAAATAGGTACTGCGAAGCGCCGAAAATGGAGATTTTCCTAAAACGTTGCCGACATATCGTTGAATTCTGTGTAACTTCATCTTGAAAATACGTCGAAAACTTTCCGTTCCGTGCGAAAAAATCGACAAAATTTCCCGTACTAACCCAAAAAATTCGCGGGTGCGGATAAAGAAAAGTCTGCTCCAATAAAGAAAATGGACTTTTGTAAGCATTATCAATTGGTGAGATTTCGATATTTTTAGCTTTCTGCAATAATTTAAGCAATGTGATATTATTCTTTTTTTCGAGCATGCAAAAGGTTTATTTGTTTTTATCCATTTCGAAAATCAGTTTGATCTGATATGAGCTTCTGAAGCAACAACCATGATACTGCTCATATGTAGTAATCAGGGGGCTTCGCATCTGCGCATAGGGGTGAATGGTCCTTAAAACCCCCAGAGGGGTCAGGCAGACAGGTACTGATAGGCGATTTTGAGCTTACGTAGCAAATTCTGAAAATTTGTTTGCATCGGATATGCATATTTTGTCCAGTTTACTTTTATGTAAAGTGTCAAATTTAGTTAAAATTACGTGCTTAGTCCATATTTTATCGGTGCTTCGCGCCAGACTGATGAATTTATCTGTATTCCATCGTGAAACTGGCATAACACAGTCAAAATGGGCTAAAAATACTTTCAAAAAAGGTTGTCTCATCGCAAAAATGTGTATCGTTTTCGTCATTTGACCATCTTATTAATTTTACATTATTCTATGATTTCGCTCCCCCGAAAATATCCGAAAAAGATTCTAAAAAAATCTTGAAAAAGTTCCGAAAAGTCTACATCGGGTAAAATCTTTGCCATATACAAAAATTATTCTGCATTGCATATATGTATATAACTGAATAAGTTTCCACAGGACTAAGACTGACATTTGGACGGATTCTCGGTTTACAAAAAATATTAACTTCTATTTTTCCTCAAAATTGGTAGACTAAATGCGTTGTATAAAAACGATTTTTTACCTGAAATACGAACAAAGGGAGCAAAATCTAACATTTAAAGGATAGGCTACAGCGATATGATGTAGCGAATGAATATCGTAGATAATTTTATTTTAATCGTATTTAAACGTCGTCAGATCAGTTACTTGCCCTTCAAGACGTTATTTCCGACTGAATAGACGAAACGGTCGTAAGCAACTTGAAAAATTTGTTAGATAAGTGAAAGGTTGATTTATTTGGGGTTTTTAATTGTTCTTAGCCCGCTGTGCTTTGCGTTTCTGGAGTCTTCTGCCCACATTAGTCCCCTTCAAGATGTGGTATAATACCTTATTTACCCAGAAGATACAAAAAATATTTTCCTTAGCATATGTGCTGTTTCCATAGGTTTTCGAAAATTAACCGTATCTGCCTGTTCCTGGCACTCATCCATTAGCAGGCAAAGGAAGGTCATTAGAATATAGAAAAAAACCGCTTCCTATCTGTTAGGCTTTTCGGATTGAAGCGCATCTGATGTTTTCTGATCTCTGCTCTAATGTTTTGACGCGTACGCTTTAGCGTATTGCTTTTTAAAAGGCTAGACGATACTTCAAAAGTATGTAGCAACGAATCGTGCACTAGAGCAACATATGTAATGCTTTTCTCGTTGGAGATCAAGCTTATAGGTAAGTAAGTAGTACGAATTAATTGATTCGAGTTAGAAAATACTTCTTTGCTTAGCAGATTCACTCTTGATCCGGCATTCTAATGGTAGACATTTATAAGAATGTGATATTTTTAAAATTTTCGATTTTAATGCCCTAACAAGACAAAGTAATAAGCGATCGAATCGCAGCACGAAATACAAGGATTTTCTTTAGCAACTCATAGGTTCCTTTCAAAGAATACTTGCAAACAACTTGGTCGTTCCTATCTTCCTGGATAGGAATTAATTCATTAGTAAATCTGCTTTATTTGCGTTTGCTATGCAGACACACAGGCATGACCGGTTCGGGGATGAATGCGCGATAAATGAGCCGAAATTACGAAAAACCAGCCAAGTTTACAGCTGATTTTTCAAAAGCTGACGATTTTGTGGGGGCGAAAAGCCCCCGCGAGCATCTATGGTGCTATGACTTTTGAGCTTAGGAGTATTATTAAGAAATTTCGTATTAATTAGTCACGGATTATGCTTTTTATATTAATCAAAGTCAAAAACTAAGGTGCATGTTTTTAGGTTGTAAAATAAAAGCTTTGCGGGCCAAAACGAACACGTATATCAAGACGCCGGTGCGTGGCGAAGATTCTATTTTTGTTGTGACGGGTCGAAAAGATGACGTTGAAGCTGCTAAGCAGGAGATATTATCAGCAGCAGAGCACTTTACTCAAATTAGAGCATCCAGAAGACATAGTCAGGTGAATGCGATAGCCTAAATATGATGTTTTTCGAGTTTATGGTCATTACACTTTTGTTCCCAACCCTTACCTGGGCAATGGTCACTGGTTCTCCCGTCCAACTTTTAGCCAAAATGGTTGTAGTTCCTGTCTGAAGGTACCATTTTTTGAGTGTATTCCGCTAAAATACATGAATCTTTTTACCATATTTTCAATGCCTACTCATTTTATATTATATTTGTATTGATAATACATTCCCCGTTTTTACGTCTCTTTATGCTTTCACCGCATGAAATCTTGTCTTATTTTAAATCTTATCCATCGCTACTGCCTTTATTTGATTTTATAAAAATAAGGAATGGTCTAGAAGCACATGTAAAAATTCCCTTCTCCCCGTTCAACTTATAGTATTGTTCTCCTAACTCTAAACTTGGCGGGCTTTCTGGTCATAGATGCACAGAATGACCGATTTGGGAGGGGTCAGCCGAATCGGGGGAGGGGTTAAAAATTGAGCTTGGGTCAGAATGACCTCAAAAACGGGTATAAATGCTAAAATTCCGTTTAACCTACGTTATATAGCAGTTTCTGGTCAATTTCACGCACTTGAGGAATATTTTAAGTTTTCATCAATTTTTTGGCTTGAATTTTGCTTCATTTTCTTCCACAAAATTTCCTATTTTCCATTTGGGGGTCTAGACCCTCTAACTCTCACGTGCATACATGCTTCTAACTATAGACCCAAGCATGGGTGCTTTGAGAATCAGCCTAACATGGTGTCGTGTAGAGCTGGTTCCGTGAAAACTAAATGTTTTAGCTTTATCGAACCTCAATAATACTAGTGAATTGTACAAATATTAAAATGCACGGTACGAATTCAGACTTTTCAAAATAATTATATTTACTTTTTAGTAACGGGTGTCAAACAACCTTTTGCGTCCCCCTTGCCATATGTGCACAGCATAAGAATTCTGGGAAAGGGGTGAAATTATAAAGTGCCTTTTTTGACCCAGAAATGGTAGGTACGCGTTAAAAATATCGTTTTTCAATGTCTTTGACGATGCTTTATCTTTCTAGAGCATAAAAACATAGGAAAAATTTAAAAAAATCAAAAAGTCGATAAAATTGAACAAAATATAGATAGTCAAAACAGGAGTATAATGTCGCGAAGCGCCGAAAATTTTATACTTCTGAGGCAATAGATAACTAAAAACGTTTATAACGGCACCTTTTCTACGGATTTTTAGAAAATGTTGGGAACTTTAGGAAAATCGTGGATTGAGGGGTGACAATTTTTCTGGGGAGAGTGAAACTCTCCCCTAAACCCCCACCCCCAAGATCATGTATATATGCTGCAGCCGTTTACATATTGTGCTAACCTATAGATACCGTCATTTTATTTGGAACTTATGGGTGCATTTTTCAGTCTAAAATAGTTAATAAGTATGGCGGCAAGTTATGAGAACAAAATCAGCGTATTCTTTACCGCAATGAATGTGTCATTCAAATAAGCTCACGATTCAGGAACTGATTTTACGCTTGGCTGACACGGGAAACTAGACTGCTTTTGCGCAATTTGGTGAAGGGCGAACCCAAATTTCATCATAAGGAAGTTAAAATGTCCTAATTGATATCAATCACGAACAGAAGGAAAGTTTCCCTTGAGTCGCCTGAGACGTTCTGGATTAGAGCTGTACCGGTACCGCCTTTTTACAGTGGCCGGGGCTCGGGCTGGAAGTTTGGGGAAAATTTCTGGGATAAATATATAGTCAGATTAAGACTGAAAATGATTAAATTCGACCAGAATCTGAGAATTAATGCATTTAGTACGGGATTTAAATATTTCAACTTATTTTTAATATCACTTCAGCTCAAAAAAGCTCTATGATCTTCAGACCAGGCTGGGCTGACCTCACGCCGCAAATGCTCCAGGAATGCCACTTAAGCTGAGGCAAATGATCTAAGTGGGGGTCAGAGCAGTGTTTTTTTGTATTCGGCAAAGGTTTTTCCCGATGTACAAAGACTTTTGGGGACCGTCTTTGTACATGCACACAGATTTTTGGGGAGACAAAAACTGCAAAAAAGATTTCAAATTCGCAAAAGTTTTCGGCGTTCGCGCCGAAATGAGTAATTCTGTGTTCTATATATCTTTATATTAACAGAAATTGCAATTTGAAAGGAAAAATGTCAATTTTTCGGCGCTTCGCGCCGTTTTGAGACGATTATTAGTGATTTTTGCCCTGAGCAACCCAGAAATCAGCTAAAATACACTACCAAAGGTCGAACAACTCTGTTTTTGCCACACTAAAATCGCTACTGTACCATATTATAGTATCCAAAAATTTGTGTGTACAAAATGTACAACGACTTTTAGGGACCATCTTTGTTTATGTACAATCGGACCTTGTACAAAAAAAACACTGGGTCAGAGTAATTCATAATTCGTATAATAATAATAATAGTAATAATAATAATAACAATAATAATAATAATGACGATATTATTATTTTTATTATTATTATTAATTTTTTGTTCATTCAGGGCGGGGCGCCGGCGCCTGGCCATGTAACAGCTTACGTGCGCGTACCGTACAAATTTGTGGGTTTGGTTGTGGGACCAAAGGGCGCGACAATCAAGCGCGTCCAGCAGCAGACGCACACTTACATTGTGACGCCGTCGCGCGACAAGGAGCCAGTGTTCGAGGTGACCGGATTGGCGGACAATGTGGAAGCGGCGCGACGCGAAATTCAAGCGCACATCGGCAATCGCACGGGTTGCAACACCACTTTGGTGCCGTCTTTTGGCAACGTCTCACCCTTCGTCCCGTCGATGCATTACGTTCGCGGTAGCGACGAATCGGCGGCGACGATCCTGGCGGGAGGTGCGTATTCGTGATCTGAGGGGAGGGGCTTTCCAACCCCAAGAAAAATTTTATTACTCCCCCGCTAACGCTTTTTTTGTATTCCGTAAAGATTTTTCCCGATGAGCAAAGACTTTCCGGTACCTTCTTTGTATACATGTACAAAGATTTTTGAGAAGACAAAAATTGCAAAAAAAGGTTTAAAACTTGCAGAAATTTTCGGCGCTTCACGCCGAAATGAGTAATTATGTGTTCTATATACCTTTATAATGGCAGAAATTGCATTTGGAAAAGAAAAATGTCAATTTTTTTCGGCGCTTCGCGCCATTTTAAGACGATTCTTGGTGATTATTGCCCTCAGAAACCCAGAAATTAGCTAAAATATACTACCAAAAGTCGAACAACTCTGTTTTAACCACACTAAAATCGCTACCGTACCATATTATAGTACCCAAAAATTTGTGTGTACAAAATGTACAAAGACTTTTAGGGACCATCTTTGTACATGTACAAACGGACCTTGTACAAAAAAACACTGCCCCCTGCCTTAGAAATTTTTTCACTACCGCCAGAATTCGCGATTTTGAAAAAAATTTCTAAAAAAAATCGTAGAAAAGGTATTACTCTATGCGTTTTTAGCTGTCTTATTGCTCAAAAGTGTCTAGCGCCAAACACTCACTTTTGGACTATATTTTATTCAATTTATTCGAATTTTTTTTCGGCTTATTTTTGAGATTTTTAAATGTTTTTAGGCTCTATAAAGATAGAGCATCGTGAGAAACGCCGAAAAAAACGATGTTTTTGACGCTTATGCACTATTTTTGAGCCCAAAAAGGCTCTTTGAAATTTTACCCTTTTTCAAAATTCCCTTGGTGTGCATGTCTGCAGGTGCATATAGTGATCGAACGCGCTCAAAAAAAACCGGGCCCGGGCTTAGCTACCGGGCTCGGACTTACTTGCTCAAGAATATACATCTGTAGATATATATCTATTATAGGTATTTATTAAGGTCTGACGATTACGTATAGCCAGTATACATATGTGTATAGTTAGTATAAACGTCAATAAATAATGTATGTACTAAGTTAAGACAGATATAGTAAGAGAAAAGTATGTGCGTACAAAATTTTAAATTAAATATGAGTTAAAGATTCAAGATAGGTTGACAACAAGATGTTATCATAATGGTAAGATAATGCTTTATTATTAGAGTTTTCCATTTGTGTATATTTTCCTAAAATCAGTTCCAGTCTATAGAATCAAAATCCAGAGTATTCTACCATATGACGCCCAGAATACAATGTTAAATTCCTCAATTGATCCATGCATACGATTCAATTTTCTCAAAATTACTCTCTCCAATGGCAAAATGGAAGTTTGACAGAAAATTTTTTCAATATGTTAGAAACATATGGTCTAGAACCTAAGTCGGCTACCCAAAATCCTGGACTCATTGATATGCGTAGTAGATACATATCACTAATTGTACCATAACGATCTAAATTCTAGCTAGCTAATTAATTGACCAGATTGCAAAAAACATCTTTTTATACTCAGGTGGGGAGAACGTTAATGGTGGCGAGAATTTAATTATTTGCTCGAATTGGCTACTGACGGGCAATGAAAAATTTTTAGTGCGCATAACAGGCTCTTACTCTCAATGAATTTAGAGAAGTACAAATATACACGTCATACTTATAACCTGATGCGAATGAACATGCATTACAGATATGAAATTAAGATAGCTAGCCAGAAGAACTGAATTTCAGGATAAATTGAAGCAAAATGATGAATGCTTTGTCTAGTTTTAAATATTCGGCAAACAAAACATCTGGTCGATAAATGACTGACTTTTATATTCATAAAGTGCAGTGCGCACGCACTCAATTTTGATCTCTTGTAGCATATGACCTCTTATCACAGATCTGTATCGAAATCAGCCGATCCCTATTATTTTAGAATCGAAATCGAATCGGAATCGGCAGGCACGTTTCTGTCCGTCCTATTTTGGGGGACCAACACCAATTTTGGGGTACTAAGCCCAAAAAGGCCAAAAATAGCACAAAATAACGTTTAGAATGTCCTATTTTTCCGATTTTTTTCAATTTTGGGAGGTCCGGAGTCCGGACCCCCATTCCTCCCGGAGCTACGTGCCTAAGAATCGGCGATTCTAAGTTTTGCAGAATCGGAATCGGCATCTCTGAGATATGAAGAATCTGAATCGGTCGTTTTCAAAAAAGTGGTATCGGCACATCCCTAGTGGAAAGCCGCCCCCAAGATCACTTATGAATGACGCGGTATCCATTATCATGAGTTAGCCAAATTTTACTGCGTTTTTGTCTCAGACACGAGCACTGGCGCGAATTTACGAAGCATTGAAGGACAGCTGGCGGCGCAAACGCCGTTTTTCGGTGGCGGATACGGCAACGCGACCGCCGCAGCCTTCCAACCTGCTCCGCCATTTATTGGCGCCGGCGCACTGTACGCACCTCGTAGTGACGTCACGATTACGACCTGCGACGAGTTTCGTTGCAATGGCTTTGACGTACCTGCAGCAGCCGCCTCATACGACCATCAATATAAGTATGAACCATACAAGTGCAGGGAGATGAGGGATCCCCACCCAAAGTTGGTCGCCCCCCCCACCCAATCCTAAAGCCAGAAAATTTTTGACCCCCCCCGATTTTTTTGGAAAAATTTGCTTTTTAGTTTTTTTTGGCCGAAAATTGGAGGTCATTCACCCCTTCACCTCTTGAAATGGCCGGGGACTCCGCCCAGAATTTCGAGCCATCACGTATGTATGTGATATGAACATACGTCATTGAAAATATTTTTGCTGGTCTCATTATTCTGAAGAATTGGGATTAAGTTCTGATGGGTGGGTGAACCAAATCGACCTTGCATTCGAGAACATTTTGTTATCATTCTTTTCTAATTCAATTTTTTTTGTTTTCTTCCAAATTATAATCCTTCCAATGTAATGTACTTATTACGCTTTTTGCTTGCTCTTATTGTCGACCGAAAATAAATAAATGAATGCATTGTTCTTTGTGTTGATGAAGGCTTTCAATCTTGTATGTACGTAGGTACGTAAAGTACGTAGATATGTAAAGTACGTAAGAGGTCTACTGTGCCGCGTTGTATCCAGACATGAACTGGGGGTTCGGAAGATCCCAAGAATGAAAAATGGAATTTTCTGAAAAACTAAGGTAAAATCAAGGCATAAAATTGCTATCATTATGAGAGAAAGTTACTCGGTTGGAGAAACGGTAGCTTCCGCCAATGGAAAAGCTAAATTTTTTATTGCGTCTAATTATTGAATTGTTCAAGAGTAAATTTATTCGCCACTATACAGGCACTAAATCTCAAAATGCAGCGTTTTAATATTTGGAATGCCGACTTGCTTGCATTACTTTAATTTTAATCCCTTATAAACTAATTGGATTTCTCCTAGAAGACTTTAAAATTTGCAAAATGTTTTATGTTTTATAATTTTTGTTTATTAGAGCACCATGTATGTATTATTTTAAATAATATTTTCTATAAGCTTAATGTAGTGCGTTACTTAATCCAGGCTCTTACTCCTATGTAGGATTCGCAAAGGGCGGCCTTGAGATAAATTGGTTGATATATATCTCGTAAGCTTCGGTAGAATAGCTAAGAACGACCGTATTTTCCGACGTTTTGTAAGATATGTACCTGGTGCAGTAAGGTCGTGAAATTATAAGCATTTTTTGATCGTGTTTGAGGCAAAAAGAAAAATACTCATATAATACATGCCGCGAGATGTCGAAAATTGAAAGTTTTTCTGGTAGAAATGCAATTTTTCGATCATTCCTTGCCTCATCATAACTTGAAAAAATTCTCCCCTTTATTACGGCCCAGATTTTATCTATGTTGTACATTTTTTATTATAATCAAAAACTATCAAAATGAGTTCAGTGATTTATCGTTTTATAGCATGAAGAGAATCGTGTCATTTGTCATTCGAGGTGCTTTCTCGAAGCCGAAATAGATTTAATTTTTGAAATGAGCGTCCCTAGTCTCCGTGTGCACTTATTTTGCACTAATCTGATAATTTTTGATGTTTCTGACTTACCTCAATAATATCCATTGGCTTCGTCTTTAAGACGTTAATGTTTGGTCTTTCTAATTATTTCGACCACAATCTGGCCAGCGTAGTAGTAGTCGACCGGGGCGACTTTTTTGGCCGGAGCCGGGGGCCGGAGTGTACAGGGTATAATATATTATATTATATACAGGCACATAGCTCTGGGGGAATGGGGGTTCCGGACCCCCCAAAATTCAGAAAAATCGGAAAAATAGGACTTTTAAACGTTATTTTGTGCTATTTTTGGACTTTCGGGCTTAGTCCCCCCAAAATTGGTGTTGGTCCCCCAAAATAGGACGGCCAGCTAAGTGCCTGATTATATAGCTTATGAGTATAACACTATGTTATATACTCAACATATGTAGTATAGTAAACATATATTCAAACTAAGCAGGTATGTATAGTGTAGTAACAGGCAGCATGCGGTCTGCATTTTGCTTAGCAAGCAGTGATTAATTATTGTTATTTAATCATACGTGAGCAATGATCAATGGTTCCCCCGTCCAACTTTTTAAATAAAATGTGAGTGTTCTTATTTTTTTAAATTTTACCTTCTTCAAAATGAAAATTGCCTTCCATGGTTTGAAAAATGCTTATCCAGCTTTGAAAACTGGTTGGTTTGGCCCAGAAAACGGTTGTCCAAGTCCAAAAATGGGTTCGCCTGGTTCTAAGAAAGCGGTTGTTTAGCTTAAAACGTCGTTGTCTAGGTTCAAAAATCGGATTTTTAGGCTTTACAGTACAAAACATATCCCCGCCCAAACGATTCTTTCTCTTCGTCTAAGTTTTGGTTCCTATGAACGGGCAGAAACAGGGTATTGCCCTGGTGTGCATTTAATACATCTCAAGTTCAGCTGCATTGCTGAATTACGTTTTTGTTCCTGTTCACGATTCTCAAACAACGCGCTGGTCATCGCTTCCATCATTCTAGGATTTTTAATCTATTAGCTCTAAATTTTGAAAAGATAAATTTTGAGCGAATTTTTATTCGATATTGACCATTACCACCTAAGTGAAAAGGACCACGCTTAAGAGAAGACATGTACGTTTTGATATTAACTGATCCAATAGTTTAGAATTAGCCATGAAAAAGTGAGTGAATTTTCGCTTTTTTGAAAGACTGTGTGGGCGGGTCGTCTAAATATTACTTTCGTTTGCTGCATTTCACTCCAAATGTTCACGCTGAATGAATAAAATTCTAGCTTAGTAATATGATTGCAGAAAATCGTCAAACGTTGAGTTTTTCAGCAGATATATACTCGTAAATGTGACCTTAGTACTGCGCTTTAGGGTTTCCAAAATCGGATCCAGTTTGTTTGATTCTACTGTGGGAATATGCATTGGCAAATCAAATGGCAAACGACACTGACTCAGGATACTGATTGATTATAAAACCTATATCTTAGAACAAGTACGCAAAATTCTTGAGGAAAAGAGATTAAGCGTTTCAGTTATTCTTAGGCAATCATATAATGTCCAGCTTAAGCTAATGAACAATGATCATATGATTATTCAAAGCAAGCAAATGACTAATCCGGTCTGTTTAGAGAAAAGAACGCTGTTGTTATCACACTATAAAAGAACTGAAAAATCAAGTACATTTTCCCGGCCCCGGCCATTTTTGAGACTTGCTTCGGCCGAGAATAGCCTGGGCTCCGGTCGATCACTAATGTGTAGTTCCTGAACGAAATGGAGGAAATATTTTCTAATGCCAAAAACGCAAATTTATTTATCAAGAGCATCGTATTACGTTAGATAAATAAGACACTGTTTTTCATTCTTTTCATAATGACTTCGAAAAAATTTACCATTTTCGTAAGAAGTAGGGCGTTATCCCAACTTTTTCAACAGCAGTCCAAAATAAATCCAAAAATTTGCCGTCGCGTGCGAAATGGCATTTTTTGGCGTTTATCGTTGTTTAATTTTATAATAAATCGCTTGTGGCGCAACATTTTTTCGAAACATTTTGAAATTGTAGACTATTTTTTGAAAAATCGTTGAATTTCTTTGAATTAAGTGAAACCGAAAATGTTTGAAATTAGAGCGGCAGGATGTTTGAAGCTTAAATTACTGCTCGAAATCCTGTATTCGTAGCATCTGACGCGTAGCGTAGAATATTTTTGAAAGTTCGCGCTCGAAATAGAAGAAAACTATGCGAAAAACTTTTTCCAGGAGCAGAAATATGGCATCGAGGCCGCTAAGAAAGTAAATACATTTCATTAATAATTATTATTATCCGGCGTGGATCGCCGAAAAATTCGAAATTATGACCACTGACGGCCAAAAATCATTGCAAATCACATCCATTATTTATCTTTCCAGCTATTTTGGACCGATGGAGGGGCGGCCGGCCCCGCCTTAAATTCGCCCCTGAATGACTTTCGCAAATATAAAATCTGTATTATAAAGCTACTTTTGGCGTAATACTTCATCGATTTTCTGTTAAGGTTGGATAAAAGCTTGGAATCGTCTGCGGTTAGTTCGCTGAGCTCGACGAGCCAGCAGCAGACGCCGTTTTTCTTCGGGTCTACGTCAGCTTCGTATGGCGACTCGGCGCTTTATAAATCGCGGCTTCAGCAGCAGCTGCAACCCAATGGCGCTTTTGGGTGCAAGATGACCGGCCATTACAATAGTTCAATCAATGATACTCCTCAGGTGAATTCCTATTCTATTTTGGTGCATATTTGTCTCGAAGAAAAACTTTGAAATTCTCAGTTGAGAAATGGTCAAAGGAGGCAACTTACGTCAAGCATTGAGCTTCTCAGGGCGATCTAGCAATAATTTTCTGCCAATGGATATAACTCGTTGAGAAATGTCGAAAAAAATGTTTTAGACCATTGACAATTTTTTGATCCCATTTATAAACCTTCAGAATTTCGGCTTGCCTGTGTAAGGAACGGCTCTGAATCGTGCACGGTAACTGATTATACGGTTGACCATTTTTTCGGCGATGCCCCACTTGCTAAATTTTTTTATCTTTGGTCTGATAGAAAGATAACCGATTTTCGTGCACCTGACGAACGGGTTAAGCTTAGCTAAGCAGATCGTGAATAAAGCATATTTCTGCGATTCTGATAAGTCGAGTTTTAATTGTACATAACATACAGGGCACAGGGTCAATTCAGGTCAAGTGACTTACCCTGATGGCTGAGCAACCCCGCAAGAGTTTTGGAAATTTCCTGGGAGAAATGAGGCAGAATGAAGGCCGAAAATGGATGAAAATAGAAAAAATTTCTTCAAAAGTGCTTGAAATTGACCAGAAACTGTTAAAGAATGCAGCTTTAACGCTATTTTAGCATTTATACTAGTTTTTGAGGTCATTTTCCCAAAAGAAGCTCCATGCTGCACCCCCACCCCCTCAGATCGACCATGCTTTGTATCTAAGGACATGACCAACCCGGCAGGTTCCAGGGAAGTAATTTGACCCTGAAAAAGCTGAGTGTGCCTATATATGATACGTAAGATCAAGCAGCTCAAACAATCACTGGTGGCCCGGTGGAGGGTCAATGGTTTCCTAAAATTCTCGTGATTTTGCGTGATTACTCGTACGTGTAACAGTAGTTTTTGATTAATACTACACGTCCAAGCATGAAAGCTGCCTAAGTCGGAATCTACTGATAATGGGTTGGGTACCTACCATACACGCACTAGGTCAAAAGTTCTGGGAGAGGGGCAGATATGTAACAGGGGATGGAGATTCCCCTACCCAAAGTTGATCGTCCCCTATTCCCCCAAAGTTGAAAAATTTTTCACCCCGTCCCGATTTTTTGGAAAAACTTGCGATTTTTAGGTGTTTTTGGCAGTTTTTGGCCAAACGTGGTCATTTACTCCCTCCTTTTCCCTCTAAAAATGGCCGAGGACTCCCCTCCCAAAATTATGAGCCATTACATGTAGAGCTGTACTGGGGCCGCCTTTTTCACCGGGGCCGGGGCCTATAAACATATATAGTGTGGTCATATGACGTCCCATGCTGACATTCTTATGTAATATATGTGCCCATCTCTTATTCGTGACATATATCGTAATAGTAGTGATGGAAGACAATAAAATAATAAAATATTAATAATAATAATAATATAAATAAAATATTAATAATAATAGTAGTAATAGAAATATAATACATAAAAATAATTATAATTAATATGAGATATCATCTTTACTCGAATTAAGATCATATTCAGTTGGAGAATTTTACCTCATGGTGAATACTTGTAAATTGTTTACTATTTCATTGTAACTTTCTTCACTTGGGTTTTCAGCTTTCTAACTAAGCAGGTGATTGCTGAAATTAAACAGACGAAATTAAGAATTTCATGAGACATTGTCTGAAAACAATTCGATTTTCAGCTACGATTTTATGCAGCGAGATATAAAGTGAATTGCTTCCGCATTTACTAGAGCTGCAGCAAGCAGACACACGCTTGGAAGTCGGGGAAAGGGAAAATTTCTTGGGGTTAATATGATGAGGTAATGTCAGAAACGGACAAAAGTCAAAGCTTTTTCGTGAAAATGATTGAAATCGACTAGCATCTGAGAACTAATGTAGATGTTACGCTTTGTGAACCTTTCTGATCATTTTTAAAATCAATTTAGCTCGAAAAGACTCGATGAACCCCACATCAGACTGACCCTAGGCCGTTATTGCTAAGCAAATGCAAATGTGGCTGAAAGTTAGAACTCGACGCCATTCAACAATGATTGTTTTTACATAGGTGCAAACTTGTTGGCTTCATTGATTGAGCTAGTTATCAATCCTATGAGTTAACTGTCTCAAAAGAATAAAATGCCTTAGTTGGTTGACATCTATAACGGAATAAAAGTGTGACTGATGGAATCATATCAGTTTCAAGTATTTTTTCTATCAATCAATGCAACAATTTACATCTAACAACAATGTAAAAATTTTCAGGCCCCGGTGCAGCTCTAGTTACAAGTATGGAGGGGGTAAAACGAAATCCCTGGGGGTGTGGGTAAACGGATACTTAATTTTGCTGTTTGATGTCGAATTTTGATGCTTCATTCCTTTTATTTTATTCTTCATAAAATTTCGTGCTTACAAATGAAAATACGGGCCATGGAATGACCTGTAACATCAAATATATACGAAATCATAGTAGCTGAGTGTCTGAATGAACGAATTGAACATTCTGATGATCTAAAATTAAGTGTTTAGTAGGTCTGATCCCAAACGGCCTGAGGGGGTATGCCTTTCAAAAGTCCTGGTAGGGAGGGTATCGTTTTTATTGCTGTTTTTTACATTTTTTCTTTTTACCCTTTGGTTTAGGTTCAAATCGGGTATAGCGCCTGGTCGTCTAACAATCAAGCGAATTATTCGGCGATAGATGGCGATCGTAACGCAGTGTTTCGAGCTGGTTATGGTAGCGAGCCGGACGATGGAGTTTGGTCATTGTCAAACGGCGAAGCTTCGCCGGGGAGCCCCAGCGCCCACCCAACGCCTGCCCAAGTCTGTCCTGCTCTCCCACCATTCCTCAGTTCGATTTTATCCGACTTGGACGACCCGATTGATATACTATCATCAGTGGCGCCTCAGCAAAAACGCTCGGCATCGATTAGCATACTGGAGGGTGAATGTTACAGTAAGCTGAGAAAACGAGGTTATGTAGCAATGGTTAATGTTTGTCTTCTTTTGTTTGTTTGTTATTTATTGGTCTACGAGTATTTTTTGCAAGGGTCCCTTGAAGAAAAAATTGAAAATTTTCGAGGCAAATGTGAAAGGCCGCCAGAATAGATTTTAGCACACTTTCGAGCTAATGAGCCCAAAATTTCTTGGGGCGCTTCGCGCCGAGTTCATTTGTTTTGTATAATTTTTGTCTTACAAACAACCTGCTAAGTTAATATAATGAATATCTCAAAATTTTCTGATGATCCAAGCAGAATTTTTTATTTTTCGTTTTCTTCTCCTTGCAACGCACCAAACCGAGTACAAAATAAGTCAAGCAATTATTCATTTGGATCGAGCTTGGATATAATGCTGATAAATCATTTGCGTTCATATGATTGAAATCAATTTCAATTTTTTAATTTTTGCAAAATGCGTAGAACTCGCTGAGCAACGCTCAAAAACACCATTATTTTTGCCTATAAACAAGTAGCTGGTGCGATATCCGTCTTCAAAATTTTAGTCCTCCGTCAAATTTTGAAGGCCAGCTTCGTGCCTGCTTTGCCGAGGCAGTGGCGGATCTAGAATTTCCCTAAGGGGAAGCGGTATCCCAACTTTTCCAAAAACAGTCAAAAATAGGTCCAAAAATTTGCGTTTTTTTTGATGTTTTACATTGTATACTTTTACATAAAATGACTTTTGACGCAATATTTTTTCATGAAAATTTTAAAATTTTCGACAATTCTGTGCGAAAAAAATCATTAAATTTCTTTGACTCTAACAAATATCTAGCGCAAAGCGCCGGGAAATTTGTGAATATAAGGCGGAAAGACAACTAGAAGCATGATTTACTGCTTGATTTCTTGCATTTATAGTACTTGATGCGAAACATCGAAATTTTTAATTGAAAATAGACGAAAACTATGCAAAAATAGCAGTTTCTGCTGTTAAAATTTTTTTGAAACCTAGAAAATGGCTTCCAGGTCGCCAAGAAAGTAAATAAATGTCATTAATAGGTATCATACGGCCGTAGCGTCGGAAAAATTTGAGAAATTATGGTCACTGAAGGCCAAAACTCATTGCAAATTGCATATCCATTCTTTATCTCGCCAAATATTTTTGGTCAATGGGAGGGGGCCGCCCCCGTCCCCCTTAATCCGTCCCCTGTGCTGAGGTTTAAGAATTCGATTTAATAAACTTGAATGACACCAGACTTATTGTTACACTCGTAAAGTCGGTACCTAGCAGACGTCATTATGAGTACGATTTGAGACCTATTTATTTGCCAAAAAAGTTCTCTATTAGACCAACGAAATGTGCGTGATTTGATTCGAAGGGTTGCTTTTCTGAATGCCTGAAAATTCCCTTACTTAAATCACCTTGATCGACCTTATATATGAAATAATCGTGCAAGTTTGATTACATTTGCTATGCTACTGTACACATAATTTATTAAAAAGGTCTAGTCAGTTTTATACATTTCTTATATCTGCAAACTTGCCCCTAAATTGTTTCGCCTTTGCCTATCTTATACAATTACCTTAGCAATGGTCATTGGTTCGCACAGTCCAACCGTCCAATGTATGTAAAAGGTTGGTTTGGTTGTCCTCGTCCAAAAAAGCAGTTTTTAAAATTTTCCTTGAACATGTTGATTATTTAGAGCATCAAAATAATGCTTTGCTGGCAATTTTGGATGAATTTGGTGCCAGCCAACCTTTATATTTTTGTTTTTATTAAGGAGAAAGGCTATTCAGTAAGCATTAAAAAATTAAGTTTTGCCCAAATTTAGGGAGTCAGTAACTCAATTTTTTGGAATGGACTTTGGGTCTAATTTATCATACCTGGCTGACTTAACTATAGTTTGTTTCAAAATTCTTGAGAATTTTTTCTACAGTATGGCGATTCGAAAGTTTAAACAATTCAGCCAATCGACAAAGAGCAGTTTCTCAGTTCGCGCATTTACTGATCCGCTAATTGTGTAAAGAAATATGTCACATTTTGAACTTTGCCGCCGCTTCCGAAAGTGGTCTAGCGGTATCACCACTTACTTTACAGCGAGAATTTCGGAGTTCCACTTCGTGCGTTGAGTAGGTGTTTGAGAGCCAAATAACGTGCAATAGACGATAGCCAATCGGATGAAAGCCCTTACGCCGATTGGCTGAATTTTTACTGCTTTCGAATGATCTTACTGTAGAAAAAGTCTCAAGAATTTTGAAACAGACTGTAGTCAAGGTGAACAATTTTTCCATCTTTCCGTGCATTATCTGACCTTTCAGAATTTGATTCGGCCATGGGGGCGGCCGCCTCCCCTGCACCTCCCCGCGTTAATAACTATGTACGGTCCTGCACATAGACAAACGAAAGATGAGAGATATTTTACGCGCGCTTAAATCTGTGACAAGTAAGTACTGACATTTGATCCTGGGAAAACTCGAAAATTGCGGGTGTATTTTTGTGCTTAATTATGTTATTTTTCAAGAGTTTTTTATTAATCAGATTTCGTGTATATACGTTTTGAAGTATCTGCATATTAAGTAATCAAAACATTATTTCAGTCGAGAGACTTTAAACCGTACACGAATTTAATTCGAATGATTTTATTGACATTTACTGCTTTCATAAAAACTGCATAAGCTGCTTGTGAAGAAGTGGTTCCTTTTGCAGTATCAGAAATTTTTGGGCTTCGCGCATTGCTATTTAACAATGTTTAGTAGTGGTTTGAGATACTAGAACGAAATTTTTTTAATTTAAATTTTACGTACACAATGGATAATACATGTTAACACACCTGGGCAATGCCCCATATCGGCCCATCACCAGGACGGGCCGAACCAAAAGTTGGACGGGGCTATGTTTTTTTATTTTTTTTAAATATTTTTTAACCATCTTATTACACTGTTCGACTCCTTTTCATGGATAATCCCACCTTTTTTCAGTGACTGACCCACTGATCAAGCTGAACGACTTACCTTCTTCAGGCACGGACCCACCTTTTAAGGGACAGACCCACCTTTTTAAGGGACAGACCCACCTTTTTAGGACAGACCCACCTTTTCCAGAGTCTAGGGACCCACCCACCCTTTTGGCTGGAAGTTGGACGGGGCGAACCGTCAGCCATTGCCCAGGTATGCATGTTAAAAACGTCGAAAAGTGCATTTTATTTTGATTATGTATGTACCCCAAAATTGTTGTGTTCCGGTCCGCCCCTTCCACCTTGGACGAATTCTATATACGGGCTTTATAATAATATACATAATAATTAATGTATCTGTCGCTGCGATTTCGGGAAATTCAACCTTCGCCTACTTATCCTCAGAATGGTTAGTTTAGAGTTTAGTGAAATGCATGTATTAGGGGTTCCCTTCATCCAAAGTTGGTCGTCTCTCCCCAACTTCAAATTTTTGACCTCTGGTTAGTGGCATTACCCGTGAAAATTTCGTAAGGCTTTTTTCTACCGATAAACTGAAAATTGACCTCTGTAAGTTGCAATTCATAAGCTAGGATATTTCCCGCCATATCTTTTTTAGGATGACCGAAAAACGCTTGCTTCATGACATTTCATTTAGAATCTCGCGGCTCGTAAAACCTTATTCTTCCTTTATACTCACAGCACGCTTTTCTTATTTTTTCTTTTATTCTTTTTTTCTTGTCCTTTTATTTTAGTATTATTATTTTGTTAGTTTTTTCTATCCTTTTTTATTTTTTGTCTTTTTTGTTTTCATTTTGGCCTTATCGATGACCAGGCATGCATAGCATGGGATCTCTGGGGGAGATGAACCTTCAAAGTGTTTTCTTTGGCTCAAAAATAGTGGGCACGCGTCAAAAAGATCGTTGTTCGGCCTTTCTGACAATGCTTCATCTTTCTAGAGCATAAAAACGATTAACTCGAATATATTGAACAAAATATAGTCACAACATGGCGCGAATCGCCGACAATTTGACACTTTCAGCAAATAGATAGCGGAAAACGCTATCAAAAGCACCTTTACGAATGAAATTTTTGGAAATTTTAAAAAATCGCGAATTCTGGGAGGGGGTTGAAAAAATTTCTGGAGGGAGAAATCATCCAACCAGATCATTTACGTAGATGGCTTGCTATTATTAAATATTTGAATATATTATATTTTGAAAATTTTACTATATGTCCAGATTCATGGTTTCGTAATGTGTCCAATCAGCAGCCGACTCTGCCCACTTCTTGGCCTTCGATCAACAAGCTGCCGGCGCGACACGAAGTGAATCACAGCGACGACGGCGTCGCGAACGCGACGGTCGACGCCAAATCGACGCCGACTCCGTTTTTGTTTCAGCGACGCTCTTCTTCGTCGGCGAAATGCGGCGAGTCGACGACGTATTGGACGTCGTCGTCGTTGGCGTCGGTTGGCGGCGACGACGACGCGACGCCGACTGCCGTGACGTCACGCGACTGATCGACCGCGTCTTACTTAATGAAATTTTTTAGCCTTTTTTCTATTATTTGGCGAACGATTCGGATATTTAGCGTCGGGTTATCCGTTGAATGTATTTTACGAAAACTTACTGTAAGTATACATATTTAATTAATTTTTTTACAGTATTACGATGAGTTTCCGACTCGGTCTCGCTTTATTCAGCAATTCAAAATCTTAGAAGTACAGTCAAACCGTACGCTCATCATTTGTTTTATCATAACGCATTGCAACATTGTAAATAGTATGAGAATGTACAGCTTAGTCTTACGTGCAGACATGCACAGCATCAGAATTTTAGGGGGGTGGTGAAATTTTATAGTGCCTTTTTTGGGGCTCGAAAATGGTGGATAGGCGTGAAAAACATCCTTTTTGGCGTTTCTAAAGATGCGCTATCTTTCTGGTATATAAAAACAGATTTTTTTGGTCTATCCTTGTGAAAAATAAAATTTTTTGGTTTCGGGGGGAACAACTGCCCTCACCCCTTGGCCTCGGGCCTGCATATAAGCATTTGCGTATAAAATATTCAATGCCTACGTTTTTTGCCATGAACTGCGTTGATTTGATCCAAGTTTTGTTGCAAGATCCCAATTTTTAAGCTTAGGCGTGTTTCTACGATCCTGTCTAAGCATTCTCCAGAGTATGTTTTTTTTCACGAAAGCGTAACGACCAGTTTGCTTTTTTGCAATATTTTATCAATCGATTTTATCTTATCATATTTGTGCATTACGTTTGATACCTACGTTTCGAGCATTTCGCTTAACTGCCGTCGTGTATTCACATGAAATTTCGTTGAGTGTAAACCTAGTTTACATTATATAATTTGCCTTTATATACTTTATTATCTCTTGATTTTACCTGTGAGTGATTTTTAACATTGTTTGAATTTTAAAATACACTTTAACGTCTAGCTGCGCATCTCTGAATGGTACATAGGCGTCTTGTGCTGTCTATGCATTGTATTTCTTGGAACGCGCGGCGATTAGTTAACTTTTGCAATATTTTACCAATGAATTTTATCATAGTTTTTGTGCATAACATTGTAATATGTATTTAGGCATATCTTTCACGGGCGTAACGGCTCTTTGTATTTCACATTTTGTTGTGTAAACCTGGTTTACATTATACATAGGTACCTATATACGTCATTATATACTTTATCTCGCGATTTTATCAATGGTTTTAGTTTTACTGTCTAATAAATCATGTTATGTAAACGATCTGAATGCAATTGAAAAGCATCATGAGACGAAATATTTGCGTATGCATCGGAAATAAGTCTCACAAACTGAACACATTGAACTTTTTAGTGTTGAGGATTTTGCTGCAGTTTTCCCATGCGCAAGTTACGGGAAAGAAGTAACGTATCGCTTTATTCTTGTTTTTGTGTTTTAATCTAGCATAAAAGGATACGTATTTCTACGGGTAAGCTTGAGGCCACCCGAAATCATAAGTACCCCAGCAGGTTAGAGTAGAGCCCAGAATTCAATTTTTAGCATATCTGCGATTTTCCCAATCCAAACTAGGGTTGTTAATCGTTTTAATAAGGTTATAGTCTGTTTCACAAAAGTTTGAGCGTAAATTTTAAAAAACTGACAATTCCTTGGTTGTAGCCTATTGTAAGTGCGGTGCACAAACACACTCATCGAACTCATGCGCTTTCCCGTCAGCATGTTTTGCTGTTCGGATCGGGCACGTAGCTGGCCCTCCTATTTTAGGGGGACCAACACCCATTTTGGGGGTCTAAGCCAAAAATAGCACAAGATAACGTGTAAAAAGTCCAATTTTTTCGGCTTTTTCTGAATTTTGGGGGGTCCGGACCCCCCAGTCCCCCTACAGCTACGTGCCTGGTTCGGATGAGTTTTCCCGTCAGCTCGTTTCGCTGTTTGGATGGGCTATTTATAGCTTTTGCGCCTTTTCCTGCGCTTGAACCCGTCGAGATGACGTTTCATCTTCGGAATACATAGCGCAAGTTGCTCAAGTTTTGGATAATTGAGCACTGGTTTGGTTTGCCCAAGCGACCGAACACTGGCCAATGACGTATCTTCGGGTCTGCCCAGTTTTTAGATTTCTCATTTATACTATGCATGCTAAAGCGATATTCCGACAGCAGTACAACTCGATCACCATGTAATTACTTGAAAGCAAATTACAAATTTGGCTCAAAAAAGGCTGTACACACTCCGTAATACGTCGGATAATGTGGAAATCGAATTTTGAGACTTGCGGACCCAGTTTCTGCATTGCATTGAGTTAGAATCCCACTGAACAGCATGTAAGCCACCATTGGCCGGTGTCTGAAGGACGGAACCCACACCAGACCAATGCTTACACAATGACAAGAACTCGGGGTTCGATAAGCGTGCAACTAGACAGAGCCTGCATCACAATACTAAGTAGGTATGTCACTTTATGACTATTTTCACTCGAAATAATTTAGCGCATATGTATGTGCGGTGCTTCTTCAGAACAAACAGAGCCTCCTTATTAATCGCAAGATATGTATCATCAAAAGAATGAGTAAACTAATGACAAATCATAAACGCCGTCAGTATTCGAAGTAGAATGGAACAGCGTCGCGCGCACACCGCTGACATTAACAGCCTTAAAATTCCATATATGTACATAGGCATAAATAAGCTGAAGTTACACATGTATGATATGTAATGCCGGGGTGTAGCCTTGCATGGGCATCGTGCAACAAAAATCTGATGGGTCCGAATTGCTAAAAATAGCACCGAAACTCAAATTCTGGTGGTCGATCGATTTTTCTGAGGATCTGTCAGGGGTCCAGCCAGACCCCACTCCCATGCTCAAGTATATGTGTTCTAGACTTCTTTGTGCCATTAATTATTATAAAATTAATATAAACCCACCAATGATCGATTGAGTTTTAAGCAATTTTATTTTAACTGGGACATAATCATATTTGCTAAAAATAGTGCCAGATTGTTAAATAATTTTTCATTTAATACAAAATAAACTTCAAGAATAGTATACACATTAATTCGACATCGAGAGTAATATGTATAATAGCAAGCGCAAATGAATCATCCAAAATGTTTCAATGCCTCTTCTAAACGGCGCCTAGCATCCAAAACTCTTCGTTCTTGAGTCACAATGTCTTGTTCAGAAATGATGACGGCCTTAAAAAACGACATTCTAATAATATTTTGATACGCTAATTTTCTGTTCGTTTTTCTTTGCGGAGCAAAAAAATTAGGTACAAGTACGAAAATTGAAAAAAAAACAGTTTATGGATTTGACGATGAGAAATCACTTGCGCACATACGTGGGCAGCAACAAAATTCTGGAGGGGGTGCAAGATTTTTCAAACATCAAAAAATGGCCTTAAAAATTGTGAGGTGGGGTGCATACTTATACTACCCCGTGCCCAGATGTGGTTACGCAGATGGTTCAAGCAATAAATTATTGTGTACAAGTATTTTACGAGTATGGAATGAAGTGAAAAATGTTTAAAATTTTTAAAAAATTTTTCTTCACCATCGTTTAGAGCTAATTGAGGAACGTTCGAAAATGCCCGTATTTTTGACACCCCTAACGGTCCTCGATATATCTGACTTTCAAACCCCTCCCCCGAAATAAAATCGTGGCTACGTTTTGCAAACACCGATGGAAAAAACAGAAAATCTAACAAGAAGCTAAATCGAAATTAGGACCAAAAGTGGACAGTGATCTATTTTTGCGAAACTATAGTATGTTTCAAAATTCTTGCGACTTTTTTACAGTAACTGATTCGAAGGCAGTGAAAATTCAGCCAATCGGCTTAAGGCCTTTCGCCTGATTGACTTTAGCTCTTAACACGTTATTTGACTCCTAAACCTTAAGCTATGGCACTCTGGACCATAGGTGGGCAGCACTGGAATTCGGGGGCGGCGTTAAAACATTTTCAAAGGTCAAAAAATGGTCGTTTGGCGAAAAAAACAGCATTTTTCGACGTTTCTCATCAAGCACTATTTAATGGCATCAAAAAATTGCTAAAAAAGCAAAAAAATTTTCAAAATTTGAATTCTGGGGGTATTTTGATTTCTGGGGGGTGCAAACCCCCCAAACCCCCACGCCCATGTGTGCTCTGGACTAGTCTAGCTCATGCAAAAAGGGGAATTCGGAAACTTGCTAGTAAGAAAGACAAAATTATAAACAAAATGGCTAAAACTTATAAATTTTCACAAAATAAGTAGAAATTGGAAAAGCTCCATTTTTAATTGTGCGTGTGTACATTTGCATCGAACTTAAAGTCATGCAACACCACACCATGCACATATCACTGATTGTCTTGAGACCAGAGATGCACGTAGGGGAAAGAGTTGAGGTCTAGAGATCATAGGTGCACAAGATCGGGGTCGGAAGGGGGAAAGGGGTGAAATCCCAGAAATTCAAAACAGCAAATCTAACGTTCACGATTTTTTTTATTTTTAAACCACCAAGATAGTCAAAAGAGCCTATTAAACGTTTTTCGTGGTAATATCGCATTATTAAAGCATTTTCAGTCGATTTTGACTGCATTACATAACTTTTAACACTTAAAAATACAAAAATTGATCAATTTTCGGCGCCTTCTGACGGGAAAATTTTTAAATTTCTACCGTGTTTGACCTCAAAAATGATCAAAAAAGTTTCGTCAGTTTAAACTCGCCAGGTACCTGCCTAGCCGACACTTCAGCGGGCACAATACCCCCCTCACCCCCTATGTGCATGTATGATAGAGACCTCTTAGAACGGAAATATGGGAAAAAATAAGGCAAAATAAAGGCAAAACAGACGAAAATAAAAAACGTTGGAATGGCCAGAAACTGTGAATTTAACAGTTTAGTTTTCAAGCTATGTCAGCATTTGTATCAATTTTTGAGTTCATTTTTGCTCAAAAAAGTTCTCTGTCTGACACTCCTGAATGTCCATGCCGGGCATTTATACGGGTTTTACTAATGACAGTTGACTGATTCTGCAATAGTTACACCGTAAATGCAGCCGTATAAGACTTTTTACCAATTTCTGTTTTGTTAATAATTCACTTTCCAAAGAATTACTGACTAGCAAAGAAAAATGCTCCGACGGAACAAAAAAGGTGAATATACTTGAATTTCTTCATTGTTAAGGATGTAAAAGGAGGAGACTGGGGAAAATTTCCCTATATGCGCAGAAGCCATAGGAATGTGCTTAACAGTTGGACTTCCCTAAACAACGCAAAAATCTAAGTATATTCTGCGGCCTATGCGCGTTTCTGCAGATTTTCCGTAGTAATTTCGATTACGATAACGAAAATTTTGATTACTTTATTTTGGAAGATTTAAAGAAATTTTCTGTGGTTTTTCATGCAGACTATTGAGTTGGCCATGTACGTGTAAAGTTTACACTATTATCTTTTACGCAAGAGCATTGTGGAAGGTCAAGATTTCATGAAATAATAATACATTGATTATTTAATAGTCATGAAAGTGTCTTCAATGCTCTTTTGCGAAACACTTAAAAACGTTTTGTGTTTACAATCCCATTTTTCACAGGCTGCAGAATTTACTTCGATTTTTGCGTTGTTTAGGGTAAGTCTAACATCGTTTTTTGGCGTTTCTGACGATACTCTATCCTTCTACAGCAATAAATCATGAAAAAAATTTCGAAAAAAGTCGAATAAACTGACCAATATATCGCTTAAAACATGAACATATGGCGCGAAGCGCCGAAAATTTGGCGATTTTTAGCAAATACATAGCCAAAAACCCTTAAAAAGACACTTTTTCTACCAATTTTCAGGTAAATTTAAGGAACTTTTGAAAAATCGCCAATTCTGAGGGGGTGAAAAATTTTTTGCGGGGGTGAAAAATGATTCTACGGGGGGTGAAACCCCTGCCAAGATCATGTATGCTTACGTACCGATTTTCACAGCCCAGTAACAGATTTGGTTGCCGGGATTTAAAAATCACTTGTTGGGATCTGAAAATGTTTGCTGAGTTCCAAAAATCGGTTTCTGGACTCCAAAAATCGGTTGCTGAGGTCTAAAAATCGATTGCTACGGTCAAAAAATCAGTTGGTGGGATCCGAAAAATCGGTTCCTGGGGTCTTAAAATCATTTCTTGGCTTCAAAAATTGGTTTATGGGGTCTAAAAATAGTTTTTCTGGGGTCCTAAATCAATTGGTCGGCTCGAAAATTCTGTTGGTGTGATCTAAAAATCGAATGCTGAGGTCCTAAATCAGTTGGTGGGCTCAAAAATCAGTTGGTGGGCTCGAATAATCAGTTGGTGGGGTCCAAAAATCGGTTGCTAAGATCTAATAATCGATTGCTGGGGTCAAAAAATCAGTTGGTGAGGTCCAAAAATCGGTTGTTGGGGTCTTGAAGTCAGTTCTCTCCAAGAATCGGTTACTATGGTCTAAAAATCGTTTTCTGTGGTCCTACATCAGTTGGTGGGCTCCAAAAATCAATTAATGGGGTCCAAAAATCAGTTGCTAGCACACATCCCCATAAAGGGGTATTACCCCCACCTCAGGGTCCGCGACTTGAATCACTGTAACACGATTTTGAGTTATCAAACAATTTCAGCAGCGAAGATGTTAAAAGTTCGCCGACTAGTACATTTCTGTTTTGTTTAACCATAAAATACCTAGAATGAAGTTAAAATAATCTAAAAAGTCAAAATTTTCGATGAATCCTTATATTTTTTACTTACAAGAGTGACGGAACTAGTCAGAATGGGACAAAAAGTAGTAAAAAATGGAGTTTTTCACATTGAAACATGCTATATAAGATGTTTTAGCCATTTTTCATATTTGACCTGCAAAAAAGGCTCGACTCTAAATTTAGTGGTTTCAAACTTTGGGATTTCAGCCCCCTGAACTTTCGACCTTGGAAAACTGGGTCTAAAAACCAGCTGGTGGGCTCCAAAAATCGGTTGCTAAGGTCTAACAATCGATTGCTGGGGTCAAAAAATCAGTTGGTGAGGTCCAAAAATCGGTTGCTGGGGTCCTGAAGTCAGTTCTTTCCAAGAACCGGTTTCTATGGTCTAAAAATCGATTGCTGGGGTCCTAAATCAGTTGGTGGGCTCCAAATTTCTGTTGGTTGGGTCTAAAAATAGGTTCCTGAGGTCCTAAATCAGTTGATTGGCTCAAAAAATCACTTAATGGGGTCCAAAAATCGCTTGCTGGGGTCTTAAAATCAGTGGACTCCAAAAATCGGTTGATGGGGTCCTAAGTCGGTTACTGGGCTCCAAAAATCGGTTGCTGGGGTTTAAAAATTGGTTGCTGGGGCCCTAAATCAGTTGGTAGGCTCCACAAATGGGTGCTGGGGTCCTAGATCGGTTGCTGGGGTCCAAAAATCGGTTGCTGGCATAGGTGGGCAGCAACAGAAATTCTGAGGGAGGACGGGGGTGGAGTGTGTGTGCAAGATTTTTCAAAGGTCAAAAATGGTTTAAAAAATAGTGGTATGGCGAAAAAACACCATTTTTTAGCGTTTACCACCGAGCAATATCCATTAGCATCAAAAAAATTGCGAAAAAAACAAACAAAAAATTGAATTTGGGGGGTGTTTTGGTTTCTTGGGGGAATCCGGCCTTCTGGAGGGTGCATACCTTGAACCCCTCCCCACGCCCACGTGTGGCTGCTTGGGTCTTAAATCGGATGAGGGCTCCAAAACTCGGTTGCTGGGGTCTAAAAATCAGTTGGTGGGCTCCAAAAATTAGCTGACCCCAGCAACCGATTCTTGGACCGCAGCAACCGATTTTTGGGCCCCAGCAATCAATTTTTAAACCCCATCAACAGATTTTTGGATCCCACCAACTGATTTTTAGACCATATCAACTGATTTTTAGACCCGAGCAACCGATTCTTGAAGCCCAACATCTGATTTTTGCAACCCGGAAATCGATTTTCAGACCTCAGTAACCGATATTTGAGCCCAGCAACCGATTTTTGGATCTCAGCAATCAATTTTTGGACCCCAGCAACCGATTTTGGCTATACTGTTGGTGGCATCTCATCTTTTAAGATGCCTTAAAAAGTTTTTGCACAAAATATAGGGTGCAACTGGTGGACCCTCCGGCTGGTACCGAACCTGCTCCGGCTGATACCCGGTTGAACCCCTTGCCCAGGCGTGCTTGTGCTAATAACGCAATATTGGGTGTATAGAAACAAAATAAACTAGGATCTGTAACGCTAAGGTCAGGACACATTTTAAGCATAATTAGCATGTTCCGCCTACGTAGCGGAGCAGCTTAAGAAATTTCGTTTTCCGTCTCGAACCCTTTACACTAAAACGATCACAGATCAAGAAATATTGCGTTAAAAGAGAAAAAATTGGTCCTTGAGATATTGTGACCCTCTACATTATGAAACCAATTGGACTGCACAGAAACCAAAATTGAGTTAGATAAGCTGAAAACACGCAAGGAGTAAAAAACCCGTATACTTTACATTTTTGTGCAACAACCGTTGAGTGTAAAGAAATTTTAAGGTCAGATTCGTAATCTGCAGCTCGGCGACAACCTTTTTTTCAAAAATTTGCCCTCCGCAAATTATTTGATTTTTTGGTTTACACTCTACACACTCATTGCTAAATCGGCATTGAGTGTAAGCAAAACAACAAATGGTTCATCGAGTTTTTTAATCATCTATCTTTAAAAAACCGCACCTCTCAGGTATGTGCCGTTGTTGCTGTGAGGGGGGCACAAAACTCGCACTCGCTGTGATAAACATATAAGAAAAAGGTGGCCAAATTACGAAAATAGTTTAAATCGAACCGCAAAATGGAATTTTATGTACTCAGCACTCACTTGTATTAAAGGTTGAGTAGGATCAGTGTACACTCCTGGATTGGATTCCATCAATTTCTTCGTGCTAACTTGGCCAGTGGAATCGCGGTCTACTGATGGATTTTGCAAAAAACACGCCAAGCTTGCACAAGCTGCTGTTTCATCAATATCTGGTCCGAAAGCTGTTTAAGAAAATTGGATAATGCATTAGACGATAGAGAAATAGGCAATTATATGCATAATTTATAAGGCTATGTATAAGACAAGTTAATTAAGAGCTACTTAATTTAGATTATGCTAAAACTCTTATTAATGCATACTACGCATTGGGGATGTGCCGGCTAACCGGAACCGGAACCAGCTGGAACAGACCATTTTTTAGGAACCGGAACCGAGAACCGATTTTTTGATTTTCTAAGAACCAGAACCGGAACCGATTTCTTGATTTTCTAAGAACCGGAACCGGAACCAGAACCGATCTTTTTTGGGGTCGGTTATCGGTTTTTTAAAAGTAGATTTAAAAATCGAACTTCATAAAATTTAGCGAAGACATGAAGCAGCGATTCAATCTTTTATTACCCAAAAGTTTACAGATTAAAACTTAGTATGCAAACTTTTGTTCCGGGTAAATTATATTTTAAAAATAATAGTCGCTCTGCTTTTTCGCCATGTAGCCTGTTTCTGAGAGGGTCGTAAATGATTCCAGCGCCACTGAAAAGCTGTTAAAAACAATACACCAATTTACGAATTCTAATAAGCAAAGAACAGTGGAAACAGTGTTCAATTGAATGAAAGATTGTACAGACAAAGCCAGACATGATATAATATTTTATCAGATAATATTCGGTAATTTATAAGTAAGTTGTCAACTAGACGTTAAACTTGTTTGAACGTGCAGTTGCCAGATTGAAACGACTCCCTGAATAATTTATCTTTCGATTATATCGTCATATGTTCCCGTGAAGTCAGGCTATCAAGAGCGTACATACTTAAACACAGGAAGCGAAAGCCGGAACCGACGGTTCTCTAGTTGAAGAACCGGAACCGGAACCGGCGGTTCCAACTTACGCGAGAACCCGGATTCGGAACCGAAGTTCTTGTTTTTCAAGAACCGGAACCGGATTTTTTGAAAAACCTGGAACCGGAACATCCCTACTACGCATCATATAGATCCACAAGGTCAGGGTGACCAGAAAGGGGTAAAATCCAGGGGTGGGAGTTTGAAGGGTTTCACCCCCAGAATTCGCGATTTTTTAAAAGTTTTCAAAAATTTCCTGAAAATCCGCAGAGAATCTGCTTTTTAAGCATTTTAGCAAACTGTTTGCTCAAGAGTGTCAAAATTTCGGCGCTTCGCGCCACATACTCCTGTTTTTTAATTCCACTTTTTTTTTAATCTTTCTTTTGTTATGCTCTAGAAAGATGGAGCATCGTTAGAAACGCCTAAAAAACGGATGTTTTTGAAGCATGCACACTATTTTTGAGCTCAAAAAGGCACTTCAAAATTTCAACCCTCAGAATTCCCATGCTGTGCCTGTCTAGCGCCGACTAGTACATTTCTGTTTTGTTACCAATAAAATACCTAGAATGAAGTTAAAATCATCATAAAAGTCAAAGTTTTCGATGAATCCCTATATTTTTTACTTACAAGAGTGTCGGAACTAGTCAGGATTAGACAAATAATACTTTAAAATGCAGTTTTTCACTTCAAAACATGTAATATACGATGTTTTAGCCATTTTTCATATTTGACCTGCAAAAAGCTATAGAACTCTAAATTTAGTGGTCCCAAATTTTAGGGTTTCACCCCCTTGAACTTTCGATTTCGGGAAACTATGCTGCCACGCAAACAAGCGAATACGCAGGCGGTGAAGGGAGTATTACCCGCGCTGAGGGTCAGCCAGAAGATACTGTCCGGCAATTTTAAGCTGACGGGGCGTTTTCTGCATCATTTTTGAGGACAAAGCCGTAATAATGTTAAGACTGGATTGATACTTTTATTGATGTATGTGCTTTTTACTCAAAAAGCGCCCTCAATTGATCAATTTATATATTTTTTACTGTTGAAAAAAGCGGTATTACCACGAAAAAGCGTTTTATAAGCTACCTATTTTTGATCATTATCGTCATTTGAATATCATTTCTCTTTAAAACGCTCCAGCATTAGATTTAAACGTTTGAGCCAGCCGAGATATTCTAGTAGACATTAATTTTGTAATTCGAACACTTTTTGCCTTTTAAAAATCTAATGGTGACGATGTGAAAATTGTTTTTACCAGTTTGAATTTTCTGTTTTGTCTGACCACACAACGCTTCAGCCTTGCGTGTACAGATAGTAAGGCAAGTATAACAACATTTGTTGGCGCTTTGAGCTAATTCAGTTTTCCGAAGTATTTTTGATCCACCACATTTATTTGAAAACGGTAAAATATCTAACTTTGCCGGCGGTTTTCAACGTAATATTGATAAATTTTTCATATTTTTCTATGGCTAATGACCATACATGATCTTGGGGGTTTTGAAAGGGGTGTCAGTCAACCCAACCCTCCCCCGAATTCACGATTTTTCAAAAATAAAAAGGGTACTTTTTAGCATTTTGAGCTATCTATTTGCTCAAAAGTGCCAAATTTTTGGCGCTTCGCGATATATACTCATGTGTTGACTATATTTTGTTCAATTTGTTCGACTTTTTCGACTTTATTTTGTTTTCAAAATTCTTTCATGTTTCTACGCACTAGAAAGATAAAGCATCGTCAGAAACGCCGAAAAATTGATGTTTGTGACGCTTATCCGCCATTTTTAGGCCCAAAAAAGGGCATTTTAAAATTTCACCCCATTCTTACAATTCCCATGCTGTGCATGTCTGCTAAAGACTCAGAGATTAGCTGAAGTACACCTACATTATGTGAAAAACGCATTTTTAGAAATTAAAATGCACGCTTGTACCGTATTAAAATGCACTAGACTTTAATGTACGTACAAAATATACAAAGACATTTGGGTACCGTCCCTAGTGCGCGTACAAGTGTACAAAAAATATTGATAACTTAAGTCCGTTACTACAGTCGAACTAGGATAATGCAAAACCAGGATAATGCACTTTTCCGATTAATGTGCAACAGCTCACATAGTCCCGGCAAAAATAGTGTATTAACATAGTAAGCCCCATCGTTAATGCAAAATCGGATAATGCGTAATGCATACGGCTGACAAGATCGTAGCACATAAATCAGTGTGCATGTGCACACGCTTAATGCACACCCTGAATAATGAGCATGCGGACCTCGGATAATGCACACATAGTTTACTGATATTTATTGCCCACATGCTACGTTGTGCAGAACAAAAGCATGAATTGTTATAGTTTACTACACTATTTATTCTACAGCAGATGGCAAGGATACAATACTCGTCGTTTTGGTATTCCTTCTGCCATAGTATTGAAGAGATAACAGATTTTTTCAATTAAAGTGGAAATTTTAGGGGAATTTCACACTCCGCTTAATGCACACATCTGGCCGCGGTCCCTAAGCGGTAGGCATTACCCGAGTTCGACTGTAATTATATTGATTGTTATAATTGTAGTACATCGGTACGGTTACAGAACTTATTGCCATTGTTATTTTAATGCAACTATGTAAGCGTTGAAGTTTTAAAATGCCCAAGCATCTTACGCATAATACGATTCGGCAAAGACAAGGGCTCGTTGATGGCAGCTTCTGGAGACTGGAAAACGCGCCAAAGGGCGGGGCGTAAATGTTGTAAGCGCTTGCACCAGAAAATCTGTCGAGGTTTCTCCGCGTTGGCCGATTTGCCGACTGGATGAGACTAGAAGTTTGAAAATATGAAGGAACTAAGGGAAGGAAGCGTCTTTAAAAGAAACAGGTTCCAAAATGCTGTCAGCGTAAAAAGGACTCGAAAGACTATCACGTCTTATCATAAGATTAATTGAAGGAAGTTGTTTCATGAAATGCACACTGTTCTGAATTCGATTTTTTGCGAAAAATACTAAAATGTACGCACATTTTTTCGCTATTTAATAAAATATTATTGAATTCGTGAATTATCAAGAATACAAAAGTGCACTTTCTTAGTCGTACAAAATTTAACACCATTCACCCGGTGCAAAGAGCAAAGTCATTAGGAACGTAAATTTTTTTAGTTTCTATGTATTTAAATTGAAATTATAGGAAGTCAACAATACGAAAAAGACAAGGAAGAATGGAAATAATTCGATTAAAATAATATTTAAGAAATAATAATATTAATAATAATAATAATATTAATATTAATAATTATTTTAATAATAATAATATTAATAATGATAATTATAATAATAAAAAACAGAAAAGTGAATGAGAAGCATACTATTAGTATAAAGGAGACAAAAAGATGCGAGAAATAGCACAAATGTACGTAAAATGAATTATAATATAAGAAATTGCAGGTATTGTGAGGTGCAAAAGTCTATGTCAAAATTTACGAGGTACAAGCATACATACATTATCTTGAGGTGGGGTTTGTGAGGAATTTTCACCTTCTTCCAGAAAAGTTTTCACTCCTTCCCCTCCCCAGAATTCGCGATTTTCAGATAAATTCGCATAGCAATGTTTGTTCAAAGAATTCAAATTTTTAGCACGTGGTACCATCTCATTTTTTGACTACATTTCTTTAATCTTTCAACGTTTTAGAAAGCTAGAAAGTCGTCAGAGACGCTAAAAACGATTTTTGACGTGTGTCCGCCATTTAAAACCCCAAAAAGAGAGTGAAAAAATTTTTAGATTGCAGCCCTCAGAATTCTCATGCTGTGCATGTCTAGGTGCAACAAAAAACGTAGACATAAGCTTTATTCAAATAAATGCCCTTCATATCCGAAACGAAAGCGCCTTTTTATTCTTGAAGACTTCGTTTCAGTTGCATCATCACGATACAAGAAACGTGCTTTACATAGTATAAAACCTTTATGAAAAATCTGTTCAACGGCTTTAATCGTTTGATTGTAAAATACTTGCGACTTATGTAGAGTTTTACTGAGTCCTGACCCCGGCACTGGGACATAGGCCCCGGCACCGGGACATAGGCCGCGGTCCCAGGCCGGGGCCTGGCTGGCCACGGCAACTGGGTCTGAAAATTTCAATATTGTTGTTAGACGCAAATCGCTGCATTGATGGATGGAAATAAGCAAGCTCAAACCTCAGGTAATGAGTAGAAACTGAGATGTTACATCAGTCCACGATTTATTTTTTTTTTGTATTCGACAAAGATTTTTCCGGAAATACAAAGACTTTTTATGACCGTTTTTGTACAGGTACAAAAAAATTTTTGGGAATAAAATCAGAAACATACTGAAGTTTCCTTAGCTTAGCGTCGGACTAAGTTACGAGTGATTTGTTCTGCATATTTGCATAACAGAAAAATCAAGTTTGAAAGTCAAAAATATCAAGATTGTCCGCGTCTACAACTTTTTTTATTTCTCTTTACGAAGCTCTAGCGTTAAGTTTAAATGTTTAAATCAGCCAAAATATTTTGGTTCCTCACACTAATTCAACGATAAGACATTGTTTAACTTTTCAAAATTGTTTTAGGAAATATTAACAAAATTTTTGGCGTCTCGCGCAAATTCTGCGATCCGAACTATGTATTTGCCATAAGAAAAGCAGAAAATCTTTATAAAAACGCTGAAAATACCAGAATTTTTAAGAGTTTGCGCCGTGTCGATATATTTATATAACTTTTATTGTCAAAAATCCATAAATCGCTACAGTACACCACTGCAGGTAAAACATGTTTATTTATATAGTACATAGACCATATATGTACTGTGTATATGTATCATACTCATAGATGCACACGATCAAAAGATCTGGAAGGGGTAAACCGAATTTCCTTAAGGGGGTACATGATAAATTTTTACGGCTAATTATGGCGCGAAAATGATTATGTTGCTTTTTTAGATATTTTTTGTCGTTCCTTACGCACCCGTAAAAATGCTTTGCGCGCTGCACTCGCTGGAAGTCAACATTCTACTCGTTTTTTGTTCAGCAGCTAATTAGAGCTATTTCGTTGTATTTAACTCTTCTTGAATATTCGTGATTAGGTTTGCATGAAAACAAATGATAATAAGAATGATGGAATGACTTATACTATCAAATATGCACAAAATAATGGACAAAAAGTGTCTGAATGAATGAACGGACAGAGTTGTACCCGGAAAATACTTCCGATTATTCTGTTTGGCATCGTTCGGCGCCCTTTCATAATTCCAACAATACGTTTTGGTCCGTAAACGGTCTGAGGGGATATGCCAAACGTTGTGGTAGGGGGGATAACCCCATACCCCCAGCGTGCATGTGTGATTATACTGCATTAGCATTTTCTATGTACAGAATGTACAACGACTTTTTGGTACCGTCTTTGTATATACATGTACACACGGACCTTGTACAAAATAAAAAACAGTGCATCAGTCATGCTTTTATTTCGTCATAGATGTCAACGAACTAAGTACATTTATTCCTCGTGTGATAATAAAGTGATGGAATTCAATATTCGTACTTGTAGCAATCAATCAAATCAATAAGTCTACACCTATGTTACAACAATCAATGGTGAATGATGTCGACTTCTAACTTTCAGCTACAGTTGCATTTGCATAAACATTTACGGTCTGTTTAAAAGTGAATGAAACGGTTTAAAAAGCGTCATAACTAGGTACATTAATTCACAGGTTCTGGTCGATTTCAATAACTCTCGCGAAAAAGCCTTGACTTATACCAATTTTTAGAGCCCTAAGCTTACAACACTTTCTCACAGGACACTCAAGCATTACGCAAACCCGCACGTGCACATCTACTTGCAGCTACATGAAATATGGAAGCAGTTCACTGCATATCTCGCTTTGTAAAATCCTAATTTGAAAATAAAATTGTTTCCATACTAAAAATTTTTTGATTACATCGATTTAATTTGAAGGGCCATCATTTGCTTTACTAAAAAGCTAAAAACTACGCAAAAGGTGAAGCAGTACAATGATTAGCAACCTACAAATATTTATTATGAGAAGAGAAAGATAAAAATTTTCTACTGAATATGAACTTACCATGAGTAGAGGTTCTTACGTAGCAATTAGAATTGTTTTTAATGTTTATTATATTATCATTATTATTATTTTTTTATTATTTTTATCACTATCCTTATGATACATGTGACGAATAAGAGCGGGAAAATTTTATTAAATAAGAAATTCCAGCATGGGTATCTCATATCACCATATTATATATTATATTCCCAGGCCTCGACGCCTGGGCCTAGGCCCCGGCCCAGGTAAAAAAGGCGGCCCCGGTACAGCTGTAGACTTACATATGTACATACATATATAACCTATTGTTTTGAATTGTGAAAAAATTAAGAATATTTTTTACTTAACTAATAGTATACAAAGACCCTTTTTATTAATGAATTAAATTATTTACACATTTTTAGCTCAATACGTCAAGTTCACTTATTAGCAGATAGGTACATAGTTCAAGAACCTATACTGATCGTAATTCAAACTTCGTTATCGCTGTACTTGATTACTTTGCCACGAAATGTGTATGTACATCGCCACGAAATTCGAACAATCAAAGTTTCTAAGGTTTCGCTAAGAATTGGGTTGCCTAAGTTCCAACACAGGACGTCGTCATATCTTTAGCATTGCTATTTTGAAACTTTTGACGACGTCCTACGTTATAGCATAGGCAACTCTGTCCTTGGCAAAATTTTAATTGATAAAATTTCGTGGAGTAGCGAGAAATGTATTACAAAAACCCATAAACATATTAAAGAGTTCAATAAAGAGTTCAAACTTCGATAAAGTTGATGTTCTAAAGACTTAGTTTACGAAGTCATTTGCCAAAACACTGAAAAAGACTGGACGTTGCCATGCTAGCATATATGATCTGGGACGGGGGGGTTGGAGAGTTTTCACCCCTACCAGAAAAATTTTCACCCCCTCCCAGAAAAATTTTCAATCGCCCCCCAGAACTCGCGATTTTTCGAAAGTTCTCAAAAATTTTCTAAATATGTATTTGTAGAAAAGGTACTTTTCAAGCGTTTTTAGCTATCTATTTGTTTAAAAGTGCCAACGCCATTATACTCATGTTTTGACTATATTTTGTTCAACTTACACGACTTTTTTGATTTTTTTGTTTTTATGCTCCACAAAGAGAGAGCATCGTCAGAAACGCTGAAAAACGATGCTTTTGACGCGTACCTACCATTTTTGGGCCCAAAAAATAGACTTTATTATTTCAACCCCCCGGAATTCCCATGCTGTGCATGTATGCATGCTAGCAAAATTAATGCATAACTTCTGTGCGATCTACGCGAATCGTTTTGTATGGACCCACTTTGTATACACGCGTCATTACTAAAATTTAGAACCGCTCATTCAAAGAAAAGAACACACCCGAAGGAAAACTTCGCAAAAAATTCAGTTTTTTGTGAACAAGCAAGCAGAGATATGTAAGAGTTGAAGAAAAGGCATGCTTATACAAATTAGAGTCAAAAATTACTACTTCTTCGCGTTTAGCTAACTCAAGAAATAAGTACCGACTGCACTGGAGCTGTTCTGGTATCTCGAGAAGTTGTTCGTACTAGCGTAACCGGCTGTCTGACAATATTAGCAGTTTGACGATTGGGTGGAGCCAAGTAACCGTCAAATCCATGCCTCGAAGTCGTAGGCGCATGGCTTTTTAATCCTGCAAGACTTACAAGTAGTGCGGGCATTATTTCGAAAGAAATCGCACATATTATATATAAATGGGCAGTGATACACATGGGCATAGAGAGGGTGTGAGAGGGAGTATTACCCCTACCTAAGGTTTTATAATATCAAGTTCTGTCAGGCGATTTTGAGAAAACGAAGATGCTTAGGGATCGACCGGAGGTCCATTTTTTTCCTCCGGGCCGGAGCCGGAGCTCCGGCCATCGTCACCTCCGGCTCCGGCCGGAGCCGGAGGCCGGAGGTGAACTTAGAATTTTTTATGCATCATCATTTTAAATTTGAAAGAATTCCCAAACAATTTACATAGGTAATAAGTAAAAGTAAATTCTAAAATGGAAAAGAAATTAGTTCTATGATCTGTTGCTAGTCAAGCCACTTCCGAAAATTGATAAACGTGCGAAATGCAGATATATCAGTGAATCAGGTTGGCTTTCAACGCAAACTACATAACGTATGAAATTTATTATTCATTCCATAATGTACCTATTTAATCGAGCTATGCGAAAATCAAGAAGACTAACATGCAATAACGTTCTACTAGTTCTCTCCTCACCTATTACACATGTTCTCAAATGACTGGTCGGGCAGCGGCGGTTGGGTAATCGAAAAAATCATTTAATTAGCATATTTCTATTTTTAGCTCCAATCTCACAGCGATCTCGCTTGCCCTGATTGTCTGGATGCACTTATACTCGAAAAGTACCCAAATAAACATAGCATAAAGAGCTTAGCAATGTGTCTGTATGTAGTTATATCTACAATCTGTAATAGCTCAACAAGTAAGTGAGCAGACTACGTCACACCAAGTTTGTTATTCTGTCACTCGAAAGAGATTTATATCCATTTGTGCGCTGGATTTACGCGGACTTGGCTCGCTTTGCAATCTGAAATATTCTCGTTCATTATAAAGCAAAATATATGATATAATATTTCACCAATGGTGCATTCACAATGCCACATTAGTGTTCACATTCACAGCTTCACTTATTAAACCTGTGTTTGTACAAATTCACAAAATAGGCAATCTGAGTGCTAAGCTTCAAAAGAAAAGAAGAGCGTTAAAGCATTGAATGATTTGGTTCAAAAAACCTCCGGCCTCCGGCCCCTTTTTTGTACCTCCGGCCGCCGGAGGCCGGAAGACCGAAAAATGGCCGGAGGAGCCGGAGCTCCGGTCGATCCCTTGATGCTACAAGACAATATTTGAGCTTACTGCAGAAAAAAGGTCGAAAATTCTACCTCAAAACGGTAAAAATTTCAAAATTTTCGGCGCTTCGGGCTGTATTGTTGAATTTTTGTATTTTTCGTCGCTAAAAACTCATAAATTGACCGGTTTTCACAATACGGGTCAAGAAACCCAGCTCACCGCACATGAGGTACTACTGTACCATATTACAGTAGTACCCTAAAATTTACATGTACAAAATGTACACTGACTTTTAAGGAACGTTTTCGTGCATGTACAAAGAAACCCTTTACAAAAAAAACAATGGCCATCATTCAATACGGGTGCATGACCATTTCTGAATTTTACTCCCTTTGGCAATCCCTGCCTTGCCCATTTATGGGCAGTAAGCACGCTCAGGTTTCTCAGGGTCAAGTTACTTTCCTGTGACCTGCGGGGTCGGTCATAACATGACCGCATATGAAAGTGTGTTGGGCTGTAGTGTGCTAGGGTGCAACCTTTTTGGCGCAACCTGAATGTACTTGTAAGATACTAGGAATGCAACGGATACCCGAACCCGCTATTACCCGTCTCTTTTTTGGTACCCGCACCCGCTACTCCAAAATTTTAATACCCGTACCCGCCCCCACACCCGCTGACTTCATTGTCATAAAACAGCAAGTGGCGGGTTGAAAGATAATTCCCTATCTGTGTAATATAAAGAAACAATAAACAAAAAGTATCAAGTATCAAACCAAAATCAGATAGGAAAAATCTTTTTCAACCTATTAAGTCTTAATAGGCACTAAGTTCCAATTTTAAAAAGATAATTTGTCAAATAAATCCTTACTCACAATGAAGCACCAGAGAATTATATATGTTTCAGAACAGTGCCACTGTGAGAACAACTTCAGGACCCCCCATTGATATACGCACTTCTTTACTAGAGAGCAGGATTAGACAATTTGTGCGATCACTTTAATCAACAAGACTATTAGGCGAAATGCTTTACATCTTCTTCATAGCTTTGATCGAAGTTCCTGATAAATCCTGACTACAATTTTTAAACATTCATGCAGACAATATGTAATGGATTACTGAAGGACACAGGTACGTTAAAGTAAGGATATCGTTGACATTACGTACAAAGAGTGGATGACAGATTTCATCAAACATCAGTCAAATAAGATTTTAGGTGAGCGTCGAGACGAGACTTAAAAATTTAAATATCTTTCCTTTGTGCCATACATTTAACTAATGAGCAGTCATGCAAATTAATGCAAATTAATGCGGTTGCTTGCATACTGTATGGTGTGCAAGAACGAGAAAGTATAAATGAAAATAAGACGCATGTATTGTTAAGTACATGCGCGATTCTAGTTCTCGGTGCCCTTTTCACTACCAAAATCTTCGAAATTCTTGGCGCTTCGCGTATATTGTTCTTCTCAAAATGAGTGTAAGGATGACATAATTTGACGTCAACTGTAAATATTAGGAGGAATGTGCATTCTTATAGCTAAAGTAGGTACCTAATATAAAATTTTAACGCAGAATTCATGGAATGCAAAGATCTTAAATGACGTGCCATTTCAGCTTCACCTGTGTGAATAAATTTGTATAGCATATATGTAAGGGCTCGAAATTTTGGGGGGTCCCGGCCATTTTTAAGGGGGGGGGGTTAATGACCTACAATTTTTGGCCAAAACGGCTTAAAACGTCTAAAAACGGTCAAAAATTCATTTTTTTCCAAAAATCGGGGAGGTCAAAAATTTTCTGGCTTTGGGGGATGGGGGACGTCTAACTTTGGGTGGGGGCACACATGGGCGTGGAAGAGTTTGGGAGTATGCATCCCCAGAAGGCCGAATACCCCCCCCCAAATTCAATTTTTGAAAATTTTTCCCGTTTTTTCACAATTTTTTGATGCCAATGGATAGTACTCGATGAGAAACGTTGAAAAATTGTGTTTTTTCGCCATACCACCATTTTTAAGGCCATTTTTTTGACCATTGAAAAACCTTGCGACCCCCAGAATTTCGGTGCTGCCAACCTATGGGGGGTCTCCTCATCTCCCCTTGTTACATGTATGCTGTATAGAGAAGCATCGGTTGAAGTGCATCTAATGCATGTCACCCCAAACCTAAACTTCCACCCACATTTGTCTCAGGTTAGGCAACCTCTTGCACACATACATGTATGAGGACATACTTACCACCAATCACATTGACAAAGAATAAAACAATTACATTAATTAAGGAAGAAGACTAATTAGAAGAATCTCAAGAATGAAAAATGAATTAAAATTAGAATTAATTTAAAGCAAGCAAATTAAAAAATGAAAAACAGTGTAGTAGATTAATGTGACTACTCTTCGTTGCAGTAGCAACACACAAGATATCTGCCCATGTTGAGTGAAATACCCGCCACCCGCAACCGTTATTTTCAAGAATTAATACCCGTACCCGCACAGGCACCCGCTATCGCAAAATGTTGATACCCGCACCCGCTATTCCGAAACCCGCTGCATCCCTATTAGATACATAAAAAATTTGCATGCACAAAGACTTCGCTTCTAAGATCTTTGTACATTCACAGTTATGGGGTCCTGCCTAGTGCCTATACAAAATAGAACAGTTTGCCAAACGGTGACTGCTACCCATAGATGCATACACACACGGTTTTTTTGTATTCGGCAAAGATTTTTCCCGAAGCACAAAAACTTTTTGGGACCGTCTTTGTACAAGTACAAAGATTTTTGGGAAGACAAAAACTGTAAAAAGGTGTGAAATCCCCAAAAAATTTCGGCGCTTTGCGCCGGATGAGCAATGGTCTGACCTATATATCATAATAATGGCAGAATTTGCATTTAGAATGGAAAAGTGTCAAATTTTCCGGCGCCGTTTTGAGACAATTTTTAGTAATTTTAGGCGTCATACACGCAGAAATTAGTTAAAATACACTACCAAAAGTCAAAAAACCTGTTTTACTACACTAAACTCGTTACTGTACCATATTATAGTACACAAAAATTTGCATGTGCAAAATGTACAAATACTTTTGGGGACCATCTTTGTACAACAAAAAGACACTGGATGCACAGTATGGAAATCTTGTCAGCGAAAACAAAAATTTTTCTACAGCGCTTTTTGAGCTGTAAAACAATAGGTAGGTATGCGTCAAGAACGTCATTAGTTGATGTTTCAGACGATGCTCTTTCTTTCTAGGATACGATAACAAAACAAGTTCAAAAAATATGAAAAAATCGAGTAAATAAGAGCAAAACATAGTAAAAAATGAGTACATATATAACCCGAAGCGCCGAAAGACACTTTTGAGCCAAACGATTACTAAACCTTCACACATTTTCTACGATGATTCTTTTAGAAAGGAAAAAAACAGGGAAATTTTTGCCATTATAAAGATACATAGAGCACACAAACTACTCGAAAATTTTTGGGAATTTTTGACCTTTCAACCGTTTTTGACTTCCCTAAAATCTGTGTACACGTACAAAGAGAGCCCCGAAAAGTCTTTGTACATCGGCAAAAACCTTTGCTAAAATACAAACGAAGCGTGGCTTACTCACTTATTTGTTACTTGTATTTGTACTCATACATGATCTTTAGGGAGTTTCAGCCCCCAAGAATTAACGATTTTCTAAAAAAATAGAAGAAAACGTCCTGGTCTAAGCGTTTTCAGCGATCTTTCAGTTCAAAAATGAAAAAAAATTTCGTCGCTTTTGACTATACTTTGCTACATTTTATTGAATTTTTTTAAATTCATCGTTTTTGAGTCTAAAAAATTGGGAAAACTTTTTCATTTCAACCTCCCTTCAGAATTTCCATGCAGTGCACGTATAGTATATTTTCCTATCTATGAAAACAAAACAACAAACCTCGATGCGCTCCGTTTGCATATCCACGGGAACTACCAGCAACGGTTTTTGCTCTTACCATTTCTTCAAGGAATCATTGTATGAAATTATATAATGTTGATAAGTATTCTGGCAAAAAATAAGCATGTGAAGTCAGTAATTAAATAATATATATCACCATACATGCACAGTAAGGGAATTCTGTGGGGGGTGAAAATCCTAAAGTGCCATTTTTGGGCCCAAAAATGGCCGGTACGCTTTAAGAAACATCGTTTTCTGGCGTTTCTGACGATACTCTATTTTTCTAGAGCATGAAATCATGAAAAAAATTTCGAAAAAAGTCGAATAAATTGACCAATATATCGCTTGAAACATGAATATATGGCGCGAAGCGCCGAAAATTTGGCGATTTTCAGCAAATAGATAGCCAAAAACCCTAAAAAAGACACTTTCTCTACCAATTTTCAGGTAAGTTTAGGAAACTTTTGAAAAATCGTCAATTCTGGGGGGGTGAAAAATTTTTTGCGGGGGTGAAAAATGATTCTGCACCTACAAATCATCAAGAATAGAAGAATAAAATAAGCATGTGAAGTCAGTAATTAAATAATATATATCACAGGAGTTACCTACAAATCATCTAGAATAGAAGAATAAGAAATAATTAAAGTCTAATCAGTTACCATGCGAATGATTCCAGCTTAACAAATAAATGTCAAAGAATAAATAATTATCATACATAGTCGAATGGTATGCCAGAATGAAACCATTATTTTCTTTGAACACTGCCATATGGACCAGGAATTCCATTAGCAGAACGAACAATGGAAATTTTAATTATTAAAATAATATTCGACTGCATTAAATATGTAGGTATGTGATATCACTGCAATTACTACGAGTTTCTCCCTACGTTGATGAACGGGATCTAACCACACATGGGCGTGGGGGATCTGGGGGTCTGACCCCCCAGAAACCAAAAGACCCCCCCAGAAATCAAAGACCCCCAGAAATCAATTTTTGAAAATTTTTCGTTTTTTTCGCAATTTTTTGATGCCAATGGATAGTGCTTGGTGAGAAACGTCGAAAATGGTGTTTTTATCGCCATATCACCATTTTTAAGGCCATTTTTTGACCTTCAAAAAATCTTGACCTCCCCCAGAATTTTCTTGCTGCCCACGTATGGATCTAACCATAGGTGGGCGGCACCAAAATTCTAAAGGGGTGCAATATTTTTCAAAGGTCACAAAATAGCCTTAAAAATAGTGGTATGGCGAAAAAACACCATTTTTCAACGTTTCTCATCGAGCACTATGCATTGGCATCAAAAAATTGCGAAAAAAAAACAAAAAATTTCAAAAATTGAATTCTGGGGGGTATTTTGGTTTCTCGGGGTGCATACCCCCCAAACCCCGTCACGCCCAGGTGTGGACCTAACTAACAAACAATGCAGAGTTGCTTGGGAAACTGTCAGGAATATCAAGACACTTTAAAGAAGAAAAAGTTTATATTTCGTCATAGAAAAGAGTAGATAAAATCACGCCAGGCTATTAATAACAAAATACGAAAAATGAGTGCATAAAGAATGGGTAATAAAGTTATAAAACAAGTGGTTATGCAAGCCCTTTAATTAATTGTGTAAAATTAAGGTGATCAAATTTTTTTCCAAAAAATCTTCACATTACAAGAATCGGTAACAGACTGAAATCAGTAGAATTCCTTGAAATCGATCTAAAAGTAGCATTTTTCGAATGGTATTTCTTATTCTAACGAATATGTATCCAAGAATTCAGCTATTGATAAAATGTCGCTGTTAGCAATCTCAAAAGCAAATGAAAGATCTGTATGAATAATTCATGGCAGAGAATAGCTACATACAATATTGACAAGACAAAAACGTTTATTTCCAGAAGAAATACACAAATTCAGGTGACTTAAAATTTAAAAATTGCATTGGGTGCTGAGAAAACTGGTAACACAGGAGACGTGTTTTTTGTCGACTTGACGAATAAGAAAATTTACGCCTATTTAAAATGTCACGAACAAGAAAAGCGTTTGCAAAAGCTTAAGAGAATTGCACAATGACTTCCGAAACCCGCATTTCGCTACTTAAATAACTAAGTTAAGTAGTGCTCACTTTGCAATAAAATTTTTGATATTTCGGGCAATATATAACGAATGATTTTGCACCGAATTCAACTTCCGTGCCTTATTTTAAGTTTTATAACAGCAAAATGATGAATTACTTATACGAAAAACATTGATAAAATGTATAACAATAGTTGTGGTCTTTGTTTTTGTAAAGGTCACTTTGTACAAGTGGTCCCCAAAAGTCAATAAACATTCAGTGCATGTAAATTTTAATGTACTATAGTATAGTACAGTAACACGTTATGTGCTGTAAACTGAGTTTCTTGACCCTAATTAGTGAAACCTATCCAATATATAAGTTTATAGTGATTAAAAATACAAAAAAATTTGTTAGTACGGCGCTAACCCCCGGAAAATTTTCGTATTTTTTGCTGTTTTCAGGTTTGGCCTCTTTCCTGCAGCAAGCTCCAAATTGTCTTGTAGCACCTTTCGTTTTCTAGAAATAACTGATTTTCCAAATCCTTAGGTAGGGGTAATACCACCCTCTCGCCCCCCACGCCTATGTGCGATTTCTCAGAATAAGTAGCCTAAATCGGAGAATGCATAAATTTAATTCTTTATTACTGTAAGATCTTGTAAATGAAATTCAAACGATCCGTTAACCCTGGCCGGATAGAATATAGGAAAATTGATTGAATGAAGAGCTTTTGCAAGGAATAGAGATTACTTGCTATGATTGCACTAAGTGGGGCCCTGACCTAACATCATCTATGCTGTTATAATTTTGCTCAAAGTAATAATTTTTAGTCGAAAATTACGATTTTACGAAATTATCAGAATTCAAGCTTGTGTTGTCCTGAATGTATTATGCCGAAGTCAAAATTTTAACGAGGAAAAGGTGCTTAAAAATCGTAAATCAACATGCTTATACCGTAGCAGAGCTAAATGGAAGACATGGATAATTGTAATTAGGCAGCGTAAATCCAAGAACTACTTATGTAATATACTTACTTGGAACTCAGGACTCTTCGACATTTCGCTTTTATGAAGGGAAAATTGGTATGAATGGATCTGGTTAAACTTTTAAATATGCATGCTATCAGGTGAAGTCTTAATTTTGAAAGATTTTTCGGATGATGTGGCAACCACATAACATAACAGAAAATTTTTATTTATGTATGTGTTGATAGATAGAATCATTTATTGTGAGCTTGAATAAGTGTCTGCTGTGAATATTCTATTATGAACTCGAAAATTTTCTTGCATTTTGTAAATAAAAGAAGGCCACAAATGGGCCTAAAAATACTAAATTAGTAATTCGCAGTTTTTCAGGGAATTCCAACGTTTGGTTGACACCTATCTTTTGTGCATGCGGTTAGTTTGCTAGCAGCAAGCACTGGTAGAAGCGCTTAGTCGCGGGTTTTCCTAGATTTTCGGATGCGCTGATTCCATCGGTGACATTTTTACAAAGCTACTTCTGCTTGTTGGACTCGAACTATGGATCCCTTGATTTGAAATTTGATATCTTGATTAATCGACGAAGATCGGCCCATTCCGATATTAACGGAAGCTTTATTAATGACTTTTTGTATTAGTACCGATCATGTAGGTATCTGCGATTGCTTTAGAATTCAGATTTGTGCCAGACATGGGCTAAGCCTAAGCGTAAATGGGTCAAAATTGCTCCGCTCGCTTTGTTATTTTTGCCCCATTTACTTGAGGCTCAGCCCATATGCTGGCACCATTGTGGATGCACATAACTAAGCCTAAGCCTAAAACATTGGTAACAGCAACCCATGGATGTTCAGAACAATTTCCTAGGTTAAGAAATTTAAATTGGTGCCAGCACCCTGCTTCCACAGCTATCCAACAGACATCATATATTCTTAAGAAAGAATGAAGGAAAAATTTTATTACTAATAAACCAAACTGATAAAATACAGAATTACAAGACACATAATAGATACAAACAAATTAGTAACGGGATATGCGAGTTTTCATCGCTTGTGCGTGTAACTTTGTGCTTTGAAAATTTCACTGATAGAATCAGCGCATTCGAAAACCTAGGAAAACGCGACAAAGCGCTCCTACAAACGCTTGCTGCTAGCAAACTAACGCACATACAAAAGATAGGTGTGTCAGCCAAACGTAGGAATACCGTTTTTCAGTTATAGACTGATTCGTGAAACCATGTGCTCCGTTTGGGCTAAACTTTACTATATGGTGTGAACGGAAAACTTGCAGATGTATGTGGAAAGGAACAATATTGATTGAAATGAGGAGGACATGCATAAAGAAAGAGCGGAAAAAAATTTTATGAAAAACGGACCAATATTGGTGAAGATACTCAGGATAGAGCTACATTAAAGTGAGGTATTTTACAGTTTACCAGAAATGTTCCGAATTTGGGCTGAAAACATAAGTATCTGACATTTTCAAGGTCGCTGATTACGGAAAAATAACTTTTATTTTATGGAAAAAAAATTTTTTCCGAAAAATTTTAGATTTGAAAAAACAATTTTTTGCGTGTTCTTTCTGTCTAGATAATGTGAAAATTCAAGTTTCTGCTTAAAGGACGCTTAGGCTTAGGCTTAGTTTATCTGAGAAGGTGTTTTCGGCTGCTTGGATCGAGGTCGCTCCCGCTTAGGTCGAAGTATAGATGCTTAGGTCAACGTATTGATGCTTAGGTCGATGTATAGATGCTCAGGTCGATGTATAGACGCTTAGGTCCATACGTGGGCAGCAAGAAATTTCTGGGGGGTGCAAGATTTTTTTGAAGGTCAAAAAAAGGCCTTAAAAATGGTGGTATGGTGATAAAAACACCATTTTTCGACGTTTCTCATCGAGCACTATCCATTGGCATCAAAAAATTGCGAAAAAAGCAAAAAAAATTTTCAAAAATTGAATTATGGGGGGGGTATTTTGATTTCTGGGGGGGTATTTTGGTTTCTGGGGGTGCATACCCCCCAAACCCCCCACGCCCAGGTGTGCTTAGGTCGACCTAAGTTGGGTACATGTTATTCTGCATTCCACTGTTTGAATCACCAAATGGTTGGCACCATACGTGGGCAGCAAGAAAATTCTGGGGGTGCAAGATTTTTTTGAAGGTCGAAAAATGGCCTTAAAAAATGGTGGTATGGCGATAAAAACACCATTTTTCGACGTTTCTCATCAAGCACTATCCATTGGCATCAAAAAATTGCGAAAAAAACGAAAAAAATTTTCAAAAATTGAATTCTGGGGGGTATTTTGATTTCTGGGGGGTATTTTGGTTTCTGGGGGGTGCATACCCCCCCAAACCCCCCCACGCCCAGGTGTGGTTGGCACTCTAAGATAATCCAAAAATGCTGTTTGAATCGCATTTAAGTATAAATCTTTAACTGGATGTAAGCAATGCTAAAAATAGTGAAATTAAAAAAAATTCTTCAAAATTTGGGCAAAAAATTACAAAAAATTTTTTCTCTAATCTTGGTTTCCATGCAGTATAACTTAATTTTTGTAATCTGCGACCTTGAAAATAACAGGAAAAATATTAATCAGTAAAAATTGGAAACCTTTGATAAAACTGCTAAAATTACTTAAAGTGGCTCAAAATGGTGAATGTCAAAGAATGATGGGAGTTTTTGAAGAATATTGTGTGAACCGATTTCGCGCCATTCCGGCAGAACTGCCATACAATTGCGCAAAAACGATACTTTGTGTCACTAAAAGACGCGGAAAAAAATAATAAACCAAATCCATACAAAACTCACAGAGTTACGGTACTTCAAACATCATACTTTGATATTCACCATTTTGAGCCACTTTAAGGAATTTTAGCAGTTTATCAAAGGTTTCCAATTTATACTAATTAATATTTTCCTGCCATTTTCAAGGTCGCAGATTACAAAAAATTGAGTTATACTGCGTGGAAACCAAGATTAAAGAAAAAATTTTTTGTAATTTTTTGCCCAAATTTTCAAGAAATTTTTTTTAATTTCACTATTTTTAGCATTGTTTACATCCAGTTAAAGATTTCTACATAAATACGATTCAAACAGAATTTTTGGATTATCTTACCATTTGAAGATTCAAACAGTGGAATGCAGAATAACATGTACCCAACTTAGGTCGACCTAAGCATCTATACATCGACCTGAGCATCTATACATCGACCTAAGCATCTATACATTGACCTAAGCATCTATACCTCGACCTAAGCGGGGGCGACCTCGACCTAAGCAGCCGAAAACACCTTCTCAAATAAACTAAGCCTAAGCCTAAGCGTCATTTAAGCAGAAACTTGAATTTTCACATTATCTAGACAGAAAGAACATGCAAAAAATTGTTTTTTCAAATTTAAAAATTTGGAGTTTTTGAAGAATATGGTGTGAACTCGATTTTGCACCCTTCTGGCAGAACTGCCATACAATGGCGCAAAAACGATACTTTGTGTCACTAAAAGACGCGGAAAAAAATAATGAACCAAATCCATACAAAACTCACAGAGTTACGGTACTTCAAACATCATACTACGACGTTCACCATTTTGAGCCTTTTTAAGGAAATTTAACAGTTTCTCAAAAGTTTCCAATTTTTACTAAACAATATTCTGCTGCCATTTTCAAGGTCGCAGATTACAAAAATTAAGTTATACTGCGTGGAAACCAAGATTAAAGAAAATTTTTTTGTAATTTTTTGCACAAATTTTCAAGAAATTTTTTTTATTTCACTATTTTTAGCATTGTTTACATCCAGTTAAAGATTTCTACTTATATACGTTTCAAACAGCAGTTTTGGATTATCTTAAAGTTCCAATCATTTGAAGCCAGTGGAATGCAGAATAACATGTACCCAACTTAGGTCGACCTAAGCATCTATACATCGACCTGAGCATCTATACATCGACTTAAGCATCTATACGTTGACCTAAGCATCTATACCTCGACCTAAGCGGGAGCGACCTCGACCTAAGCAGCCAAAAACACCTTCTCAGATAAACTAAGCCTAAGCCTAAGCGTCATTTAAGCAGAAACTGGAATTTTCACATATCTAGACAGAAAGAACATGCAAAAAAATTTTTTTTTCAAATTTAAAAATTTTCAAACAAATTTTTTTCCGTGCAATAAAAGTTATTTTTTCGTAATCAGCGACCTTGAGAATGTCAGATACATATGTTTTCAGCCCAAATTCGGAACATCTTTGGAAAACTGTAAAATACCTCACTTTAATTTAGCTATATCCTGAGTAACTCTATCTTCACCAATATTGGTCCGTTTTTCATAAAATTTTTTTCCGCACTTTCTTTTTGCATGTCCTCCTCATTTCAATCAATACCGTTCCTTTCCACATACAACTGCAAGTTTTCCGTTCACACCATAAAGTAAAGTTTAGCCAAAAATTTTCAAAGAAAATTTTTTTCGTAAAATAAGTTATTTTTTTCGTAGTCAGCGACCTTGAAAATGTCAGATACATATGTTTTTAGCCCAAATTCGGAAAATTTTCGGTAAACTGTAAAATACCTCACTTTAATGTAGCTATATCCTGACTCCTGAGTAACTCTATCTTCACCAACATTGGTCCGTTTTTCATAAATTTTTTTCCGTACTCTCTTTATGCATGTCCTCCTCATTTCAATCAATATCGTTCCTCTCCACGTATATATGCAAGTTTCACACCATATAGTAAAGTTTAGCCGAATGATGTTTGAAGTACCGTAACTCTGTAAGTTTTGTATGGATTTGGTTTATTATTTTTTCCGCATCTTTTAGTGACACAAAGTATCGTTTTTGCGCAATTGTATGGCAGTTCTGCCGGAATGGCGCAAAATCGGTTCACACCATATTCTTCAAAAACTCCCATGGTTTGCAATTTTCAATTAAATGTAATCGCTTTTGTAGCTGATCACATGAGCGCTGAAAATTGATTACCATGAAAATAGTTGTGAAATAAGCCTGAAATTATGGCTGTGCCAAAATTGTTTTGTATAAATTTGACAATTTTCTGCTGTCAGACTGTCAGTATTCACAGAGCTGCAAGATGTTAAGGGCAGTAGAAAATGACTAAGGCGCCACTTATGATTTCCGAACTGTTTGTCAATAAAAAAACCGTAAATTTTACATGAAAACGGTAAGTATATAAAAAAATTTCGGCGTTTCGTACTGCTTTACTTCTCTTGCATTTTTGATACATGAACAATAAAAACAATAAAATTTAGGCATTGGTGTAGCTGGTTCACATATGTATTAAGATAGCCACGCTATAGGTACGTATACAGCAAGTAGTATCCGGTGAAAGCTGCCATCTAACTGGTTTGATTTGAGTCAAGTCGAAAACAAATAAGGCAGTCATCAGATTTTTCCAGTAGATTCATGTGACTGGCGAGCGACGCGAGTTGCATCCCATTACTTAGGCTTATTTTAAACGCTGGCACCAACATTTTGGTCAGTCCATGATACTAAGCCTAAGCCTAATCAGCTGGTAAACCAGCAAAACATCACGAATACCTTGTAATCTTTATCGAAATTAGCCAGCGTTAGTCGATTGGTTATGGTTCTGGACTTTAGAGCAAGGGGTCCACGTTTCGAATCCGACTGCCAGCAACTTTCTCTCGTTTCCTCAGATGCTATCGACCGCACACATACGCCCTTATAATATGACTATGTTAATACATATGTGAACCAGCTACACGAATGCCAAAATTGAATCTACAATCTTCTTCAAGATCTACAGTAAGGAGAGCAAGCATTTTTACTGGTAAAGGACATGTCTTGATTACTTTAGAATCTTGTATACACCCAAAATGCACTGAATAACCCTAAATTGCACCAAAAGTTGCTCAAAAAGCCTTATCGCTAAATTATGTACTAAACGCTTCAAAATGCACTAAAGCTAGTGCAAATGCACTGCACCTGGCTGGCAACCCTGAACACTCACTGACAATCGTTCGCACGAAGTTGTTTACATAAAGGACGTTTGCGATTTTAAATATTTGAATAACCTATAGTCTGTTTCATTTATTCCAGAGCTTTATATTGATTTTTGTATGGGCTACAGTAAGCGAAACAGACGATTTAATGTAATTCAGCAGATCAGCTCAGTGAGGGCAAGTGGCTGGAATCCTTCCATTTTTAATGCACTTATCCGTCCATATAAATTTAATTTAGGCATTTAATCGTGCTGGGACATATGACAGTAAGTGCGCTAAATAAAAAGCTATCAGCTAAAATCGAACCCGGGTTGCTTCTACGACAAGCAGATGTTTTACCATTGAGCTATGCGGGAGTTTGCGTCGTTTCTTAACATCTTAGTCTATTGTGTTCAAAGTGTCAACTTAGAATAAGCTGAATGCGCGATTTTTATCTGTAAGTTGATTGATCTGCTTAAAGACGAGAATAAATTATTCCACAAAGAATGATATTGAAAAACTCTTCTTTGCTAAGTAGCTACAGTGAGATCTAGCGACCTACAGTAAATAAGAATGAGATTACTGTAGCATCCGGAAACATTTACTGCAAAAGCTCTCGGATAAATGAAATACACTATAGACTTATCTGATGAAACTGCTGTTCAAACCTATCAACTATCGACAACTGAAAAAGCCGTGCAAAAATTCGTGCCCGTAGCGCAAGATCGTGCAAAATCAGAAGAACGTCGAACTACAGAAATAACTAGCACGAATTGTCATAACATGAATTGTCATCAATTCAAACTGCTTCTAGAACTTGCAGTTAAAGAGTGTTACTTTACGTGTAATGGTAAAATCTATCAACAGATAGATGGTGTTGCTATGGGTAATCCGCTTGGCCCAGTTCTTGCCAACATTTTCTTGAGCTATCATGAAACAAAGTGGCTCAGAGACTGCAATATAAAGATCAGACCCAAGTTTTATGTACGTTATGTTGATGACACATTTGTAGTGTTTTCTGACAGAAATCAGCCTACTAAGTTCTGTGATTACATGAATCAGCAACATCCTAATATGAAGTTTACATTTGAAACTGAATGTGACAAGAAATTAAATTTCCTTGATGTTCTTGTTGAAAGGAAGTCCGAAGATATTGTGACATCATCATATCAGAAACCTACATTTTCTGGCCTTTATACCAAATTGTCTAGCTTCATTCCTTTTGCCTATAAAGTTGGTTTAATAAGGACACTTGTGAGTCGCATTTACATGATTTGTAACTCATATCAGACTTTTGTCTCTGATATTGACAAGCTGAAGCAGACTCTACTGCAAAATGAGTATCCCCTTGGCTTGATTGATAAGGTCATATCAGACTTTATGACAAAGGTGTATAATAAGAGTGATGAAATAAAAGTCGGTTGTGATAAATTATGCTATTCTCTTGTTTTGCCTTAATACTGGTGTGCATGGCTACAATGTACGCAGCAGAATTCTAAAGCTTATATATGCATTTTACCCTCAGATTAGAGTAAGGTTTGTTTACAAACCTGTCATGTGTATAAGCCGGTTTTTCAAGAACAATGATGCTGTACCTGCTAAGCTACTCTCAAATTTAGTATATAAGTATACGTGTTCTAGCTGTATGGCTAGTTACATTGGCGAAACTCGCCGACATTTTGGGAGTAGAATTGCAGAACATACTGGCATCTCATTTGCTACAGGGAAGCCAATTCAGGGTGATAGCTTATCTGCTATTCACAAACATGTCTCAAATAGCAATCATTCAATTACATCAGATTGCTTCAAGGTTATTAGTCGAGCATCCAACTCTTTTGATATTTTAATCAAGGAGTCGTTATACATAGCACGTGATCGTCCTATTCTCAACAATAATGTTTCATCATATCCTCTAAATTTGTTTTAATTTACTGAAATCCCACCGTTTTCATTTTCTTCTAGTTTAAAATATTTTATAATTCTCTTCATAATTTAATGGTATGTTTAAACTTTAAGTTTTTCTCTTGGTTTACAACTCTCGCTTAACAAGCTCATTTTTCAAAACTATTTCCCAATCAGCGGTCACTTCTTCAAACAGAGAAGCTTTAACAATGAGTGGCTGTTTTGTGTATTTTCTATTAATTTTGATGAATTGTATATTTGTTACAAAATAATAGAGAAATTCTGTTTCAAGCAGAAGCATACCCGCCCACCTCATCCCTTTTTGCACCTGACCGTGGCATGTTTTATCTATAGTCCGTGTTTTAAAGTTAGTGTTTGAATTCATTCGAAAAGCTTGTACTCGACCTTTGTTGCTCGTAGGTCGTTGTTTAGCGATTTCCATTCACTAAGTTAAAAAATATACGTAAGGGTGATTAAATACTCTCGCCTGAACTCGACGAGTAAACGGTGAAAAAAATAGTCTGTTTCATTTAACTTTAAGGTTTTCTTTTGAAATTAAGCCGCATGAATCAGGCTACAAATGTGTTTTAAACTTTTGATTTTGTAATACGGTTTCGCAATAGCAAGCGTCTCAGCATAACTCGATATGCTATAGAATATCACAATTATACTGTTAGTTTAAACCACTTCTGTAGGCATTTTAAATTTTTTTAAAAACCGTAAAGTTAAATGAAACGGACTCCTTGCCTCTGACAAGGTGTTTAACACCACGATTTTTGCTTCACATTAAGTAGGCATACAAGTGGTCGGATAAAATTTTGCTCGCACCAGTTTCCCGGATCTTCCTCTCTGAATCGCGTCGGGAAAAGAGTCTTAGGCCCGTTGTCGGAGAGTGCGGCCTCCCTCGTCTGCAGATTAAGCATAAATAAGGAAGAAACAGGGAGCAGAATTGATAGTCAACGCTTAAGGATTTCTGATTTTTTCGAGAAAAGATACCTACAAATTTTATGAGCTTTTTCAAAATTGAGCTGAGCCTATCAAGTTCTGCACATTGATATTTCCAGGACTGAAGGCTGATTCATTGGTGTTTTTTTGAATATACAGGTGGTTAAAAAGACTGCCCAGGACCAATAGGCAATAAAAATTTTTTTAATCGAAAGAAAGAAGCTTCAGTAAGTAAATATAGAAATTTCAATAAATAGGATAAATTGTTTCACATAATTGGAGAATAAACTAAGTGAGCGCATTAGTAAGGTTAAAAAAACGAGACTTGGAAAGAATATTTTCAGTCCCAAGGAGATATTTCCTGCGGCATGAATAAGTGTTTTCGTTATTTGAAATATACTAGCGCCACCTATAGTCTGTTTCACACAACTTCGGTCATAAATTTTAAAACATCTCCGATAATAAGCTGACAGATTGCGATTATAGCATTGATCTGAATTATCGTAACCCTCGGCTTACTGTCGATGAAAATTCTTATAATTTATCCACGAGGTTATGTGAAACAGACTATAGCTACGGTAGTTCCTATACCACCTGCATGAAAATATTAATTTTTACAAGCATGCAGAACCTACATAATTAATAAATTTAAGCATACATATATTTTGTTTTCTTGACACCACTTTCAAACTGTTTCATTCAATTACAACATTCTTTAATTTTGTTAATTAAAGGTCAAATTCTCAGAACAAATATCAAGTAGTCAACAATAGTACTTATGCATCGCATGTACAAATATGAAACCTTAGAATCAATTAATAGGATAGAACGTAAAGTGGATAAAAGAATCATCACAGGACTTTAGTAGAGCAATTACAAAAGCATCACTTTTCACCTGATTCGACCATGAATTAAAATGGCAACAGTCAGCAAATAAAAATAGAATAATGTGGTAGCGTATCTTTGTAATATCAGTCCCTGCTGAATGTGTCACGACGACACGAGCTGTTTACACTGACAATGAGGCAGATCGCAGGGAGTCTCTTCGGATTCTGTTCGCGGGCTTAAGCCGCTAGAAAACAAAAAGTGCCATTTCAAAATACGCAAAACGCTAAAGCCGAAAAATGTAAACCACTTCACACCACTGTTGAGTGTAAACAAACGCGCCTTATCATGTTTGATTCCTGCTATATTTTTAGACTTGAGATCATGTACAGACTCATAACCGGAAAAGCTGACCGAAAAAAACAAGACAGAAACACGTTTAACATACCCAATTTTAGACTTTACACCTCCCGAAAAATCTGAAGACTGATGTAAGCAAACGCAATTTGATGTGAGTTGTTCCGCAAAATATTTGTGATATTTATAAATAAAAATAGGGAAAAAACGTTTTTTTCGCATATTTTACACCTCTAATTTCGAAATTTACACCCCATAAATAACTCAATATTGCGTTTTTTAAACTCGGTTTGCTGCGACGTGTAGTTTTTCAAGGTACTTCATTTCTATCTTATTAAATTTATCCCGACTCATAAGCAGAAAAGTTGGCAGAGAAATCTTAGACAAAATCTGTTTTTTACACCATCTATTAGAGTGTAAAGTTTAAACCCCTGGTACTAACTTCGTATTGAGTGTACAAACGTTTGCTGGTAAGCAAAAAGTAGCCCTTAAGTGGTAGTACATTTCTAACAGAAAAAAATTTCTTGGGACTCATAACCGGAGTTGTTGGCAGACATAAACAAGTCAAAAACTCGAACCCCCTCATTTTTACACTCTTTACACTCAAATTCGAGAACTAATGCGAAATTCAAAAAACAACAAAACGTATATCTAGAGAATTCTATCCTCTACAATTGTATACTATTAAATTGTATGAGGCATTTACACAGAGTTGTGTATACGCTGGTGAGAAAAACCACCAAAATTCGCTATATGTTATATTGTTACGTCGAAACTTTACACGCTCGTTACACACTGGAGAGTGTAAAGGAAAACAAAAAAGTACAGCGAATTTTTTATTAAATTTCTTTAAAAAAACAGCACCTCCCAGATATGTCCCGTTATAGCTGTAGGGGGGTAGACATAAATTTTAATTTATTTATATAAAACTTCGGATTCTAGTATACAATTTACCCGCCACCGTTTTTGCCGATTCAAATAAGCTACAGTGACCAAACTTTACACAAAAATTATCAAACACATTCTGACTCGCATCAATAAAAATAGTGTTGGTCACTGTAGCTTATTTGAATCTACAGTGTTGGTCACTGTAGCTTATTTGAATCGGCTAAAAAACGGTGGCGGGTAAATTGTATACTAGATCCAAAACTTCTACTAGTAATTGTCCATGTTTATACCTTGATCCTGCACATTAAGTTGCTGAGGACAACAAGAACGCCTCCATTATTGTCAAATTCACCACAATAATTAGGTGCACTGAAAATAGTCAAAAGTTTGCGGTTGGCGAAAAATTCGCAGCCATCATGCACAACTTGATGGGCCCTGCAGACCTGAAAATTTGAATATAGTGCTGCTGAATGTACAGTAGGAACTTTGTTGATGTATTTAGGAATGTAAGCAGGGAGGTACCTACTTGATTAGCTGTCACTGTCAATGTAAAAGAAAGTTATTTTACGATGTTCCTGCTGCCCTTTAAGGCAATGAAATGAATGATCATTGAACAATGAATGAACAGATATAACAATAATGAATCAACATTGAGCACGAAACAATAATGAATGGTAAACCATTTCATTAATTTATGTTAAGCAACTCCATTAATTTAAGGGCAATGTAGGAAGAATTTATCTTATTCTGTGAAAATATGTATTTTCCAGAAAATAAAAAAATGATAATTCGTTAAGTTACAACAGCGTTGTTGTTATTGTGTTGGCTTTTTGATATGCCTTTATAAGTTAACAAAAATAGGGCTGTTCAGGATAGTAAAAGGTTAGGATAGCGGATATATAGGGCGCAATATGCCCTCTAGTTCAGTATTCTTTAACCTTTATCCCGTAGATAACTCAGTTTTAGAATACGCAGGAAGGGGAAGGGGAAGAAGGTTTACGTCCTTAGAATTTGGAAAACCCCGCAAAAGTCGATAATCCCACAGAATTGAATTTTCGGCATGTTGTTTGAGATTTTTGCTGGTTTTGACCCTCCCCCAGAATTTGGCTGCTGCCCATGAATGGTTACTGTTCGGAACATTGTTTTTGTTTGGAAGAACATCTTGAGACTCACGCGAAGATTTCTAGAGCGATCTTCGTACAATGTAAACTGACTTTTCGGGCAAAAGTATTGTAATTATAGCGCATTTTATTGATTTTTGAGAGCAAATATTAAAAAAATTTAAATCGCAAGTGCGGCTAAAGCCCTTCACAATCGAGCTATACAGTCTTGAACATCTTTCTCGCTAATAAAGACTTTACGCAGAAAATAAAGACTCTATGATCATTTAAAATTCTCATCTGCTGTTTGCAAATAGAATTAGCTTATGTATGTTTATGTTTTATTGCATTCATCAGCGCATTGGCGTTATATTAATAATAAATGTCCTTTAGCCGTCAGCGGACAAGCACATGGAGGCAAGGGGGAAGTTTTAGGGTCTAGAGTAGAACCCTTAGAACTTAAAAATGGGAAATTTTCTTGGGAAAAAAGAGGCAAAATGGAGACAAAAAACGGATGAAAATTGAAATTGACCAGAAACTGTGTAATAAAGTAGATTTAACGCTGTTTTAGCGCTTATACCAGTTTTCAAGGTCATTTTGGCCCAAAAAGCTCAATTCTTGACCCCAGACCGACTGACCAACCAGATCGGTCATGCTGTGCATTCGTCAGTATCGAACCATTTCAGTTCCAGGCGTAGGATTTTTCCATAGTACTTCCCGTGCTGATTTGATAAACGTGAAGGGTATAATGAAAATATCTAGTCTCAACAACTCAAAACAAATAATAACAATCACTAAAACAACTTTCTGTTAATAACATGAGGAAGTCTTATGTCCAAATACCGTGAGAATTTGTATGTAATCAGTATAAATTGCAAGTTGGTTGACGTCTGAGGTTAAAACTTGTAAATGATTTAAGAAATCAGATGTGAATATGCAAATGGAAATTCTAAAGTTCGTCTGACCCTCTGACCTTTCAAAATTGAACGATATCGATGAATGTGCATAAATCAAAATAAAAATCCGGATAAATAAGTAGTTTATCCTACAAACTACGTAGTCTATTTTATAATTGTCATTTTCGCATTGTTATTATACTACTGTTTATATTATAGTGATTTGTTATTATCATTGTTCTTATTCTGAATCGAGAGCGTTTCTCACTATGACAAATGGGAAATATAATAATGTAGATCAAACGCAATGCGGTGAATTTATTCTTGGTATTAAATCCTGACAAAAACTAATAAATATTCATGATTAGAGGTGGACCTTAATTTAAGTTAAAATGAGCCGATATTTGTAAATATAAGTCATTTGTGTTTAGGGATACTTTGTTTGCTGGCCTAGAAATGTCACGACAAAATGCCCCAACAAAACGTCCCCGGACAAAACATCCCAACGACAAAACGTCCCCAGCAAAACGCCCTCATGACAAAACATCCCCGGACCTTAATTTTATTCGTTAAATAATCAAGATGAACAAAACGTACATGGCAGAATATTGGTCGTTCTTTATTTCCCCATACTTTTCTCGTTTAATATTCTTTTTCCCAGCAACGCTGAAGGCTGCTTTGGCTATTTTAACTCGAATTGTACCCTTACGTGGGCAGCAAGAAAATTCTGGGGGTCAGGATGGATAAATTGCTAAAAATGTTACTAAAAATTGAATTCCGGGGTCTACAGTATTCTGGGGGTTTCATCTCCTGGGGTACAAACCCCTCCCCACGCCCGTGTGTGAGTGTACCGCGTCGCAAGCTTGTCCCTCATGGTCAACGCGAAATGAGATTTTGAAGTTTTTCATTGTTTATTCGCATCATTTTGATGCATCAGTCTTTGCTTTTCATAATATCTAGTATTTCACTTTGTTCTTGTTTTCTCTGTGTGCAGGTAACATTAAAGTTAGGTGCCTATAACTGATGAAATAAGCGGAAATCTCAAAGCTGGAAAATATTGCTTCGATTGCTTCATGCTTCTTTCAATTTGATTTATTACGATTTTTAATTCTTTACCACTTATTTTATTACCATTACTTCTCATTTTGTTTATCTTTCATTTATTTATACTTCCACTTTTCTTTTCAATTTGTGTTTTCGAGTTTTGATTTAGTCTTTAGTTTATTTTTTACTTTTACATTTCACACGTGAAGTTGTTTGTTTCTTCAACATCACAAAATGATCGTGTTTCACGGTATTTCGATAATTTTAAAAGATTACCCTATTCGAATGCATATCTGAAAGGCATTATATAAGAACATTTTGTCACCGTGACATTTTGCCAAGATGGTTTGTCATGGAGATGTTTTGCTGGAGACGTTTTGTTGGGGGACGTTTTGTCGTAGGGCCGTTTTGTTGAGGACGTTTGTCCGGGAACGTTTGAACTGGCAAATTTGGTATATTTATGCAACTAACTTTTGATCTATAGTTACTAAAGGAAAAATAAATACAATATGTTAATGATCAAAATTCAATCGGCTTTCAGAAAAAGTAGTGCAACTTAAATGATATTAAGCACGACAGTATAAGTGCAAGCAAAAGCCAGTACACCTCCTGTCCGTGCTAGTTTATATGTCTACAGTATGCTATGCTCCAAAAACCGACCTTATTTTGCATGGTCCCCGTAGCATACAGGTTTTGTTTTCTATTTCAAAAAGTAGCAAAATAGCTAGATATTTTTGTGCTCTAAACTTCATATGTTTTTCTTTTTCCTGTTTCTTAATAGTTCTTCCTGCAATTTCGATTTAATTTTTTTCCAATATGGCTGCCTTCATAAGGTATACATTTTACTCGCGGCTACGTTTTATATTTTTCAATGTTTGAACACATTGAAAAAACCCAAAAAAGCTCTTTCGAATGATATCCTATTTGCCTGATTTAGTACATATTACAAGCTTTTCAATACGGCGGCCAGGAAGGTTGATGTTTTCAGCTATTATTGGCGGCCAGGAAGGTTTGATGTTTTCAGCTATTATTTTGTGTGTTTCTGACATATTTCAACTTTTTTCAGTAAATAGCTGGAAAATTTAATGCCTTTTCCAATAAGCTATGTCATATGTTCTGAATCCTTCTAGTTCTTTTAGGAAAGTTCAGAAACCTCAAAATTATTCATTGTGGTGAAAAAGGCGTGTGCCGTAGACCCGGCTTGGAATTGTCTAAAATGCTTTTTAAGATAATTCTATCATTGTACACATTCCTCTACTCATAAGATAAAACCGAATTTTCATGCTAAAGGATGTGACGATTGTTAGATGCACAGATTACTCACCAGATCGATCTTATGGTCAGCGCAGAATTTATGAACCACATCCTCTCCGAATAAATATGCTATACCTCGAAAACTTGGTCGGAAACCTTGAAAAAAAATGTAAACTTTTTTCAACTTAATCTGAGTTGAGGTGAAGCGTATAAGGCAGATCGGACGTTTTGAACAATTTCTTCGCCACCGTTTTTTGAGAGACGAAATAAAATCAAATTTCAGGTATGAATGTAAACAACCTTTATTGACTTCTGCACAAAAAATAAGCTAGTTGTATGTAAAGTTTCGTTACTGCAGCTATTATGGATTGGCTAAAAAACGGTGGCTAGGAAATTGTTCAAAAGGTCCGGCAGATCCAGCCTTTACATAGAAATGTATTTAATTCATACGATCTAATTATGCTCTCGGACATTTGAAAATTCAATCTAATATTTTTAAATAGCAAGCTGGAGTTCAATAAAGTCCTTATTTTAGCCAGCTTTGCCTTCAAATATTTCCCCGTTTCCGTCGACTATTTCGTCTCCGATGAATTTTTTGAAATCATCTTTCTTTCACTTATCTCATTTTCGTTTTTCACCTTCATAAATATTTTTGTCCACTTAATCAATAGAAATTTGTATGTTTATTTTGCTTGCTTTAGTGCAGAACGTCATCAAGGGGAACATATCCATGTACCTTTAACATCTGCTGATGGATCGGACCAAAGAAGGTCAGCAACAAGGCCACCATTATCAGGCACCCTGTATGGTAGAGGCCATGTCCTGATTTGATCAAATGAAACGAATTCCGGTGAGAGACCTCCATGAATGCAGAACAGTTTATTAGAAACTAATCCTGCGACTGGCATCATATCAAAAGCTTTCTAAAACATCTTATATTTGATTACGCTTGTATCTGAATCTTCAAAGACAAAATACCTGGAAGTTCAACCAAGTGGCAACTCGATACTTTCGAACGCACCTGTGAAGGAAACGGAACTGAATTCTTAATTGTTAAGCACGTGCAAATTTTAATCTTGTTTCTTATTAGTAACTGAGGTCATCGAATAAAAAGCTAAAACTTACTCGTCATAGAAACCATAAACTCTGTAATAAAGAAAGCATTTGAATAAGTGTTTCTCCAGTCAAGAAATGAGTAAAACTATCACCGATTTATAGTGGCAGTTTCATGATTTCCCCGCAATATTCCGAAATCTCCGGGGTACCTCAGCCGAAATAGCATCATAAGGCAAACTGTTTCGATAGAAAATTTTCCTCGATCAACATAGTCGCCTATGAAAACAATTAGTCACGTCACGAACAGACATGCAAGTAAGAGGATTTGAGGTCTGCACGAGCGGGGTTCGGGCTACATCCCAGAAAATAAAGATGAAAAAAATTCTAGGAAGAATGAGGCAAAAGGACGACTAAAAATTGATGAAAATGGAAAATTTTCTTTAAAGTGCTACAATGTGACTAAAAACCGTGGATTCACATAATTTTGGTATTATTTCAGCGCTTAAAACAATTTTTATTGCAATTTTAGCTCAAAACAGCTCTATAGTCAAGACCACCGACCAGCTGACCCCGAGATTGGCCATGCTGAGCATCTAGTCTCCAGATCCTCCAGAATGAAAAAATGGAAAATTTTCTGGAGAATTCCCGCCAGCGATTTCCATACGAGCCACTGTTACCAAGATTACTGATCCATATCTACTTGATACATTATGCAAAAGTTATGACTATGAACAAATGTAAAGCTGGGTTACTGTAGCTCAAATGAAAATTACCAGGGAAATTCTATATGAGATCCAATTTTCCTAGGAAGACAAGGCAAAATAAGGGATAAAAATAGATGAAAATTGAAATTTTGTTTCAGAAGTGCTCGAAATCGATTAGAAACTGTGGATTAACATATGTAGCTTGCGTAGGTTTTTAGCCTTTAATCATTTTCTGAGGTTATTTCAGATTAATAAGGCTCTCTGGCTGACCTCCCGCAGACCGGCTATGCCGTGCATCTATAAATAGTCACGAAAGGTTAAATGAGCAGTTGCATGGTTATGATTTAAATTCATTTTCTTTTAGGAAAAAGGGGAAAATTGCCTGATCAACGATTTTACAAAAATTTATTCGAAAGACAATGTCGTTTCATCTCCTAATATTAGTTTTCAAAACGAGATTAGCTAACATTGATTTAAATACATTTTTGAAGGGGCATACTTAATTCGTCATGATTATCGTGACCGTATGTCCTTTTGTCATTCCTATTAATTCGTCGCATTTACTTGTACTCTTTATTTCGTATTTACTTGACAATAAATCTCCATTCATTCAAAGAGCTTAAAATTGACCAAAAAATTGAACGGCACACCCTGAGAGGTGCGGTTTTTTAAACGATAGATAATCAAAAAACTAGATTGTACCATTTTTTCTTTTGTTTACACTCAATGCCGAGTTAGCAATGAGTGTGTAAAGTGTAAAACAAAAATCAAATAATTTACGGAGGGCCAATTTTTTTAAAAATGTTACCCTTGAGCTGTAGATTACGAATCTGACCTTGAAATTTCTTTGTACTTGATGGTTATTGCACAAAAATGCAAAGTATACGGGTTTTTTACTCCTTGCTTATTTTCAGCTTATCTCAGTCAATTTTGGTTTCTGTGCAGTCCAATTGGTTTTATAATGTAGAGGGTTACAATATCTCAAGGACTAATTTTTTTGTCTTTTAACGCAATATTTCTTGATCTGTGATCGTTTTAGTGTGAAGGGTTCGAGACGAAAAACGGAATTTCTTCAACTACTCAGCTAAGTAGGCGGAACATGCTAATAATGCTTAAAATGTGCCCTGACCTTAGCGTTACAGATCCTAGTTTTTTTTCTATACACCGAATATTGCGTTATTAGAACAAGTGTAAAGTTTACACTGAAAATCACTTTTCCGCCCAGAGCATTGGGTATCGAACAATTTGCGGAGGGCCAATTTTATTTTTAAAAAATGTTGCCCCCGAGTTGCAGATTACGAATGTGACATTAAAATTTCTTTACACTTAATGGTTGTTGCGCAAAAGTGTAAAGTATACGGGTTTTTTACTCTTTGCGTGTTTTCAGCTTATCTAACTCAATTTTGGTTTCTGTGCAGTCTAATTGGTTTTATAATGTAGAGGGTTACAATATCTAAAACATGAAATTTTTTCTCTTTTAATGCAATATTTCTTGATCTGTGATCGTTTTAGTGTAAAGGCTTCGAGACGAAAAACGAAATTTCTTCAGCTACACCGCTAAGTAGGCGGACATGCTAATTATGCTCAAAATGTGCCCTGACCTTAGCGTTACAGATCCTAGCTTATTTTGTTTCTATACACCCAATATTGTGCATTATAAGCACAAGTGTAAAGTTTGCACTAAGAAGCACTTTTCCGCCCAGAAATTGGGTATCAAACAAATTGCGGAGGGCCAATTTTTTAAAATGTTGCCCTTGAGTTGTAAATTACTAATCTGACCTTGAAATTTCTTTACACCTAATGGTTCTTGCACAAAAGTGTAAAATATACGGGTTTTTTACTGTTAGCAAGTCCTGAAGCTTATCTAACTCAATTTTGGTTTCTGTGCAATCCCATTGGTTTTATAATGTAGAGGGCTACAATATCTCAAAAGATAAAATTTTTTCTCTTTTAATGCAATATTTCTTGATCTGTGATCATTTTAGTGTAATGGGTTTGAGACGAAAAAAGAAATTTCTTCAGCTACTTGCACCCCCCAGAATTTCAGCGTTGCCCACCTATGGATATATGGCCTAAAATATTAAATAAAAGAAGGGAACTAGCAAAGAAAAATGCTCCGATGGAACAAAAAAGGTAAATATACTTGAATTTCTTCATTGTTAAGGATGTAAAAGGAGGGACTAGGAAAAATTTCCCTATATGCGCAGAAGCCATAGGAATGTGCTAAACAGTTAGACTTCCCCTAAACAACGCAAAAATCGAAGTATATTCTGCGGCCTATTCGCGTTTCTGCAGATTTTCCGTAGTAATTTAGATTACGATGGCGAGCATTTTGATTACTTTATTTTGGAAGATTTAAAGAAAGTTTTTGTGGTTTTTCATGCAGACTATCGAGTTGGCCATGTAGGTGGAAAGTTTACACTATTATCTTTTACGCCAGAGCATTGTGGAAGGTCAAGATTTCATTACATTGATTAATTAATAGTCATGGAAGTGTCTTCAATGCTCTTTTGCGAAACACTTGAGAACGTTTTGTGACTACACCCTCATTTTTCACAGGCCGCAGAACATACTTCGATTTTTGCGTTGTTTATGGGAAGTCTAACTGTTTAGCACATTCCTATGGCTTCTGCGCATATAGGGAAATTTTCCCTAGTCCCCTCCTTTTACATCCTTAACAATGAAGAAATTCAAGTATATTTAAATTGTTTGTTCCATCGGAGCATTTTTCTTTGCTATATACACATATCCCTCAGAAAACAAGTGGTAGCTGCACAGGTAGATTGAAAAAAGTTACGCTATGCTGGTGCTAGAATATATGAATAGTGAATTCATAGACTAAAGATTTAGGTTTTCTCCAAGGATAAACTTTTCTATTTACTAAGAAAATTTATTCCTTGAAGGTTAGGTTTCCCCGATCTTCCTGGTTGCGCAAAAGATCTTCGTGCCTAGCGACCTTAGTTCACATGATTGTCGCATCTGCTTCACATCAGTTGGGAAGAAAATTCGAGATTTTCAGCGGACAGTGCGACAAAATACGATAATTTTGGACTTTCTAAATGCAATTATCATAATCTGCCAGTATATTGTCTGCAGAAATTCTTTAAAGTCATTTGATAACATATCAAACAGGCTAAGGTAGGTATCTTACCTAAGAATAAGTATCGTTGATTAGGCGGCCAACCGATGGCGGTAAATAATCTAAAAAAATTCAAAAGCCTAATTGACCATTACATAAGTTGATAATAAATTCCAATAATCAAGGTCGATACGGAATATACTCGTATGCTTATAAGCATAATTACATGCAATAACATTCAGCAGAAACTTATGTTACTTTCTATTTTTATTAAACGTAATATTTGAATTATTGCTAACTAATATAGGTAGGTACCCATATGCTTAAAGGGTTTCACTGTGGAAAAAATTAGCTTTAACCAAAACACATTGAAAACGTGTTGTCTTAGCATAAGGAATCACTTTTGAGGAGATGGCACAAAAGGCCTTACCGATTCATAATAGATTTTTACGTTCATGATCACAACACACAACCTATAAAGTATTGTGTGCTGCTAATCTGATCTGGATTAATCTCAGTATATGATTTAAACCAAAACTGTCGGAAATCCCCGAAACATGTTAGTGTTATTTTGGTAGCCCGAAAATGATTAAAATATGATATTAGTATAGTTAGCTCAATTTTGATATGATATTAATATGATATTTCGCTATTTTTATTTAAAATATGATATATTTTTGATATTTGGTATATATTTAATATGTTTTCGGTAGGTAAGCGCATGTGTATACCTAATATGTATTTTCTGCAACCATGTCAGAGTAGGTACCTATGTAAGCAAAATAGCTAGCGAATTAAACTCGTTTATTCTATTTCACAGTCAAAAGACTAGATATGCAAGTAATCAATATTTTTTTGAATGATTATCTCGCGTTTCCAACGATTTTCCACTTCATCGGAAGCAGCAATTACGTTATGCAATAGCAATGAATAAGCATATTTAGTTTGTGTTACTGTAAGCTGCCTAGAAACGAATTTTGTACCTGCTCGCTAGATCGTAGAAAATTGATTTCAATGCACAATATTTTATGAAATAGACTATAGAAACACGAGCATTACATGTTTAAGACGCAAATTAAAAAAATCATTCATTCAAAAACCTTCAACATTTACGAGATTAAGTTTCAAAATTGCATGAATTCCTTTCACTTTTCGACAAATAACAGAAGTTTGGAATATTTGGATCACAGTCAGCGAAGCTCAACGGTCGACAATACAGGTGGCAAACAAGGATTGAGGAAACAAATAATTTGATGGGTCAATTTCATTCCGTGTGGTACCTACATACATACCTAACGTTTTGCAATCTCCCAAACGATATAGGCCACACTTCATGAGCTGCGCTCACCGTATGCTACGCATTTATCAACACAGACAGATGTTACTTCACACGTATTACGCACGCTGCGCTAAAGTACCTGTACGCAGGGGCGGATTTAGGGGGGCGGGGGGGGCGGCCGCCCCCCCATTGGCCCAAAAAATGCGAAAAATTAAGGATTTTTGAGCGATTTTTGGGTCAAAACGGCTAATTTTTCCGCCCAAGTCAGGGTTCCGCCCCCCCCTTAGGGGTACCGCCCCCCTTAGGAAAATCCTAGATCCGCCACTGCCTGTACGTGAGACTTGTAGTCTGTTTCACACAACTTCGGTCATAAATTTTAAAACTATCTCTGACAAGAAGCTGACAGATTGCGATTATAGCATTGATCTGATATATAATTATCGTAACCCTCGGCTAACTGTCGATGAAAATTCTTAGAATTTATGCACGAAGTTATGTGAAACAGACTATAGGTATTTATCTCCATTTGATAATACGAACTGGAAAATACCTACTGCATCATGCGTACAAAATAAGTAGGTAAGGTAAATAGCGAAAGAAGGAAAACATTATACCAAAATTATATAAAAAACATTTTCACATTTTCTAGAGTTATATATGATAAGAAAACAATGATATATCAAAATTCTCAGAATTAAGATAGGATATTGATAGTTCAGCAAGTGCCTACCAAAATCACACCAAAATTTATTTTCCGTATAATCTGTCTCAAACATTCAAGGTTTGCATAAAAAGATCCCACTTTCGTTACATTTGCAGAAATAGGCGATAAAGAACCTGGAGGATTTTTCCGACTGAGAAAATCCTTTTTGGGCTTTTTAGGCACGCTAAGCACGACTATGGAAATAATTTTGCGAACAACTGTTTCTGGCTATTTGTCGACCTGCTGGAGTATGTCGACCTAAGCGCGAGTATATCGACCTATGCATCTTTAAAGCTGATAAAATCTAAACTAAGCCTAAGCCTTAGAATAAGTAAAATCAACGAATTATGATTTAGTGTAAAAAGCGCTTAGCATTTAAAAATGCAATGTTTGAAGTCCTGTAGCTCCTTTAATAGTGGGTCTTTTACGATCAGATATCTTTAATGCGCTTTCTCCTAAAGAGCCATACAACCTATAAGCTGTTCAAATTGAATTCCGATTAAAATGCGAATTTACCGTTCGACTATATTCAGAAGTTTAGCCGCTGGTCTTATTATAAAGTGTTTGCAACAATGCCTTGTACCCACTGTTTCAGATTGCATTTGCTGCGTGAAGCAGCGCCCCTATACATACATGTGCAGCAGCCAAATTCTGGGGGGCGACAAAACCGGCAAAAATCCCAAAAAAGCATGCCAAAAAATTCAATTTGAGGGGTTATCGATTTTTGTGGGGTTTTAGATTCGTCGGTGTGTAAACCCCCTCACGCGTATGTGTGTGTGTCACATGGCCTGATTCAATGCGACTTTCCGTCTAAGCAACTAACTCAGTTGAAGAAAACCAATCAGTCGACGTCGATGAGGGATGGATTTGGGGAATCAGTCCTTCGAAATTACGAAATGCATATATTCATTCATTTTGCATTTGGTTCAAGTTCTCCAGAATTGAAATGGTTACTTATTTCATAGCAGCGAAGTCAGCTCATTCACCTCAATACATCGCTATATTGCCCGTGTGTGTCACCACAAATGTTGACAGGCGCTTGTGTCTCGTACAAAGCCGATCCTTTACAAAGTTCAATAACCATATGATCTAAAATGTAGTGTATTTCTTCCATTGACAGCACAATCTGATCTACCTCGCTTGGAGTACCTTTGCAACTCCGCAATTTTAGAATGAGTCGATCATAATTCTCATTTTCGGGATTCGTCATAATTTCTTACGAAATATCGTTTAGACAAATGAGCTATCAGGAAAACGCAACCATCGCTCTAAGAACAGTGAATTTATTGCAAAGCTAGTAAAATGTAAACTTATACAAGTTTATGTCTCATGCGGTTTTCATTCAATTGGTTTACAAAGTTGCTCCTAGTTTACTCCATCTACTTTCCCATTGCTACTGCATAGCTGTAACTTGCTGCTTTTTCAATCGCTTTTTAATCAAATAGTTAATTTCAATCTGCAGGCAGCAGAATATACTTCGATTTTTTGCGTCGCTTTGAGAAAGTATGAGTTTTAACAGATTTTGCGACTTTAGACATATAAATAGGTAGCTTTTCCTATAGTATGTTTCATTTAACTTTGCGGTTTTCTTTTAAATTTTTCCGCAAGAACCAGGCTACAAAAGTGCTTTGAAATTTTGCTACAGTAATGTGGTACAGCAATGACATACGTCCACACATGGGCGTGGGGTTTTGGGGGTATGCACCCCCGGAAGTTGAAATACCCCCCCCCAGAAATCAAAATACCCCCCCCCCAGAAAATTTTTTTTGCTTTTTTAGCAATTTTTTGATGCCATTGGATAGAGCTTGATGAGAAACGTCGAAAAATGGTGTTTTGTTGCCATATGACCACTTTTAAGACCATTTTTTGACCTTTGAAAATTTTTTCACCCCCCCCCTCCAGAAATTTTTTCACCCCCCAGAATTTCGGTGCTGCCCACCTATGCATACGTCTCCTTATGACTTGATATACTGTAGAATATCATATTTACAGTCTTAGTTTAAAACACTTTTGTAGGCATTTTAAATTTTTGTCAAGAACCTCAAAGCTAAATTAAACGGACTATAGTCACCCTCCTTTCCTCAATTATCCACAGTAGTACAACATGGCACTCTGGATCGCCACCCACGCATTTGCACTTAAGGTCAATTATGCGTGGGTGGCGCGGGCGACCCAGAGTGTTACGCGTGTGCTAATGCCATATGATTGGTGGTAGTGTAAACAATGTGCAGGTCGTATTTGTTAAATTTAATTATTTATACACTTAATAATTCCTCGTCATAGGTTAGCGTTTTGACACTAAGCACGGACTCTGCTAAATACAAAAAAATTTTCCTTTATTTGAACAGTAGCTTAAAATCTTGAGCGTCTGATTTATAGGTAAATAAAAAACTAACTTATTCTTGCTTGAACAGCTGATTTAAATCCGGATTTTATTTGTCTTAAAATGACCTTTCTCAAATAGGTTCTGCTTTTATTTGGTGAAAGGATTAAGTCGTTGTTAAAGGAAAACTGTGCAGAAAGGAACAGTTTTACTATTTTTGATCAAAGATTGAAGTGAGTCTTACATGAAGCTAAAAACTTAAGTTTATGCTTAAGTAAATGTAAAGAGGTTTGCTGCCAAAACGCAGTACAAAACCCGGTTCAAAAAATTTGCAGCAAAAAATATTTATTCAACTCTTCACGATTTAAGTTTTTAGCTTCATGTAAGACCCACTTTAATCTTTGATCAAAAATGGTAAAACTGTTCCTTTCTGCACAATTTTCCTTTGACAACGACCTGTTTCATATAACTTCGGTCATAAATTTTAAAACTATCTCCGATAATAAGCTGACAGATTGCGATTATAGCATTGATCTGACATATAATTACCGTAACCCTCGGCTGACTGTCGATGAAAATTCTTGGAATTTATGCACGAAGTTATGTGAAACAGACTTCACCAAATAAAAGCAGAACCTATTTGAAACGTCATTTTAAGACAAATAAAATCCGGATTTAAATCTGCTGTTCAAACAAGAATAACTTAATTTTTTTATTTACCTATAAATCAGACGCTTAAGAATTTTAAGATACTGTTCAAATAAAAGAAAATTATTTTGTATTTAGCAGAGTCCGTGCTTAGTGTCAAAACGTTAACCTATAACGAGGAATTATCAGGTGTAGAAATAATTAAATCTAACAAATACCTTATAATTCGTGTATTTATTCCTTACATATAATGCTAAATGTTCCAGAGTCGTATTATGACGAGGAACAAACCCAGTGTGCATATATGTCGCTTTAAACAGAAATATTGATTCTATTTTCTGAATGTATACTTTTTTATTTGGATTCTTACGACGTCTGACGACAATTGTGCACTGCTTTGGTAAATATTTTGTAAATAGTAAGAAGTCATCTATATGAGAAAGATGCAAATAAAAAAAGAAAAAGAAAATGAGGAGAAAAATAAATCAGTAAATGAATAGATAAATAAAACAGCAAATACTAAAAAAAGAATATGTTAAAAATTCATAATGCGAAATAAAAATTCGTTCAATTACCAACAATACTTGAAGAGCTGATATTTGCAATGGCAAGTTGATGAGGTACATAAGTTTATTTTAAAGTAAATTCACTAGAGATATAACCAAGAGTAGACCTTTCGACCGGTTGGATGACCGCACCCCCTTTGGTATTCGTATTCACATAATTCTAGATCACATTCCTCCACTTGACACTCTGGAAAGCCACCCATATGTACCTCACTCCCTCAAAATCGATTAAAAAAGATATCAAAGTGCATTTCCTCTGTTTTTCTTTGATTGACCATCAAATGACCAATTGAATGGATGACCACTAGTGACCAGACCAGTTTAATGACTGCACATAGTTTGCAATACCAATTACCATATGGCATTAGCCAACATGTTAATTTTTGAGTTTTTTTGCCAGCATTCAGTGGATATTGCCCTAAGTGCAATGTGGTAAGACTGCTGCAAGTAGCAAGAAAATTCTGCTGGGGGGTGCAAGATTTTGAAGGTCGAAAAATGGCCTTAAAATGATGGTATGGCGATAAAACACCATTTTCGACGTCACCATGACTATTTATTGGCATCAAAAAATTGCGAAAAAACGAAAAAAATTTTCAAAAATTGAATTCCAAAAGTATTTTGATTTCTGGGGGTATTTTGTTTCTGGGGGTGCATACCCCCAAACCCCCCCAAGCCCAGGTGTGGTGGCGATCCAGAGTGCCATGTTGAACTACTATCCACAATCCCAAGTACATATGTATATTCTTCTTTTTTGTTCCATCAGAGCATTTTTTTTGTCAGTGATTAATTAGTTGAAATGTTTCTGGATGTAGGTACTATAAAGAATCCTTGCACATTTTATAAACTATCATTATTATTGTCGGCCGTATCATCGGTTAACTGCAGGTATGTATATCGGACAGAGCTTTATTTATCATGTAGAATACACTTTTTAATTTAAAATAGCCTGAAAGTATATTTATTATTCACTCCGTTCAGTGGACTTTATTCGTTAGTTGTCATAAATTAATACATTAATACCTACTCGTTATGCTCAACTAATTTTAATATATCCTTCTCGTAGATGTTTGGTTCGTCATGTGAGCAAGTCATAAAGCTATAGTCTGTTTCATTTAACTCTGCGGTTTTCTTCTGAATTTTTCCACAAGAATTAGGCTACAAAAGCGGATTGAATTTTGGATGCAGTAATGCGGCTTAACACAAGCATACGTCTCTTATATGACTCGGCATGCTGTAGAATATCATATTTATTGTATTAGTGTAAAACACTTTTCTAGTCGCTTCAAACTTTATCAAAAATCTCGAAGTTAAATGAAACAGACTATAGATTGCCATTACTGTTTGAAATCGCTGTCTTTGTATTTTTGATCAATTGCCTTTGTGTACAAGTTACGTTAAAAGCGCATTTATCACATATTTTCAAGAATTACTGTATTACAATGAATAATCCACTCACAAGCCATTTTTGCACATGTAATGTACAAATTTATAAAATCAATGTTTAGGAGCTCTTTTTTTGAACAAACCAATTTTGGTAGAAGAGACTATTTGATCAGGCTAGGAGTTCCGAATTTTCCGGTATCGTTGCGAAAAGTCGTTAAGGTGAGCATTGGAACGGACAGCTGGTAACGTAAGTTTACGACTGTGTTAATGGATCGGGTTGTGCCTGAACTAAAAATGAAGAAATCATTAGCATCAATACAAGATGAACCATTGATAATTTGATACATGAGACATAGACATATGTGAAGACGACGAAGTTCTAAAGAAGGTAGGTTAAGAAGCTTAAGGCGTTCAAGATAGGATAAATTGCTATTAAAACCAAAAAGACGTTTAGTAAATTTACGCTGAACATTTTCAAGACGATTTATATCATTTGCATAATATGGATTCCAAACAGAAACTGCATACTCAAGCATGGGTCTTACGTAAGTAGTGTAGGCCCTAACTAAAATATAACTGGTTCAATAACCAAGTCGAAAACAAATAAGGCATTGCTCGAATTTTTTCTTTAGATCCATGTGACTGACCAAACTGTTGGTGTCAGCGTTCAAAATAAGCCTAGTAGTGGGATGCGACTCGCGTCGCTCGCTTCGCTCGCTCCGCTCGTCGCATCCCATTATCCATCCCATTCACATCCATCCATGATTTTAATGATATTTTTTAGGCATTTTAAACGCAACGATCAAAGCTCACGTTCCACTGAGTTTGTCCCTACCAAAAAAGCGTAAAAAATTTCCAAAGTATATTTTAAACTTACAAGGCAAGAAGAGAAGGGTTTGGCGACTTTTGAAGAAAAATCCGGGATTGTCAGATCAGTACAAAATGGTTAGTAAGTCTGTTGAGAATGCAATAGCGGATTTTTACAGTTGTGAAGAAAATGAACTGTTGAAAAAAGGTTCATCACTGAAAAATTTTTACAATTTTGTTAACGCGAGGTTAAAATTGAAACAATCTGTGCCTGATCTTGAATCAAATGGTCAGGTTTTGGAAAATATTCGTAATTACTTCGATTTTTCAATTTCTTACAAAACAGCTGTTTTTCGGGTTTCTAATCATTGCGAGCATCACTAGAAACCCTAAACTGAGCCGCGGAAACCAAGTTTTGATATGCAAATTAGCCTGATTTGCATAGTATGCAAATTAGGCTGATTTGCATATTGCAAACTTGGTTCAGGGCATGTCTTGGATTCATAGTGCTGCTCCTGATGATTAGAAGCCTAAAAAGCGCTGTTTGAGGCTTCAGATTGGTGTCAGGGGATGATCTAAGCGTTAAAGATGGGGCAAAAATTGCTTCGCCGCTTCGCTCGCTCCGCAATTTTTGCCCCACCTGACTCAGGCTTACATCATCCCCTGGCACCAATGTGAAGGCACATAACTAAGCCTAAGCCTAAGCCCATCTTAAGCTGAACTGAATGATCAGAAAATATGTTTTCAACACAACTTACTATACTAAAACTCCAATTCGTCGTGGCTGTCACTGTCCTCCAATTCCTCGCGGCTGTCCCTGTCCTCGTCCAACCGTGGTGCACTGGGCTTACACGGGATTGTACAGCTGCCCAGCCATCCGCAGAAATCCTCGACCGGTACGATCAAGTTGCATTTCCTTGCATCGCTTTTGGAACATGTACTGAGCTAGATTACCGGGTACGTGTGCTTTGATTCTCCCTGACGATGCAAAACTAGACCTGGCTGCTCGCCAGGAGGACTCAATGGCGTTAGTATGTGTCTGTGTGTCAGGATCTTTAAAATTCAGAGAATGATTTACTTTCATGTGAATGTAGCCATGGTCTCCCAAGCAGTCATATGCCTTCCAAAAGTCAGAAAGAATCGTCGTACCCGGGTTAATCCACTCGGATTATGGGTAGCAGTGTGTCAGACCCCGGCCCTCGACGGCTACCATAAACACGCGACCGGAGCCACGTTCATAGCCGCCGAAGACCCATTGGCCCTCCACAGAATGCCCCCTATGATATTTTCGCTACCGAATTTGGATTCGTCAATCTCGACGACCTTCCCAGGGCTACCGAGTTTTTCTGTTCGTGAAGAATGCATCAAATACGACCTCCCGGCAGTAAGATGACCAGTTGACCAGACTTTCTTGGGCCATCTTGAGCTGTTCGCCAGTAAATCGCAAAGTTGCACCTCCGACCCAGAAATTGGACGAATCCAAGAACTTTCCAAATCGGTAACTTCGAATTCTCAAAAACGTGTGCTTGCGCAAGCCCACTCGCTCTCCACAAGGCCGCGCTTCGTTTCCTGACCGACACGCGCCCCGGCACGTCCATATCCATCCATCCACCCATGATTCATCCTTGATTAGAACCATCTTCCCGCCACATGTTGGACAGTCATAGTCTGCCTGCGCGTGGAACCAGTCCCAACTCCGCCAGCTTCTCGGGCAACCCATCACGATCTTCGCAAAATTTCACGATTTTTAATAAATTCATTTAAATCGTTCCCTGAATAACAAACATTTATGTAGGTAATTATTTATGCAGTGTATCACTTCATATCTATAATTCATTTCACAGCACAAACAATATGTAAATCGCGATTTTACAAACTATTATTCATCATACTATTGACACATTAATCATGCCACCCATTTCCAACATATTCACCCGTCAGAGCACTGTGATCTAATTGACTACGTATGCGTGGGCTCTGCATCCTCTTTTTATAGGTCATTTTTCCAGTCATGCTAGAAAATTTAGCGCGAATCAATTTGATTCGCTGTTGACGGATTTCGTAGAGGTCTAAAAAAAGATAAGTTTTGCGCTTTTTCCTACCAATCGCACATCAGTCTCTTATATGTTGTCCAATCCCATCGTCGCCTGTGGTGGAATATAGAAAGTATTTCGATTTCTGTGATACAGTAATATTTGTGATTAGATAATTTTCATAAAGGAAGGTACTTGATCAAATGCGTTAAGGCTTTTACTAAAATCAGTAACAAGACCAAACTTGTGTTCAACAAATTTTTACTAATACCATATTCTATCGTTTCTATAAGTACATTCCTCCCTAATGTTTATGTCCCTCCTACATCCGTTACCAATCATTTCGGATCATGTAATCGTCTGTTTCATTGAACTTTGAATGTCCTTTATTTATCCGGACAAAACTATTGGGGTTGAAAATTACCTCCCTCATAATTTTATGTAAATGTCCTTTAAACTAATGCGGTAAACGTGATATTCTACACTATAATGTGTTACAAGGAGTCAAACACATCCGCCTTAATGGTGTTATCAATTACCTACTTCATGTTTATATGTAAATGTCCTTTAAACCTATTTACTTTATATTCTACAGTATAATGAGTTACAAGCAGTAAAACACATCCGCATGTCTGTTTTTTATTCCATCTAGTCTGTTTCATTGTACTTTGAACGTCACACATTTACCCGCACACACCTAATGGGGGTATAAATTACATGGTGTTATCAATTACCTACTTCATGATTTTATGTAAATGTCCTTTAAACTTGATTTATTTACTTTATATTCTACAGTATAATGAAACACATCCGCATGTCTGTTTTTTATTCCCTATAGTCTGTTTCATTGTACTTTGAACGTCCCACATTTACCCGCACCCACCTCATGGGGTAAAAATTACCTACTTCCTGGTCCTTTACACTAATGTAGTAAACATGATATGTTACAGTATAATGAGTTATGAGGAGTCAAACACATCCGCATGTCTCTTTATTATTCCAAATAAACTTATCACATGACTAACTGGTTCAGGATCGCTTCACTCTTTCTCTAATTCTGCTTCGCCTTTCCTCTGTCATATTTCCATCAGCTTTGCAGCTTGAATGTCCTGGTTTTCTTCCACGGCTGCCACTTGGCTGGTCTTCGTTTGTTCTAACACCTCTATGCTTCTCCTATCGGTGGTTCGCTGGTTCAAACTCATTTTTCTCGAATGATACCCCAGGTTTTTTCTAATGAAACCGAAAAAGCTAACGCTTTCAATGAATATTTTGGTTCAGTTTTTACTATTGATAACGGCATTCTACCATAAAATATCGATTCAATTGAGGTAGACTAACGGCCTATACTTAAATTTGAACATAGCACAGTTGTTGCAGTTTTAAATAAGATGAAGCCCACTCACTCAGTTGGTCCCGATGGGCTGTCAGCTTATTTTTTGAAACAAATTCGAGTTGCTTTAGTTGAACCCCTTTCAACTATTTTTGAGGTATCATATCATTCTGGTATGCTTCCACGTTTGTGGGTAGAAGCTTTAGTAATTCCAATTTTTAAAAAAGGCAATCCACACTCAGTTGAAAACTATGGGCCGGTATCTCTATGTTGTGTTTTGTGTAAAGTTATGGAATCAATAATCAATAATGCCATCCTGGACTATTTTGACAAGAGTGATTTAATAAATCAGCAACAATTTGAATTTCTGAAGAACAAATCCTGTACATCTCAGCTATTAAAGTGCAGAAACCTGTGGACAAAAACTTTGGACAATCATGTTCCAATGGACGTGGTTTATATTGATTTTTGTAAGGAATTCGATTCTGTTGTTCATTCAAAACTAGTATTGAAATTAGAATCTTTAGGTATCTCGGGTACTTTGCTCAACTGGGTTAAAGCTTTTTTGATGGGTAGGTCACAAAAGGTGAAAATAAATGGTTTTCTTTCAGCCCCTATTCCGGTAATTAGTGGTGTTCCCCAGGGTAGTGTGCTAGGGCCTACATTATTTTTGGTTTTCATTAATGACCTGGTCGATAGTATCAAGCATAGCAATATCATGCTGTTTGCTGATTTTAAAAATATTCAATTTTTTCACGTGAATTCAGATCCTTGCAAGCAGACCTTGATTCATTGCATGGATGGACCGAAAAATGGCAACTGCAAATAAGTTATGACAAATGTGTAACCTTGTATTTAGGATATGGCCACCCTAAAAACATCTATAACCTTTTCTTAAAAGATTTAGCTGATGCAGAAGCTTCTATCAAGGATTTAGGAGTTTTTGTTACTAATGACCTGTCCTCTAGCATTCATTGTGTGAATATTGCATCCAAAGCTTCCAGAGTTGCTTCTTTGATACAAAAAATTTTTATTTCCAGAAATATTGATTTGATGGTGAAAGCATTTAAAGTTTATGTAAGACCAATACTAGAGTATAGCACGGTGGTGTGGAATCCTTACCTGATAAAAGACATCAAATAAATTGAAAATGTTCAACGTAAATTTACAAAACGAATACTTTGGCGCATCAGCAGCAGGATTTGTCTTATAGCGAACGATTGAATTTGTCAGATCTTGAAATTCTCGAAACACGGCGTATCTATTTTGACCTTACTTTTGCTTTTAGGATAATTAAGGGACAGTTGCTTTCTGATTCAGATTTTTTCGAATCGCACCTAACAGGGGCACTAGGTCAAATAACGACATAAAGTTGTATATTAGAAAATCTCATTCGGATTGTAGAAAGAACGATTTTGCAAACAGGGTGGCTAGAATTTGGAATACATTGCCACAATGTATTGTTGACTGCAGAAATTTCAAACAGTTTAGGGTTTTGGGTTCAAAGCTTAATTTATTAGAATTTCTTAAGGGGCGTATGTAAATGCACTGCCTGTACACCTTGGCTTTACTTACATACCAACTCACTTATTTCACGTTATTTTTTGCATTTATTGACAATTCCTTTTCTAAAATTGCTCATTTAATAATTCTTTGCATTATTGTATTGGTATTTGTTGTAACATGTCTTGTCCATGTAATTCAGCCAATAAACTATTCTATTCTACTCAGGCTTATTTTAAACGCTGGCACCAATATTTTTGTCATTCCATGATACTAAGCCTAAGCCTAATCAGCTGGTAAACTAATGCAAAACATTAAGAATACCTTGCATTCTTAATCGAAATTACCCAGCATCTGGACTTTAGAGCAAGAGGTCCACGTTTCGAATCCGACTGCCAGCAACTTTCTCTCGTTTCCTCAGATGCTACTGACTGCACACATACGCCCTTATAATATGACTATGTTAATACATGTGAACCAGCTACACGAATGCCTAATGCCTTTCGAGGCCCTTATCCAGGATTTAGTTTCGGACGGATGCGCAACCAAAATTTTTTTAGAACACCAGGGGGACAAAGGATGTATTTTGCTTTGCCGATTTTGCTACCTGGATGCCTTCAGCGTTGGATACGTGAAAATCCAATGAAAACCATCTCTTTTAGGCCTGAGGGGGTCAGGGGCGCGCTCAAGCACCCCCAGCAAAATCCGGTGCAGAGCCCGAAATTTTGTCAAAAGAACACTTAAACTTTGAATCGTAACGTTAAAATTTTTTTTACTAAATCAGTCGAATCACGGCTGTGAATTCATCCTAAAAATGGTCAAAGTTCATCAGTCAGTCCACTATCATTGCCAAAAAATTGCTGCCGTTCTTGCTTTTTGAACAAATTTCATTTTCTGTATAAAACATATGGAGAAAAGAAGGAAAGGAATATAGATGCCTAATATGCTTTAGATTGTATAATGACCAGAAATTGAGTGTTCAAACCGCGCGCTTTTGCGATTTTTGGCTCAAAAAGCAAAGAGAGGAAATAAGGAGAAAATAGGTCACATAATCTTTTTCGAGGGGGCACGTGCCTACGTATCCCTCTGGCTGGATACGAGCCTGATGCTCTGTTAGACTTTTCACATAGTTCGCAGTTAGGATACTTCTCACTATGCAAGTTTCAATACGCGGGTAGGACCTTGAATTGGAGAGAATTCAAGGGAAAGCCTCTTTTTTGGGCTGGAGAAAATTTAACGGAAAGCATCTTTTTTGAGGCTGGGGGTCTTTTGTGGCGAACTCGAGCGCCCCCCCAGTGGGGTCAAGGGAAAAGCCCTAGGAAAATTTTACGAAATAAGCACTGAAATATCGAATTTTAATGCTAAAATTTTAATAAAATCATCTGAATCTTGGTCCTAAGCTTAGCTGATAAATAGATATAATAGACTGGCGCGAAGCGCGAAAATTTTTATGGAATCCATGATACAAATCATTTTAAAAATGTTCAGCGTAAATTTACTAAACGCCTTTTTGGTTTTAATAGCAATTTATCTTATCTTGAACTCCTAAAACTTCTTAATCTACTTTCTTTAGAACTTCGTCGTCTTCATATTTGTCTATGTCTCATGTATCAAATTATTAACGGTTTATCTTGTATTGATGCTAATGAATTTTTTATTTTCAGTTCCAACATCACTCGAGCTGCAAATTGTCATAAACTCACGTTACCAGTTGTCCGTTCCAATGCTCACCTCAACGACTTTTCCCAAAGATATTTAAAAATTTGGAACAAGTTACCTGATATAATCGCTTCTCCTGACGTTGGTTCGTTCAAAAAAGAGCTGCTAAACATTGATTTTACAATTTTATTGTTGGGGCATACCTAGTTGTATCACACTCCGTGGTCCGCATGTCCTTTTGTTCAATCGCTGTTTTATCATGCATTTGTGCTTTACCAATTTCTGTGTAGAGCCTGGAAAAAATTTCGCAAAATGAGCACTGAAATCTCGAATTTTAAATTTAGAATTTTCATAAAATTATCTGTATCTTGGTCCCAAAATTAGGTAGTTGATAATTAGATTAAATAGACTGGTGCGAAGCGCGAAAATTTTCTGATATTTCCATTCCAGAATGACTAAAAAATTCTTAGAATGCATGAGATTCGATTCTTTTTAGGCTTGTCTTGTCATGCTAAACAGTTTTTAAAAGACAGAATCTGTACAAAACGCACGAATTTTCTTTATGCTTTTTCATTTCTATTGACTAGAAATGTTTGCAGATATGCAATCTTCTCATGGTGACAAACGCTTTGTGGCTCTGTATAACCTCTGAGTTAAGATCAGAGCCAAAACTAGAAGAAATTGGCGCAAAGTGTTGAATTTTTTGGGTTTATTCATGAAAAATCGTCGCAGAACGGCGTTGTGAGGTTTTTGTTGAAGTTTTTGAACTGAACTGAAGTTAATTGAACTGAAATATTTTATTGTCACAAAAACGTATGCACAAACGGGTAAAATATAAGGCAAAACTATGCGACAACTGAACAAAATGACATTGGTGCAAATCATGGAGAAACTGTTAAGGTATCCCCCACGTAATTTGACAAATCAATGTTTACTAATTTTCTTTTGAATAAATCAATATTATTTGAAGTCACCAAATTATTGGGGCACAGTTGGAAACGATCTAACCTGAAAATTTGTGAATTTTAGGTTCCTATAGCTTTTTTAGTAGGTTTTCAAGGTTTCATTAAGTTTTTTAAGTTTTTTTGTAGGTTTTTTATAGGTTTTTCCTCAAAATCGTGATTAAGAGAGCCTACAGTATTTTAATATGATTGAGCATCAAAGTATGAGGTAATATATGCATTCTTAGAGAAATATTTACAAGACACCAATATGGTAGAAAATCACGCAAATTATTTATAAAAAAGTAAGATTTTTTATCTATGTGCTTATAAAATTTTTAGGCGTTGCTGTAAGACTATAGCAGCAGGTACCTCAATCATTGGTTTATCCCTGCTTTATACAAACGAACTATTATAAGTAAATGTCATGAAAATAAGCTTATTTCAATTAAGAAATGAAATTTGACAAAACAAGCTATATCTATTCTTGCTCTCAAAATTTGGCATAGAGATTCCTTTAGTGAGCAAAATCTTTCTCTTCAGAAATAACAATAATTTACTTTTCGTTTTTCGACAGGCGGTGAAGAAAAGATACTGAGCATAGAAAATCCCTTTCTTACATAGATTTGTGTTTTGTACTTAAATCTGAAAAATTGTAATAAATAAAGTCTTTTGGCATTTAATAAACAATAAATTTTCTCTCTTAATATCAATAGGACGACAAATTAGGCATCATTATTCAGTAGTGAAGCAAATGCTGGAAAGAATGCATAAAAAATGGAGAAAATTTGACAAATAAGGTTTTAAAGATGGTAGGAAAATCGGCTAGTTCCGGAGTAGTGTAATAACTAACTAGTATATTGGCTTAGCCTTCTTGATTTCTTTCTTAAATGAAAACAATCAAATATGCAGCACAGTAAGGCATGATATTTTTGACAAATGTGAAAGAAAAGACTGAAGTACAAAGTAGAACACAACAACGTATTAGTCAACACTATGCGGACCTGATAATCAGTTTTTAGATAGCCTTTCTTTATTTGCTTTTTTAGTCGTTGTCATGCTAATAATTTATCATCTCATCATCTGAAGACTTGAATAGAATCTAAAAAAGTTTTGGAGAAATTCCTTACCAGAAAGGCACATGCGTTCAATGAAGCAAACGAAAAAAGACAACAGAAATGTCTTTTCCCTAGTTTTTAACATTTAGGCGTAAATTATGGCCAAGTAGTGCGTGTATATTGCTTTCAATAAAAAAATGTGAATCAAAAAATGAAAAATTCTTAAAACCTAACGCCCATGAAATTTTTTACACCTACGTTTTATAAAAACTCTAAAAAAACCAAAACCTAAAAATCTACCCTTGCCAACCCTGGTTCGGGGGCAGTAATTATTTTCAGTCGCTGCAAATAATATAGCACTCAATGATATATTATTTGCAGTCAAAAACCAGCGGCATAGACTGCAACTAAGATCGGATGCAGTTTAATATTATTTGCAGTCAAAAACCAGCGGGCTAGACTGCAAATATCGTGCACAGTGTAATATTATTTGCAGTCAAAAACCAGCGGCCTAGACTGCAAAGAAAATCAGACAGTACAGTGTAATATTATTTGCAGTCAAAAATCAGCTGCCTATTCTTCAGATGATATTGTGCACAGTCACTGGCCTAGCCAGTGGGGGAAGGGGGAATCCCCTCCAGGAAAAATTCCGAAATATTCAAGAACTGGGCGATATGGTTGCATGATACTGTTCTGTGAGGTAAAAGATTTCTTCCATCTTTTGGCAATTTCTACCATTTTATTGCAGAAAAAGCTAAGAAAAATTAGCGCTTCGCCAGCATAACGAATTTTTTCCGTCAAAAACGAAAAAAATTTCAAAAAAATCTTGTGCCTAAAAACACGCTATTCAACGGCCCTGCTCGTTTTTATAGATTTTTTACATTTCAAAGGATTTATTGCTACGTCCAAGAAAAACACGTGATAAGAATAATGACACATCATGTGATAAAAAAATGCGTATAAATGACACACACAAGACAACATATGTAGCTAAGCTACAACGACAGCTATTGGGACACGCAGTCACAGAAGTGGCAACTTACGCGTGCCCCTTTAAAAAACAAGATAAATAATTAAAATTTTTCTTTGGATTCCCCCTGGCGAAAATCCTGGCTACGCCTATGCGCACAGTAAAATTAAAAACCAGCAATTTTGCAAAGAATAAAACACAGTGCACTAAATTATTGGTGGCGAACTTGGCGATGACGATGGCCTTGGAATTTTCGACAGACGATCTGATCAGTCTATAGAACAGCGTTGGGGCATTGCCGGAAGGGTGTCACTTTGGGGGGGAGGGTACTTTGAGGCACCCAATCAGGTTACCCTGAAATTTCGACAAATGGTCGGATCAGTCTGTAGAACAACATTGGGGCATTGCTAGAGGAGGGTCACTTGGGTGGCATTTCGGGGGTACTCAGTGGGGGTGCCAATGGGGGTATCCTGAAATTTTGACAAACGGGTCTGTAGAACAACGTTGGGGCATTGCCAGAGAAGGGTCCCGTGGTGGTGGTGATACTTTAGAGGTACCCAGTGGGGGGAGGGGGTGCCTTTTTGGGTACCCTGAAATTTTGACAATTGGTCAGATCAGTCCGTAGAACAACATTGGGGCATTACCAGAGGAGGGTCATTTGGGGTTGGGGAGGGGATAATCAGTGGGGGGGGGTGCCCACTGGAGGTACCCTGAAATTTTTAACAAATGGTCAGATCAATGTTGGGGCATTGTCAGAGGATGTTCACTGGGAGGTAGGGGTACTTTGGAATAGCCAGTGTAGGGGGTGGGGGTAAACTGAAATTTTTAACAAATGGTTAGATCAATCTATAGAACAAAGTTGGACTATTGCCAGAGGAGGGTCACTTTGGGGGTACCCAGTGGGAGTGCCCATTGAGGTGTCCTGAAATTTCGACAATTGGTTAGATCAGTCTGCAGAACAACATTGGGGCATTGTCAGACGACGGTCACAGGGGGGCTATTTTGGGGGTACCCGTTGAGGGTATTCTGAAATTTTGACAGATGAGCAGATCAGTCTGTGGAACAAGGTCGGCATTGTCAGAGGAGGCTCGGTAACTAAGCCTGGGCCTGGTTACGGTTTTTTCGAGCCGGTTGATCACTGCCCTTACGCCCGTATGTGTCCATGGTACCCCCAATGGGCCCCCATTAGACATGCACAGCATGGTTATCCTGGGAGGGGTGAAATTTTAAGTGTCTTTCGACCCAAAAAAGTTTTTCGCGCCTGATCTTCCAGAATCCTCATGCTGGACATCATGCATGAGCAGGGAGGTGAGGGAGGTATCACCCCCTGAGCTTTGAAAAACTGATAGCTGTACTGCGATTTTGGCCGAAAAACCATTGCTATGCAGCCTTTTTTGGGCCAATAAAATTAACTATACAGCTGGGCTCACAAAACTAGCTAATAGTCTTTTTTGAGCTCAGAAATGCTATTTAGTTGTCTTTTCTGAGTTCAAAAGGATATATAGCCCTTTTCTCGACTCCAAAAAGGGATCAATAGCTATTTTAGTCCAAAAAGGCTATTATGTTTGTGAATTCAAAAGGCTACATAGCTGATTTTCTGACCCCAAAAGGACTATAGAGCCGTTTTTACGAAGCACATAGCTATCTAGCAATTTTGGGTTTTCACTCTCCCCCACTGGAAGTTTGACCTTGCGTACCTATGCTGTACATCTATGGTGTGTACGCTTCAAAAATATCGTTTTTTGGCGTTTCTGACGTTGCCCTATCTTTCTAGAGCATAAAAACATAAAAATTTCAAAAAATCAAACAAGTAGTTGAATAAATTGAACAAAAAAGTCAAAACATGAGTATACGACGCAAAACGTCAAAAATTTGACACTTTTGGGCAAATATATAGCCAAAAATGTTTAAAATACACCTTTTGTATGAATTTTTAGGAAACCTAAAAAGTTTCGAAAAATTGCGAATTCTGGAGGGGTGAAAAACTTTCTGGGGGAATTTTCTGGGGGGGGTGGAACCCTCGGACTACCTCTTCAAGATCATGTATGGCCCTACTGAGCAACCCAAAGAACCCCCTCCCAACTGAGCCGCCTCTGTCTGACAAAGTCCCAATGTTGTTTTACACACATGCACACTGGGAGGGGTATTAGGGGTATTTCCCCTACCAGGACTTTCGAATAGCATGCCACCTCAGGTCATTTTCGGACCGAAGTCTATTCTTCGGATAATGGAAAAGCATCAAACAACGTTTAACTGTATAATCTCAAGTACACGGCTTTATTTTCCGTGCAGTAGATGTTCAATTCATTCACACAGATGATTTTCTTTTATTACTTTGTGTGCTATTCTATGTAATAGGTCATTCCATCGCCCTTATAATAATCCGTTTTCATGCAAAATCAACCACAAATATTCATGAAGAATAAAATACATCGAATTAAGTATTAAAAATCGACTGCACATAGCGTTTCAAGCTAGTTGTTCCTCTTGTTCGCTCTAATTTATAAAAATTCAACTCTTTTGATTAGTACATGTCTGTTTGGAATTGTGATGTCGACTTATATAAATTTATTAGAGGGCAAGAATAATAAATCGTCATTATTGTGGCTCGCTTGTCGCCTTTTGCTGTACGTTTTTACTCTACTGACTATACGTTTTCCTTAATCATTTGCATTCTTTGCAATTGTCACGTATTAGCAATAAAATATTATAGTTCAGTTCAGATTCACTTCAGTTAAATAAGTCAATTTACTTGGGAACAATCACTGCCTTGTTGTTACCAATGTTTTAGGCTAAGACTCAGTCATGTGCGTTCATACATATTGGAGCTAGCGCATTGGATAAGCCTGAGATAAATTGGGCAGAAATTGCGGAGCGAGCGAAGGGAACGGAACAATTTTTGCCCCATATATGCCTTAGACCTAGCCCATGTCTGGCACCAATCTGAATACTCAAGCAATCTCTGCCCTGAACGTTATCTGAACAAAATATATTTTATATGCCGCAACTTACCTGACCGTTGTTTATTTTAAAATTCCCAAGATATATCTTAAATTATTTAATATACTTGAATTTATGGGGCACACGTGAGCGCAACTTGCTATTGCCTGTGTGGGTCCATCATTCCAGAAAATTTTTTATAGATTTATGAGATGGTAAGGGGAGGAGCTTTGGACCACTTCTCATAGAATCACCCTAATGCATAATCCCGCCTCACTTAAGTAGGGCCCTTGATATCCATATTTATGTAGTCCGGAATATATGAACAGATGAAAATTAGTGTTTTGATTTCTTTTTCATTTTTCAATTTTTTAGAATTATGTACCTATTGATACTAGATATTTAATTTAATTCTATTTACATTATGTAAGTATAAGATTTGATATTTTTCAGCTTTTGCTTTTAATACCTTAACGGCCATCTATCATTCCTTATCTGATGCGATGATGTTTGACAATGCATTGAAAACCATTGGATTTGGAGTCCGATTTAAAGTTGGTTCCTTGGAGAAAGTAACATACTGCACATGGCTATTGGGGTATTGGGATGCTTCCCTACCAGGACTTTTGAAAAGCATACCTCCTTAGCTTATTTTGGGACCGAAATGCATTGCTGGGACCATGAAAAAGTGCCAAACGATGTCTAAGAGTACAATTTCAAGTACGTACGTTCGCTTATTTTTCGGGCATTAAACTGGTCCAGACACTTCTTCCATTATTTCGTACAGCTTGTATGCTGCAAGTCATTTCAGCGCCCTTATTGTTATCTGTTTTCATGCAAGCTTAACCACAAATATTCACGAAGAGTTAAATACAGCGAATTAAATATGTAGCGATTTCAAAAAATTATTTCTAAACGCTTTTAGCGGTCATCCGAAGCTTTGAGGTGAGGGGATGGGGTGGGGTGGGTGGTAAGGAACGTCAAAAGTATTTTGACAATTAACATGAGCTATAGTTACTTCAGTCAGCGCCATTTCCATGTAATTTCGCCATTGAAATGTAAGTTTCCTCAGATTTCCAAGAAGCATTATTGGGAATGACTGGAAAAAGTAGTTATCTATTTCAGACGTTGTTATGTGACAGTATATCTAGCAATTAGAATCGCTAGAACGAAAATTCGATATTAAATAGCAAAGGACCATTGTAAGGGCCAGAGCAGATGTTTTTCGACATTCACCTATGTTCCAGAAATTTTGAATAACATTAATCCCGTATTTCTCTCATATATATAAATCAACGAAACGAAACACCAAAAATTTTAGCGCTTTCGCGTAGGAACGTTTAAGATCTTTTGCAAATAACATAGGAGAATACTTACTGATTATGAAGGCATCAAGAGAACCTCAAAAAAGTGCAAAGATAGCGATTGAGAATCACATTATTGATCAACGATCAGATGCGAAACCCACGTCGCTTGCATTTTCAATGAAAGATGCTCAACGACGTGAAATCAACTCAGACGGATTCGAGCTGCGCTTAACGAGTAGTATTACTGCAAATGATGCAGATTGTACTCATGGACCTAAGGGGAATAAAAAGATTAATCGAATGAAAGGGGCCGGAAGAAAAGATGAGACCAGGGCTCAAAAGAAAAACTTTGCTGCTCAGGTATGTTCAGGCACGTAGCTGGCCAACCAATTTGGGGGGGGCAACACCAATTTGGGGGGGGCAACACCAATTTGGGGGGACTAAGCCCAAAAAGGCCAAAAATAGCACAAAATAACGTTTAAAAAGTCATATTTTTCCGATTTTTCTGAATTGCGGGGGGGGGGTCCGAACACTACATTCCCCCAGAGATACTTGCCTGGGTATGTTATTGTGCTATTGTTTGTTAATCTATTGTGCTATTGTTTGTTGATCCCATGTTTAATATTAATTTATCGTAATGTGATGTCCACTTGCTTTAGTATTGATGTGATTAAGAAAAACACGTTGGCGCTGCGCTTTCATAGTCTACTACTCCACTAAACTTTGTTCAGAGGAAAAGTTTCGAGTGATAAAATACGTTAATTGTTGATTCAATTTGAACCGCTTTTGTAATCGATTTATATTGATTCAAAAATTATGATCGGTACACAAGATTCCTTGTAGGCAATACCACGGTTCATGTTTTTGTATTCGGAAAAGATTTTTCCTGATGTACGAAGACTTTTCGGCATTATCTTTGTACCTGTGCAAAATTTGCTCGGAATAAAACCAGTAAAAATGGCAGAAACCATGTACCTGAAGTTTCCCGCGCTTTGCGTCAGAATATATTATTTAGTAGGTAGGTACATAATGATTTGTTCTGTATATTTTTATAAGAGCAAAAATTGAGTTTGAAAGTCAAAAATATCAAGATTTTCCGGCGTTGATAAGTGTGTTTATTTACTAAACTCCAACATTGATTACAACAGTTCGAATCGGCTAAAATATTTTAGTGCCTCATAAAATCACACTAATTTAGCAATTGACATTGTTCCCTGAAGTCTCAACTTTATAGGAATGTCATGGGAAAGATGAGGAAACAGTTTTAAAACCAGTTTGGCAATTTTCTGCTTTTTTATCATTAGAATGCTTAAAAATCGTTTTTCTGAACTATCTTTCATTAAAAACTCAGAAAATCTACATAAAAATGCTACAATTACTAGCATTTTCCGACGGTTTGCGCCGTGTTGATAATTTTTTTAATTTTGATTGTTAGAGACCCATAAATTGCCACAGTACACTACCAGATAAAAAAGCATGTACCATATTATACTGCGCTAGCGTTTACTATGTACAAAATGTACAAAGAGTTTTGGATACCGTATTTGTACAAGTACAAACGTACCTTGTACAAAATAAAAAAACAGTGGACTTTACTCCTTACCACATACATGTAAGGGCTCGAAATTTCGAGAGGGGGGTCCCAGCCATTTCTAGGGGGTCCCCGGCCATTTTTAGGAGGTGCGGTAAATGACCTCCAATTTTTGACCGAAAACGGTCAAAAAACGCCTAAAAACGGCCAAAAAATTCGATTTTTTCCAAATATCGGGGGTGGTTAAAAATTTTCTGGCTTCTGGGGGATGGGGGGACGGCCGACTTTTGGTGTGGGATGACCCCCCTTCAGATCATGTATGCTCTTTCTTTACCATTGCCACTTTATTCAGAGTAAGCTATTTAAAAAAGCAAATGAGTTTTGGTTACATACTACTGTAGTCTGCTGGTCGAATCTGTTAACATGGACGGCAAGTTGAGATGAGACGATTTTAATCGATTACGAATGTGATCTAAATCGAAGTAGCAACCATGTTACAATATAGTACATAACACCTAAGTAACGCTTGAAGCCTCATTGTAGTAAATTGGATTTCTATGTATATGCTTACTACGAGCCAGGGAACGACCGAAGCTTCGGCTTCGGCCGAAGCTTCGGCCGAAGGTGGGGTGTTTCTTGCTTCGGCCTTCGGCCGAAGCAAAAAGGAAAAAAGGCCGATGGCCGAAGCTTTTTTTCAGGGCAATTTTTTATTCGCATTAAAATTTAGACAATGTGCAATATAACTAACCCCAGTCGACGCCATTCAGCTCAATTTATCTTCTAGTCACCTTAAATTTTGTTAAAAATATGCTCACAACAGTAACTTTGACTATATAAACAGCAAGCAACCATGTACTAATAACGAAAGCTGACTCATCTAAGCATTGTATCTGCTCCGCATCTGTTTCCATAATGAATCACTAGCGATCGCGAAAATGATGAAACACTTAAGGGAAGAGCCACACCTTTACTCCTACATGTCTCACATTTGAAGGCATGTCTCTGTTTACTCGAAATTCCAACGCCATCTTTGCACTTGTTGTATATCGTGTGTCTAGTGTGTACCAGTGTTTTTATTTTAACAATGTCCGTTTGTACTAGGGATGCTCCGGAGCCAGGCCCCGGCCCCGGTGCCAAAATACGCAACTTTCAGCCTATTATTTAGAATTATCTCAACGTTTTTTGTTCAGATTTTGGCGATATTTTTGAGGAAAAATCGTGCATAATCGCCTGTACATATCATTCATGTATAACAAAACATTTACTGATTTCGGCGCGTAGCGCCTAAAATTTTTGCGAATTCCAGACCTTTTTTGCAATTTTTGTCTTCCCAAAAATCTTTGTAAATGTACAGAGACAATCCCAATAAATCTTTGTACAATGGGAAAAGTCTTTGCCGAGTACAAAAAACACTGTTGTGTACCATTCTCTTTTGTATTAAATAACTGTCCATGGTCGACGTGTTAACTTTCTTAAACTTCTGTATCTAATAACGGTAAGAAATCTCTATTAGCCTTTATGCCTACCTTCTACAAATTTAAGTATCAGCAGGAAAATTAGGAATTAATGAATTGTTTTTATAATTCTCAGGAATTCCAGGCTTTATTCCTAATAATACATTATATTTTTATTTATTCAGGATAGTGAATCTGATGATCATCAATACGTATTAGCTGCTGATATACATGAAATGTCTAATAATGAAATCAGTGCTGATGAAGAGAATTAATTGCGCTTTTGAATAAAATTTTTGCAATGAATGACACGGTTTTATTACTTTATATTTACTCCTGGAACATAATCAAGCTTAACTTTCATATTTATGACTCAATTCGCAATTCATTCTTCATACTAATTAGAATTAGACTGGAGAATTTATACAGATTCGGCCTTAGGCCTTCGGCCGAAGCTTCGGCCTTCGGCCTTCGGCCGAAGCAAAATTTTGGAGCTTCGGTCGTTCACTGCTACGAGCCACTCCTATAAACTTATTGTAAGCTTGAGACAGGCCCGTATCCAGGATTCGGCGAAAGAGGGAGCCGACCCAACGCAAATGGGCCTCTTGGAAAATTTGTCGGGATAGCTCACAAAAACCGCAATTATCCGACGTTTTTCGACATGCGCTATCTATTAAGATAATCAAGTTCGAACTTTTCGAAAAAATTTGTTTCTCATTCAAGCGTACCTGGTCAATGGCCGGTCGTCCTGATGATACCAGGAGCAAAAAGATTTGGTTAGTCATTATTTCGAAAAAAGGTTCTTTTATTAATTGATCATTTACATCACGATTTTTAAATAAATAATGCGTTTTCGTTTGCATCGCATGTTTATCCTTGTTTTATCAGTCGAAATTAACTCGTTTTTGCCATCAGTGCACAAATTGCTTACAGATATAGATGTTCGGAGTGCGCATTTTGCTTTTCAATATATTTTGCAATGTGCCAAATTAAGTAGATTTTATTTATTGAGGAAAATTCTTCTTGATACTCACAGCCCTGACCGTTGATACCGGAAAGTCTACCGGTGATACCGGGTTGAAACGAGTTGAACCCATCGTCCAGATATGCGCTCAAAAGGCTATAAAAAATATTGTTTTTCGGTTGCGCTTTGACCAAATTACATAAAATACTTCACATCTTGTTAGCGTCAAGTGCCGAAAATTTGAAGATTTTACATAATTGACATTCAATTTTTTATCTTACCTTTCAAACAAAATTTTCGGCTAAGAGGGGGCGGCGATGCATCCGCGTACATATGTTTGTACATGCCTAACATAGTTGTCTCGTAAATTTGTCTGATAACATCGTCTTACCTTATGCTTTCAAAATTTTTCTCTTGTGTCATGTTCATAGGATATTAGACAACGTCACAAAATATACGTTTGGGGCGATGATATAGCCTACCCCTGCGAAACTTTCGATCGCATGTTGTTGAAATGTAGCGCTGCCGCTGGCGTTAAAACAGTATTGCAGAGAAATTTAGAAAAGTTCGGTTTCACGCTTCCTACTCCAATTCAGATCCAAGCGATACCTCAAATGCTGCAGGTAATTAGTGTTTGCTATCTGACCGCGGAGAAAATATGAAAAATATCAGAAAACGTAGAGAATGTAAAGATTTAATGTACAAGCGGGGGCGTTACCAGACATGCACGTGGGGTTTTGTGGGTTCTGGACCATTCAGGATGGAAAAATGGGAAATTTTTCGGTGAAAATGAGGCTAAGGCTAAAAATTGATGAAAAATTGAAAATTCTTCAAAAGTGCCTCAAATTGACCAGGGCCGCCCGGTTTCAGAAAAGTAAGCGTGGCTTAAAATATGAGCCAGGCTTAAGCCTGGCTCGTTAAGCGTGGCTTAAGCCGGTCCCAATATAAGTTGTGGCTTAAGCTAGGCTTAATCCTGGCTTAAGCCACAACTTCGATGTTTTATCGCTGTTCTTTAGTGTTGTGAAATTGAACCAGGGTTGAGCCAGGCTTAAGCCAGATTGTCTGGCTCACGACTGGCTTAAGCCTGGCTTAGGTAAGGCTTAAGTCTGGATTGGTAATCGCGACTTCTATCGGGTTTCAATAAAAGTATATAAGTCACGCTTACCGATCCAGGCTTAAGCCTGGCTGGGCTGGGATGGGCTATTGTCCTGGTGTGGGGTATAGGGAAATCCCTCAATCAGCTGGTCGTTCATCCCTCCCAAAGTCGGAAAGTTTTGACTCCCATTTTTAGCAAAAAACTTGCACTCAATCCATTTTTAGGTGTTTTTTTGCTATTTTAGGCCAAAAATCGGTGGTTATTTGCCCCCCTTCCCCGTAGAATGACCGGGGACTTCCCATGCAAAATTTTGAGCCGTTACATGTGTGGTCTGGAGCCTGGATCATAGATGAGAAGCATGGCTGATCTGGGGGAGTCAGCTCGTCTGGGGTTAGTTACTGAACTTTTTTGGGTCGAAATAACATAGAAAACTGGTCTGAATGCTAAAACAGTGTTAAGACCTTACATGATCATGGGGTAGGGGCATAGGTGCACAAGGTCAGGGTCGGCAGGGGGAGGTGAAATTCCAAAAATCCAAAACAGTTAATTTAACGTTCACGACTTTTTTGCTGTTTTAACGGTCAAAATCGTTAAATTAGCCCATAAAACGTTTTTTGTTGGTAATATCGCATTTTGAAAGCATTTTTAGTCCAAGCATTACATCACTTTTAACATTAGAAAATGCAAAAATTTATCAATTTTGGGCGCTTTTTGAGTAAAAAGTAATTAAAAGCACTAATCTGGCGCGAAGCGCCGAAAAATTTTGACATTTTTACTGCTTCTGACCTCAAAAGAGATGCAAAAAACGTTCCATCAGCTCAGAATCGCCGGACAGTACCTGTACGGCTGACCCTTCAGGGGGTAATACCACCCTAACCTCCCCATGTGCATGTATGGGTAGGGGAGGGGTTGCGAGGAACCCAGAAAAATTTTCACCCGCCATAGAAAATGTTTTACCCCATCCAGAATCCGCAGTTTTTCAAAAGTTTCCGAAAATTTCCTGAAAATTCGTAGAAAAGGTGCTTTTTAAGCGTTTTTAGCTATCTATTTGCTCGAAATGGCCAAATTTTCGGTGCTTCGCACCATATACTAATGTTTTTACTCTATTTTGTTAAATTTATTTGATTTATTTGATTTTTTTCGAAATTTCCTAATGTTTTTACGCTCTAGAAAGATAGAGCATCATCAGAAACGCCGAAAAATGATGTTTTTGACGCGTAACCACCAATTTTTGGACACAAAAAAGGCACTTTAAAATTTAACCCCGTTCAGAAATTATATACTGTACATGTCCGGTTAAGACTACATTATTTTTTACAGCTTCTGGGCCCGATTGCTTGACTTCACCATAATAAAGGCTAACCATTAAAAATTAATTTTTAATGGTCGGCCAGTTACTCGACTCCACCTTAACGCCAACGACCATTAAGATTCCCTTAACGAAACCATTAACGTTAAGGTAAAACCTTAACTAATGGTTTCGTTGAGGATTCGTAAAAATCGGGTTGCTCGACTTGACCATTAACTAATGGTCGAGCATTTGTTAAGGGAAGTTTAAGGGTACCATTAATGAAACCATTAACAAAAACCTTTAATGGCTGCATTAAGGGAAATCTAATGGTAGCGTTAAGGTAAGCTTAATGGTTGCATTAAGGGAAGTTAAAATGGCTGTGTTAAGTTTACACGCATTTCATGAGGATTCTAATGTTTTGGTTAAAATACATAGATATAAAACGTTGAGAACCATAGTCATTGAAAATTCGAATTTTATTTTATTTTACTCTTTTAACGCTTGACTTTTGGTGTTAGTTCGAATTCGGCTGATAATGGATTGCAGTGACAGCGAAACACTTAATTAGGAAAATAAATGAAAACGCTCGTTAGTCTGAGTAAAACATAATTGGTTGCTTGCGATGATTTGGAAATTTAAAAAAATAGAGAAATAAAAATTGTGAAATACAATGTTGATTGTAGCGCATTTTCGGCAACAGCTAAAGAAAATGAAGAAGCCAACTGAAAAAACTCGTTCTCGAATAAAATCAGGGTTGGCAAGGCTGTGATTTTTTAATCTGGGTTTTTTGTGGGTTTTTTGGTTGCAAAACATCATTGGGTTTTGGGTTTTTTATCCACAGGTTACCAATTTTTCAAATAGACTGAAATAAATACTGTAGGTGATTCAAATTGTATTTCCAATCTCTTTTTGTTTGCTTTATGCTGTTCCTTCGACTAGTAAGGGCCAACCAACCTCAGTCTGGTCAACACAATGCCATGCTCAAAAATCTCAGCCTCTAGTCCACAATTGCTATCCCATGCTGCAGAACAGGGCGCTTTTATTCAGCCAATTTTTCTATCTCCTAATATTTTTTGAGAGCCAGTGCATTTTTTGATTAATATCTGGTAATGTCCGAGCATTGAAGAGGGAGATAAATACATATATGTGGCAACCGCAGTGAACGATCGATTTTGTTGTTGGATTTCAATATTAGCTGAATAATGTTGCTCTTTGTTTGTCTCGTGTCTTGCAGCTCTTGGAGTATTCCTAGCTACTTTATGTAGCTCTAGTTGTCATTTCCATTAAAAAAACCCAATAAAACTCCAATAAAGCACAAAAAACCCAAAAAAACCCAAAAGCCCAAAATTCAAAATTTTCAAATCTGGGTTTTTTTCCATACCGGAATAAAATCTTTATCAAAATTTATTGTCATTAAAATGAACCAATGGATTTCATTTGACAGTGGATCGACGAGCATGTATCATATTACTAAATAAAAGAATAATGAAAGAAGCTTTACCTTCTAAGTGTGAAATGCAATCATTGAGTTATCTCGTGAAAACGATAATTGCATACATGAACTCTCTATAAGAACCGCGTTTTAATTGTCATAAAATTATGTAGTTGGAAAAATTTAATAGTTGAAAAAATTTCTATTTATGTGAAGATGAGGTTTGTATCAGCCATTTTTCTGCCATTCGCATTGTCAGTAGGCAGCGCTCATAGTTGCCTTGTCTGCAACTAGAAAAAAAGGATAAAGTAATGTTATTGTTATGAAATTTCCAGTATTAAGGATAACTTGCTAAATCTAAATCGGTCATTAAATTCGTCGGCATTGAAATTAGTCAAAGGACTTCTTTTGACTTCGAATCGGCGAGAACTTGTCATAATATTAAAAATCGGAACGATACGAAGAAGCGCCATTTTTCAATGTGAAAAACAATCAATGAGTTCGTTAATGTAGCTCTCGACCTACCTTAAAGTATGAACCTTAACAAAACCATTAAAGTCGTTAAGGTGAAGCCCAGCAACCCAATTTACCTTAAAGAAACCAATAAACGCTTAATGGGAGCGTTAAGGTTTCAGTCGAGCAACCGGTTTTAAGGCAGACATCAAAAAACTGAGCCTTAATTAATGGCTGCACTAAGGTGGAGTCCAGCAACCGAAATTTAAATCGACCATTAGACTTCCCTCAAAGTCGAGCTTAATGGTTGAGTCGAGCAACCCGATTTTTTTAATGGTTCCGTTAAGGTGGAAATCGGACTTAACGCGACCATTAATTAATGGTTGCGTTAAGGTGACCATTAACGTTAAGGTAAACATTAGTTAATGGTCGAGTCGAGCAACCGGGCCCTGGTCAATTTCAAGCACTTTTGATGAAAATTCTCGATTTTCATACATTTTTGGCCTCTATTTTGCCTTATTTTCTGCAGATAATTTATATTTTTATCTTTCTGGGGGTCTGACCCTTCCTGATAATCAAATTCTTTAAAACCGCTTGAAATTGAATAGAAAAAGTGGGTAAATCTTTGCTTTTTATGTACCCACCAATCTTGAAGGTCATTTAACTTCAATGAAGTGTTATAACGATCATCCCAGAGATTTAGCTGACTTCCTAGATAAACTTGCTGCCCAGTGCGCATCATCACACATGGGTGTTGGGGTTAGGGCGATGTTCGGACATGTAGTTTCCCACGGTCGAAAGTTCAGAGGGAAAGGCAAAAGCCCGAAATTTGGGACCAGTAAATTTAGAGTTGAGATTTTTTTGGAGATCAAATACATACGTAAAAAGATTAAAAGAGCCTGTATGAAATGTTTTAATGTGGAAAACTGCATTTTTTAGTACTTTTTACTCAATCCTGACTCGTTTCGTCACTTTTGTCAATAAAAAATATATGAATGACTCTTGAGATCATTTAAACTTCATTCTAGGCATTTTGTGGTTAAACAAAACAGAGATTTACTAGTCGGCCCGAAGCGTTGAAAAAAATTTTTGCTATACTTTCGTCCCCAAAAATCATACAGAAAATGCTTGATAGTTCAAAATCGTCCTACAGCAACTCGAGTCTGGACCTTGAGGTCGAGTAAAAATTCCTCCTTTGGGGATGTAAATTACTCAGGACCTTATGTATAGACCCATCCACCACAAAACAGACAAAGTTCTCAATATTTTATGCATAAAGATTTTTTCGTCAGCACTTTTTTTGAATCCAGGTTTGATGAGACACGTGAAAAGATAGTGTTCGATAATACCATTAGTTTTTTTGGTTCTTTCTGACTTTCATGAATTTGGGTTTTCCAGAATTTTGATGAACCACCTAACCGGCCGGAATTTCACGCTGCTGGTATTTACCTTGGCCGGAAAAAAATTTTGAAAGGTAAGATACTGCATGGAAAGATTAAAATCGCATATTTTTGTCACAAAATCTTCAAATTTTCGACGCTTCGCGCCAGATGTGAAGTATTTTCCATAATTTTGGCCCAAGCGCGACCGAAAAAAGACTTTTTTTATAGCCTATTGAATAAGGAAGGAAAACGTTTTTGAAAAAGTTAGAATTTTATGTCGAGAAACATCGAAAAATGCAGTTTTTGCGAGCTATCCCGATGAATTTCCCGAGATATAGGCCAATTTATGTTAAGTCCGCCCCCTCCCTTCCCCCTTTGGCCGGATCCTGGAATTCTGGACACGGGCCTGCCTGTGGAACTAGTCTTTTGTCCAGATACGCTACTGAGGGAAACTTTCTTCGCGTTTAAAAATCGTACGCTTTCCTATTTTTTGTTTACGACGGCTTGATTGAAGAATAAGCATAGCATATATTTAACTCGATGGTGCAATTTATTTAGCGTCGTGAAATTTTGGCGTGTGCTCCGACGGGCTCTGGCAAAACTATGGCCTTTGTATTTCCACTTGTATGCTATTTGTGTAAGGAAACCGCGGATAGCTTGGGGAAAATCAGAGCTGTAATTGTAGAACCGACAAGAGAATTAGCGCATCAGGTATCAGTAATAATAGCTTTGTATTATTGCTGTTTCACCGCGCTTGAATGGAAGCCATTTATACATGAGTACAGCTGCTTATTATTTACGAACAAGCCCCTGTTAAGGATTTGTCTGAGAGTTGACGGACTCTAAATACATTCCACAGTCCTCTTTATATCAGAAAACACGTCATGGTAGCTAATATAAGGTGCTTTCAACATACTACATTCCTCGAATCAAAAGTTAGAATTTTGAAAAAAAATTTGTAAAGTAAAATGACTTAATAATAAAACTGGCACGTTACATTGTATCCGTTTTGGCTGAATAATGCATTACACAAACTGCTTACTCCGATCAGATCTTTAATGCAACAGATTGTAATTTTTGTACTGGCATGAACTACCATTCGTATTCAAAATAAAATCTCTGAAGCTCGAATCATATATTAGTATTTACTCGGCCGTTTTCTTAGCAAAGTTTAGCTCGATTTTGTGTCTTTTGTCACTAAAGTTTAATTTAATTGTTGAGAGGAGTGAAAATGGCCATTGATATTGAAATAGATGCATACTTAGACTGCATTTGGGAGGGGATACCGTGTCGATAGTCTTCAGAAGTATAAGCTTGGTACGTTTGTGATCTATCGATCCACAAACTTTATTGCTCTGAGTTGGTGATCAGATGGTGGCAACTTTTTGTGTAATTTAAAGAGATTTTATGGCTTTTGTAAATTTGAACATTTTTCACGTTTTGCGCATTTTTACAGCAATAATTTGGTAAATTTTTAGCTCTAATTGTGCGCTTCGTATCGTCATAATTGACTTATGTATATTTGCCTCTATTTATTAT
>JAVLUZ010000161.1:9893667-10042146 GCA_036768485.1 Mermis nigrescens
ATTAAGTTTAACTTTGTTGTCTCAATAAGTTTTTGCAGCGTTTTTATTCCTTTGGTACAGCATAATGAGAATAGATTGCAATAAACCTCATGTTTAACTTATTTTTTAAATTTTTTGAACGTTTTGTTTATCACTCAGAAAAAGAACAAATTGAATGAGTGAGTGATTGGGAAAAAAAGATTTACAAACGAATACTTAACCAGATATGCCGTATTTTTCTCGAAATAAGCACTTTTGAAAAATTTGAAATACTATTTTACGGGATTGGCCACGAGTGCAAGATTCTGCATTTGTTTTACAGACCCTGTTTTCGTTTGTTTTAAAAAATGTCAATGCGCTTAGCTGCTGTGGTCCTGATGCTATGACATAAAACGTGGGTATTGTTCTTTTGGACCACCCTGTATAAGTGCACACAGTGCGTAATATATTGAACAAAATAACTATAAGTACAAATGTAATTGAAAATAAAGGCAGTATTTTTATAGAATTCATTTTCCTGCCTTATCAACAGAAATTTTGTGAAGCTCCCAAGTTTAAGATGCTCCTCCGCTCCTTTAATCATTTCTATAGTATTTTGAGCTCATCTTTATTCAATTTTTCCAGACATTTTAATCTCTACACCGAAACGGATAGTTGGACTGATTCGAAGAAAAATAATTGACCTGAGTGCTGCGCATTGGCTAATTGTGGACGAATCGGACAAGTTATTCGAAAGTGGTCCAGGAAATATGAGAGAACAGGTGAAGTGCCTTATTTTGTTTCACGGAGAGTCGTGTCAACCCTACTACCACAGGTCGTCGGCACCAAAGCTCTGGGGGCGGGTTCAAAATTTTTTCAAAGGTCAAAAATGGCCTTAAAAATAGTGGTATGGCTAAAAAATACTATTTTTCAACGTTTCTCATCAAGCACTATCCATTGGCATCAAAAATTGCAACAAAAACAAAAATTTTCAAAAATCGAAATCCCTGGGGGCTATTTTGGTTTCTGGGGGGTATTTTGGTTTCTGGGGGGTATTTTCATTTCTGGGGGTATTTTGATTTCTGGGTTGGGGGTGCATACTCCCCGAACCCCCACGCCCAGGTATGCCTACTACACGGATATGTACATATACGTAAGTACGAGGGTGTACATAGGCAGTGTTTTTTAGCACCGCCCCTATTTCAGGCACGTAGCTGGCCTTCTGAATTTTAGGGGACGAAACTTTTGAAGTCAGATATCATAACAATTACTTTGTAGACAGGCGAAAATAATGGCGTATTTTAGCGTTTCTTAGCGAGTTCTACACAATGGAGAAGAAAAATTTTCAACAAATTTAAAAATATTGAAGTTTATTTTAATCATATATCAAAAAATATGTTGCACAAAATGATTACACAAATGATTTCTGAACATTTGACCCACGCTGAAGAATGGTCTCAACTTGTTTTGTTTATCATTCTGTCACACTGCAAAGAAAAGGTGCGGGAAATACATAAATCATTCTGCGCAACGCGACAGAAAATTTTGATTTATTCATCTTATCTTACACATACTGGGGCTGCTCGGAAGACAAAAGCTATACAAAAACAATAAATCTGGCGTGAAGCGCAAAAAAATTTGGGCTTGTTTATTACTTCAAAAGTGAGCTAGAATCTTTTCCGACAGTCTTTCAAATGCGCTTCGATTTTCAACTTTTTCCTTTGAGGACCCTGGTACGAAATATCTTTATTTTCAAAATTTTGGGAAACTAGTCCCTCCCTACCCCCATCCCCCATAGCCACGTGCCTGCCCCATTTGCCCGGCCGCTAATAGAGCGTTTGCGCGCAGAACCTCTCGATTAGCGCAAAAAATATGGAACTGTTAGGAGATAGGCGAAAATAAGGGCATTTTTGAGCGTTTTACATTGAGATATATGTATACACTGGTGAACAAAAATTTTTCACTTCTTTCAACTCATACAAAAGAATCTGTCTCTGTTCTCAATTTTCATGTATTGCAAAAAACAACAGCACTCAAAGTTAATTTACTCGGCGCAAAGCGCCAAAAATATTTGGTGCTGTTTAGAAGACAAATATTATCTGAAAACAAGTTCCTTGTTTTCTTTCTGCAAAAATTATAGAATCTGTTTTGGCTGTCCTTCAAACGCAACTGTTACAGTATATTGTATAATGCAAGTAGATGTACAAAAATATTTTCTTTCTTACAAAGACTTTTCTGAAGATTTTGTACACACAAAGAGGTTCTAAAAACAGTGCTTAAAAGTATGCCAGTTTTGATTGAATTACAGTGGTCGCCATGAAAGATGACGCGCAATCACCCTCAGAATTATAATGGATGGTGCGTCGCGAGCGCTGCGTACGTCCATCATGTGCCATCATCTCTTTTTTCTATTCAGCCTCCATCATCCCATTAATCTGGCGATACGGACGGCGCAATTTAGCTATTAATAGCGCCAACAAGGAAGCGCGCACGTGGCGCGCTTCCTTCTTGTTGGTGCTATTAATAGCTAAATTGCGCCGTCCGCATCGCCAGATTAACGGGATGATGGAGGTTAATGGCGCTGAATAGAAAAAAGAGATGATGCGCATGATGGACGTAACGCGGCGCTCGCGACGCACCATCCATTATAATTCTGAGGGTGATGGCGCGTCATCTTTCATGGCGACCACTGTAGGTCGGTAGTACCTGACTTTGAACCACCCAGCTGGCTTAGCTAATACCACATCTTACCCCCATCATACATATTGTGCAAGTGTTTTGAGCTAAAAAATCAATAACAAGACTCAATTAAGCTTGTCTTTTGCCGATTTAAATAGATAAGAAGGATGGGAATTAACTGCATAGTTTGCTGCTTTCGTTCAATTTATCATTTATTCTGTGGAAGACACGTCTTGAAAAAAGCAGAAAATCTTAATTCATTAGAATTCTGAATTAAAAAGTATAAAGGATTCCTTCAGAACTACACACGTTCGGGATAATCGAATACGTACAGATTTCTCTAGAATTTACTGAAAGCGCGTTTAACTCGAGTACAGGCACGTAGCTCTGGGGGGAATGGGGGTCCGTACCCGCCCCAAAATTCAGAAAGAAACCGGAAAAATATGACTTTTTAAACGTTATTTTGTGCTGTTCTTTAGCCTTAGACCCCTTTCCTCCCCAAAATTGGTGTTGGTCCCCCTGAAATAGAACGGCCAGCTACGTGCCTGCGCGAGTAACGGAAATGCGAGACATGTGCTGACTTGCAATCTTCGTCTTTGATTACTTTCGCCACGAAATTTGAACAATTAGCATTCCCGAAAAGAGTTTCTTAAGGATTGGGTTGCCTAACTATGTTGAGTAGGACGTCGTCATATTTGTTAACACGGCGATGCAGAACATACGACGATGCTCTGTGTTACATAATAGGCACTGAATCCATGCGATACCTTTAAGTACTGTTAATTGCTCAAATTTTGTGACAATAACGTACATAAGTTTACTCTGCATTTTTGAGCCTGTGATTTTGACAATAAATGAAAGATGACAGGGGGCTTAAAGAATAGAAGATAGACGTTTAGTGCATTATTTTTACGTTTCTGCCAATGATTGTTCAAAAATATGAAAACAAACAAAATTTTTAAAAACCTGATAAAATTGAACGATAGGTGTGGTCAGTAGTGGCTATTCCTAAAAAATTGAATCGAAAATTGAAAATTTTGCGGGGGCAACTGCATTTTGCGGGGTCAGCAAGCTGCCGCCTGAGGGTTAAACCATTATACAAGAACACGTTTGTACATATGTTGAGGCTGTCAGTAAGTATATAAAATTTCCCATCCTCAACTAGTGTGCCTTCTGGCGCCACTTAGATGGCCGACTGTGTGGCGCTGCATTGCCCACCTGTGATACCAACATGGGCGTACGCAGTGGGTCGGGGCGGCGCTCCTTGATTAAAATATAAATTTGGAAAAATAATGATAATTTATGAATACGAGTAATAATGGAAATCGGCATCTTTCATCGAAAAAGCTCAAAACTTTCGGCGCTTCGCGCTGTAGGATAATTATTTTCCATAATTTGGGCCCGGGCGTGTCCAAAAAGTGTCATTTTTCGTATCATATTAAAAAAATAAAAATTTTTTCGAAAAGTTTAAATTTTATCAGCGTAATGGATAGAGCATGCTCGGAAACGTCAGGAAATGCACTCTATTTTGTGCCCTGGCGAACATATCCCCGAAAAATAGGGTCACCAAGTTTTGACCGCCCCCTTGAAAAATTCCGCGTACACCCCTGCATACCAATATCAGTTTTACTTATGTTCAGCTGGCCTTCATCTACAAGGCATGCGATAATATGAATTTGCGGCGGGCATTTTTCAGTGCTACGTTTTCGTTCGAGGTTGAAGAATGGTGCAGATTAAATTTAGATAACGTTGTTACAATTTGCGTCGGCAAACGGTAATTTTGGCTTATCGTCAAAATGTCTTCAAGTGTTTACTTGAAATTTGCGCAAATTCAGCAAAAAACGCTTCACTCTCATTAAAGAGTAATTGCTCTTTTTACCGTGAGAGACAACGTAGCAGGAATAAAAGGATTAATACCCTAAAAAAGGTGTTATATCCAATCGTTTCTATCATTTGACATGCAAAGTAGAGCCTTGAATTTGATTTTTTTGACCATTCGTGTTTCGCCTCTTTTTTCTACTGACTGTTGTGCCTTCTTAACGAGGATATCTATCACAGTTACAGCATAATTATGACGCTACAATCAGGATTCATACGTATAAACTCGCTTAATTTTCGGCAGTTGAAAACCTTTTAGCGCTCACCACATGCATGCAAATGTGAGGGGTCGTAGTACCGCCTCCTAAGCGATCAGACTGATGGCTACTGTCAGCGTACTTGAATTCGCGAAAAACGTTTGGCTAGCCGGGACTCGAACCCGGGCTTTCTGGATACCGGCCAAGCGTGCTACCCACATATAGCTTGGGAATCCTAGGGGTCAGGCCCAAAAAAGTTTTACATAGTGCCTTTTTGGATAAAAAATGATGGGTTCACGTCAGAAACACTGTTTTTTGACGTTTTAAAGAATGCTCGTTCTTTCTAGAACATGAAAGCATAAACAAATTACGAAAAAATTGAAATAAATCGAGTAAATTGAAAACAATGTAGTTAATAAAAGTGTTTATGGCGCAAAGCGCCGAAAATTCGAGATTCTTGAGCCAAAAAATAAGCTGAACACGCTTAAAAAGGCACACTTTTTGCAACTTTTACCAACTTTTACGGAAAATCGACAATTCTGGGGGGTCGCAGCCATTTTGCGGGGGATCAGTTGCCATTCTGGGGGGCGAAATCCCCTAAACTCTCCCTAAGAACACGCATGACTGTCAGACGAGTTTGAACATATGGAATGTTTTCTGTAAGATTGATGAGGATGAATTCTAAAAGTGTCGTAATTTGCGTCAAGATGGTCTAAAAATCAAAATTTTGTCTCTAAATTGATCAATTTATATATTTTTACTGATCTGAATATCGAGGATTTTACCCCCGTCCTGCTGACCCTCACCGTGTGCTTCTATAGTTGCATCTGTAAATTTGAAACTTGCGAAAGAACTAAGCTTGAACCATGAAAAAGCATACATAAATGACATCTAACAGTGTAATTTCAGGTGTACGTGTAAGTGTTTTTCGAGCAGTGGACTGTTCAGTTCGTTCATCCAGACATTTCTCTTCCATTATTTCGTACATATTTTCATTTTCAGGTCATTCCATCCTCCTTGTTCTTATTGATTTCATGCAAATTTAAGCATAAAATATTCATGAAGAATAAACACGACGGATTAAACACCAAAATTTGAGATTAAATATATCACAAAATTACTCATCTATCTCCCTCTGCCCCACAGGAAACTCTGTTTACTCTCATTCCAGAACTTTTGACCGCGTGCGTGTATGAAATTTCTCGTTTTGTCCGATTTTTATCAGTGTTTGAAGTGAAACTTTGATTTTTAAAGTGTAACACACTCATACATATACATGTTCATTTTTATAAAGCTTGTGTCCCTAAATTAAAAGTAATGAATGATGACTAATTTTTTATAAGATTTAAATTTTCTTGCTACATTAGCGTTCAGCGTCTTACTTAGAAATTCTACGGCTGAAACAGTTGAACAGGAGCTTAAATTTGTTGGCGACGAATACGGAAAATTAGTAGCCATTAGGGAAATGTTCAGAAATGGCTTAGAAGCTCCCGTTTTGATTTTCGTGCAAACTAAAGAAAGAGCTGAACAATTGTTCAATGAACTCAGAGCTGAATTACCGCGAGTTGGAGTAATACATTCAGGAAGGAATCAAGAGCAGGTATATAGGGTGGTGACCTGACATGCATGTGGGGGTTTGGGGGTCTTGACCATAGGTGGGCGGCAGCAAAGCTCTGGGAAGTGCAAAATCTTTTCAAAGGTCAAAACATGGCCTAAAAATGGCAGTATGGCGAAACAACAGCATTTTTCAACGTTTTTCATCGAGCACTATGCATCCATTGGCATCAAAAAAATGCGGAAAACAAAAAATTCAAAAATTGAATTTTGGGGGTATTTTGGTTTCAGGGGAAGGGGTACTCCCCAAACATTCAGGAAGGATGATCTTGACCAGGTATGATCTTGACCCCCAGAATGATGAAATGGGAAATTTTTTGGGGAAAATGAGGCAAAATGAAGGCCAAAATGGATGAAATTGAATTTTTTATCGAAATGCCTTGAATTGTCTAAAAACAGTGTGATAAGGTAGTTTTGGCGCTACTTTAGCGCTTATACCAATTTTAAGGTCATCTTGGCCCACAAAAGCGCAATTTTTGACCCCCACGGACGAAAATGTAAAAAAATCAAAGTTATAAAATCGAAGTTTATTAGTGTTGGCGCTTTTAAAAAATCAGTAATTACTTTACGTTTACTTCCTACTGCGCAATGAAAATTATTTTGCACGTAGGAGTGACATAAAATCACTATAGAATGTATTTCTTCACATAGATACGAGTAATTGTATGCGTTTTTCGCTTATTTTATACATACATACATCCCCCTTTATTTGTTGAAAATGTCGATTGTTTTCCTTTCATTCGCTAAATTGTATGTATTTTATGTCGAATCGTAGCAGTCATCGATGTGCAACAATCAGATTCTGTGAGTCCGCCAGCAGACGTGCACAGCATGGGAACTCTGGGGGGAGATGAAACTCTAAAGTGCCTTTTTAAGGCCCAAAAATAGTGAATACAACATCGTTTTTAGGCGTTTCTGACGATGCTCTATCTTTCTAGTGCATAAAAACATTCGAAAAATTCTGTGAAGAATAAATAAGTCGAACAACCTGAACAAAATATAGTCAAAACCACGGTTTTATTTTTTGTATTCGGCAATGATTTTTCCGCATGTAAAAAGACTTTTTGAGATCGTCTTTGTACAATACAAAAAATTTTCGGGAACAAAATCAGTAAAAATATCAGAAACCTACTGCAATTTGCTGTACGTTTCGTCGGAATAACTTACGTATACATAAGTATACGATCCATATAATGATTTGTTCTGCATGTTTTTATAAGATCAAAAATCAAGTTAGAAATTCAAAAATATCAAGATTTCTCGCATCTATAACTGTTTTCTTTGTCTTTACAAAGTTCTATCACTGACTTTTATGTTTAAATCGGCCAAAATATTTTAGTCCCTCTCGATTGCACACTAATTCAGCTATTTAAGGCATTATTGTCTCGTCCATTCAGTCTAAACTTTATTTGAATGACATAGGAATGATGAAAAAAAGCTTCAAATTAGTTTTGCAATTTCTGTTTTGCTGATCATTAAAGGGCTTCAAAATTGTGTTTTAGGAAGTATGAACAGGATTCTTGACGTTTAGCGCAAATTCAGCGATTCAAACTATCTACATATGTGTCTGACATCAGAAAAGCAGAAAATTTATATGAAAACGCAAACAATACCAGAATTTCCGATGATTTATTATGCTGTTTTGATAAATTTTTGTAATTTTTACAGACAGAGGTTAAGACATGTGTATTTAGTATTCACGTAGTACATAGAATGCATAGGTACTGTATATTATACTGCATTAGCATGTTTTATGTACACACCATACTGGGAATTCTGGTACTAAGGAGGGTTTGTGAAATTATAACGTGCCTTTTCGGGTCCAAAAATGGTAGGTACGCGTCAAAAATATGGGTTTTCAGCGTTTCTGATTGATGCTCTATCTTTCTAGAGCATAAAAACAAAAAAAATTCGAAAAAAAATCAAAAAAGTCGGAATAAATTGAACAAAATATAGTCAAAACATGAGTCAAAATAAAAAAATAGTGGTCAAAACATGAGTAAATGGCGCGAAGCGAAAAGGATTGACACTTTTGAGCAAATATATAGCTAAAACGCTTAAATAGTACATTTTCCACGAATATTTAGGAATTTTTGGAAACTTAAAAATCGCGAAGGGGGGGGTGAACCCCCAACCTCCGTACCATAAGATCATGTATGTAAGTCCTTCAGATTCTCGGGATGGGGTTCCAGACCCCACGCCCACGCGTGATAGCAGTCTTTAGCGTACAACTATGAATTATGCGATTAATACCGCTTGTTTGTAGAGAATTGAAGCAGTCGATAAATTTCGAAGTGGTGAAACATTAATATTAATTTGCACGGAGTTGTTAGGACGAGGTATCGACTTCAAATGCGTCAACGTTGTTATAAATTACGACTTTCCCCAGTCGCCCATCATCTACATACATAGAATCGGTATGTGTGCTGACAAACTTAGCTGTAAATCGTGAATTATGATTCCTATGCACTGTTTTAGAAGATTAAGAGTTAGGTAATTAACGGACCATTTAACAATTATTTAGGGAATTACGAACGAACGAATGTAGATGTATATACAAAAAGACTCCAACATACAGTAAATACAAATGGCGCCAAAAGCGAGTCTTTTTACCTCTTTCACGCTTTTTTTAATAATTTTCATTCGAACTTCTCTGTTTAAAATTCACATGATTTTGGTTTTTCAGCAAAAATTGGCATTTTCGCTATATTCAAAAGGTATAATTCATTCGCTAACACCGAGAAAGTGGCCTATTTTCAGGTTTGCAGGAACGTAGCTGTTTGGGGTTGCGGGAACTAGTTTCTGTCCAAAATTTTGAAAGTATGAGTGTTTTTTACTAGGGTCAACCAAAGTAAAAATTCTTGAAGCGTACCTATTTGAAAAATCGACTGAATAGATTTTATATTTTCGTGCTAATAGGCCCAAATTTTCGGCGATTCTCGCCAAATTTATTGTTTATTGCATAAATCCTGTTTTTTAAACAGACTAACTTTGTAGTCTGTATAAAATGAAGAAATAAGTCAAAATTTTCTGACGCTTCACGCAAAATTATTTATTTTACATTTTTTATTGTTTTTGTTTTCAATAAACCTGAATTGAGTTTAGAATAAGTTTAACAATTTTTCAGCAGGGTCGAGCTTGTATTTAATGTTGAGAAATCATATGTGTGGCCATTTTATACGACACAATTTTTGAAGACAATGGGAATCGAAATAATATTTTTTTAAATTTGTGTTCAATAATATGTAGAGGTGTTGAGAAACGCTCAAAAACGCAATTATTTTTTAGGGATGCAACGGATCCGGGTCTTCCAATAATATCGGATCCGGATCCGGATCCATACAATCTAAAATAACGGATCCGGATCCGGATACGGATCCATAAAATTTAAAATAACGGATCCGGATCTTTAATTATCAAAATAACGGATAATAACGGATCCGGATCCGGATTCATGAATATGCATTATGAACGCTTAATTTTTTAATACTTAAATTTTTGTTCGCAAGTACGGTGCTCATTAGTTTCAGAAGCAGAATTACTGTAGGATGATGGAATAAGTAAAGCTGCATGAATTTGGTTTTTTCTGCGTCTCTAAGGGCGAAAATCACTATCTTCTTAAAACGGCGCAAAGCGTCGAAAAATTTGACATTTTTCCTTTTTAAATTCAATTTCTGCCATTATAAAGATATATACAACACACACTTTTCCAGACCTTTTTTGCAATTTTTGTCTTCCCAAAAATCTTTGTACATGTACAAAGACGGTCCCGAAAAGTCTTTGTACATCGGAAAAAATCTTTGCCGAGTACAAAAAAACACTGGTACCTCCTGTATGAAAAAGCATCTGAAAACTAAGCATGCGGCGGATTATAAAAAGTTCAAAGCAGAGAAGTCCCAGCAGATCTAAGAAAAGGAAAAAAGTATTCTTGTTAAGCACAGATTGTAGAAGATTCGCGTCAGGCATATCTACTTTCCTTTGCAGAAAAACGCGCAGATTGCGAAAAGCCTGCTTTGAAACAGAAAAAAAACAAAAAGTGCCAATGACAATGGAAGCATGCTTACTTGCTGTATGAAATATTTTATTTTTATGAGAGGATTCCTAATTAACTTATGTACGATTTAAGGGTAAAAAATGGAATAACGATGATGCAAGATCAATTGATATAGATGAGCGGTTAGTTGAGCTTATGAATGAGCAATCTACCATTTTCTTTGGTTGCAGAAAAGCTGCTGTTTCTAAAACACAATTTGTCTGTCATTGAATTTGAGTATTAAATCAATCAAAGTAAAGCTTTGATGATGTTGTTTCTTCAATACAATTCAAGGTTTAATGATCTTTAAGCATAATCTCTTGGATCCGTTTAGGATCCGTTTTAAACTGTAAAAATAACGGATCCGGATCCGGATCTTATTTTTAAAAATACCGGATCCGGATCCGGATCTTAATTTTTCAAAATACCGGATCCGGATCCGGATCAAAAATAATACCGGATAATATTGGATCCGGATCCGGATCCGGATATCCGTTGCATCCCTATTATTTTTGTCGATCTACAAGTAGTTATTGAGATATCCGACTTCAAATTGCTAGTTTCCAAAATTAAGGAGGTTAGGTATATGCTTGATTATGTGCAATCGTGTGCAGTGAATACTTCGATTGCTAGTAAGGATTCATCAACTAAGAATCATTTGCTTTTTGTTTACTATAATTGTCTTTGGGCCAGTGTTTTTTTGTACAAGGTCCGTTTGTACATGTACAAAGATGGTCCCTGAAAGTCTGTACATCACACATTTTTGGGTACTATAATGTAGTACATTAGCGATTTTAGTGTTGTTTGACTTTTTGTAGTGTATTTTAGCTAATTTCTGGGTTTCTGAGGGCAAAAATCAGTAATAATCGTCGCAAAACGGCGCGAAGCGCCGAAAAATTCGTCATTTTTCCTTTCAAAATGCAATTTCTGACAAAGATATATAGAACACACAATTGCTCATTTCGGCGCGAAGCGCCGATAATTTTTGCGAGTTTCAAACCCTTTTTGCAGTTTTTGCCTTCCCAAAAATCTTAGTACATGTACAAAGACGGTTCCCAAAAGTCCTTGTACATCGGGAAAATCTTTGCCGAATACAAAAAAACGTGCTTTGGGCACAGTCCTTTTCTTTATTTGAAAAATATTTTTTAGGAAGAACCGGTAGAGCAGGTCGAAAAGGTCGCGCCATCACTCTATTTACAGAGGATGACAAAGTTCTATTACGACCTATTGCTAATGTGATGAAAACATCCGGTTGTGATGTACCCGATTATTTGCTCGCTGTGCCAAAGCCAGACAAGTATGTTTTGCTTCTATGTACGTACGTGCGTTGTAAATTAGGTACTTCTGAAGGGATATTCATACAAAGGTGTACGTACATAGTAGATATTGAATGAATAGTTTAAATTTTATTTTCAACTATTTATGGTTGTTAATTGCTACTCAGTAATCTCTGAGAAACATATGTTTATTTCTTTTGTCACAGCTGGTAAACGCGACTTCAGGTTGAAGCTCTAGATTTACAGTTTAAAGTTAAAACACTTTACAACGGACATTTAGAAACTTTGAAGCGCTTCGGCCTCTAATCAGTATTACTGTAGAAAGGTCTATTTGTGATGTCCACTAGATCGACATTGTTTCAAGATTTCAGATGTTATTAGAAGTTGCGCGCTTGTCTTTAAATTCTAAATATGGTCTGCTTCATACAAGCCTGCTTTCCTTGAAGAAATAAGATCTTCCTACTCTTGCAGTGAAAATTTATCACATTATGAGAGCAGTGCAGTGATCCATTATTTCTATTTAGAAGTCCAATTTTTTTAAATGTTGCCTCTGGCCTGTAGGTCACGAATCGGTACTTAAAAGTTTTAGCAATAACTGGTTCTAGCCCTACGGTATGACAAATGTATTTAAATTTTCAGGGCACCGCCCGTAGATTACTCATTGCAAACATCAGCTGTAATCTAATGCATTAATAATGTTGAGCATGAATTCCTCTAAAGATGCATTTTTGTTTTTTGAAATTTGCGCTGGTTCATGAGCCACAGCACGCTAAGTGTGAAAAACTGGGATTAAAAAACACGTTTTTGCCGTTTTTTGACTGCCCTCTTCTCTGGTTATAAGTCGCAAATCAACATGGAATTAGTAATGGGGGTTTAAGGTTTACACTCTAGGATGGACGGAAAAAATGCGTTTTTACCTCTTTTTTAGTTTGCTTGCTTCTCCGGTCATGAATCAGGACGTGCAAGGTGTTATAAAAATAAAGTACTCTTAGGGGTAACACATCGCACTTGGACGTGCTTCTTTAAACTCAAAGCAGAGTTAGCTGTGGAGGTGTGAAGATTAAACTCTGGGGTTAAAAAACATGCTTTTTGGCCGTTTTTCGACTGCTAGCTTCTTTGGTTATGAATCGAATCGTGCGGAATATTCTGAAAAAGGAGCACGTGTCAATAGTTACCCAACGCACTTGGTCGCGTTTCTCAACACTTTATACGGAGTTAGTCCTGATGGTGCAAAGTGCTTCTATGGTGTGAAAAACAGACGTTTTGCTAGGTATTTTCGGTCAAATTTACTCAATATGAGTTGGGACACGATCTTAATCAATATTGCGGTTGTTGAGCTTAAGTATGAAATATGTGTAAACAGTCTTTTACACTAAGCTTATAAAGCATTTCAGTTTATAGCTTAGTTAATACCTTCTTAGGAAAAGAAAGCAAAACGTGCAATCAGATTATTTTAGTGGTAAGAGCGTCGGGTTTGAAATCGTGCAGTCGTGGTTCGAGCCCATCAATGATTGGCCTTTTTATTTTTTCAAATTTTATGTCATGAAGAGCCATACAACCTTTAATTATGTAGGTTGGAAGATACTAAGGCAACATACGGCACACTACGCTTCACCTGTACTAATAGGCATGGGGGATCAGGCAGGACCCCTGAGAATTTGAACTCCCAAAACGAAAAAAGTGGCATGTTCATAGATGTAATGCCTGGAAATTTTGGGTGGGGATCTCCGGTTATTTCTAGGGGAAGGGTTTGGAAGACCTCCAATGTTCGGCCAAAAATGTCAAAAAAGCACCTAAAAATGGCCGAAAAAGGCAAGTTTTTTCCAAGAATTCCAAAAATTGGGGAGCGGGGTCAAAATGATCTGACTTAGGGAGAATGAATGGACGGCCAACTTTGGATGGGAGATCTCTGGCCTTCATCCCCTGTTATATGTCCGGGCATGTTCTTTACGAATTAACTGATTTATGCAAATATTGTTAATAAAAAAGGTGGGTATTAGCAGGGAAAAATGCTCCGATGGAACAAAAAAGGACGAATATACATTGAAACATGCATTGTTGAGGATATGAAAGATGGGGCTTAAAAAAGTCACCTATGCTTGCAAAAATCATACGAATATACTAAAAAATTAGACTTTCTCTAAGCAATTCGAAAATCGAGGTATATTCTGCGCCATCTGAAAAAGAAAGTGTAAAACATTTTTTGCTGGTTCACCTATAGAAGAGCTTACGGAGAAACTTTGATCTGTATTAAACATTCGATTTGTTGCTTGTCAATATCGTATTTTTTGACGATATACAGCCAATATTCAATAATAACTAATAAGTATTATGAATTATGGAATTCGAATCTTATTTGTTATATTATGGTCCTACAATTAAATTTTCCTCTGTTTTTTTATCGTCATTTCGTATTCTACTTAAATTTTCCTTGTGTTATTACGCACTGTTGTCCTGATTCACTCATAATTCTTATTATCTTTCTCATTATTCTTACCTGTCTTATACGTTTTAGTGCTAAATATTGTTTACGCGCGTAATTAGTCCTTGTCAGAATTGACGCCCTGCTGCGTTACCTCATTTCGATTAAGTAGATAATCCTCAAGATTTGTCCTTTTTCACTTTAAAGTGATCACTCCTATTTGGATAATAAGTTGTTTGTGTTTTCCTTTTGTTGGCCGCAGAATATACTTCAATTTTGCATTGCTTAGAGAAAGTCTGATTTTTTAGCATATTCGTATGATTTTTGCATGCATAGATGAGTTTTTTCTAGTCCCCATCTTTTATATCATCAACCATGCATACTTCCAAGTATATTCGTCCTTTTTTGTTCAATCGGAGCATTTTTATTTTGCCAGTTTCCTAATCCTTGCAAATCGGATTCAATAAAAAAGTGCAAAACACCATGTGTAGTTTTAATCTTTCTCAGTAGTGAAAGTTGCATACTATACAATGATATACATGATATTGAGAGGAGAGGGGGTTGGGACATTTTACACCCACCCCCAAAAAAAATTTTAGTTCTCCCTCCGGAATATATTTCGCCCTACCCAGAATTCACGATTTTCCTCAAGTTTCCGAAAATTTCCTAAAAATTCGTAAAAACGTTGCTGTATTAAACGTTTTCAGCTATCTATTTGCTCAAAAGTGTCAAATTTTTGACGCTTCGCACCATTTACTCAAATTTTCACTCACTGGTTTTTTGTGACAAAAAATTTTGAGGCTCACACAAAGATTTTTGGGCCATCTTTGTACAATAAACAAAGACTTTTTGGGGCAAAGTAATAGTAATTCTAATGCTTTTTGTGTATTTTTAAGCTAAATTTAAAAAATTTTCGGCGCTTCGCGCCGAATATCGTAGTTACACTATGTATATTAAGCACCAAGCAGGAGCATTAAACACTCCGAAATCTATCTTCATATAATTTCATGCATCTTTATAGACTTAAACATCTTTTGCATCTATCTCTACTGTTTTATAAAAATATAATGCGAAAAAATAAGAACTATTTGATAACTTTGCACTGTTTTTTGCCGTTTGAAGATAAAATCGACTTTTTTATTTTAGTGTTGTATTGAATTCATGAGCGAATTAGTGTCTATTATCATAGTTAGTGTCTATTATCAGTCAGCTTATTGTAATTGCTGTATTATTTTTGATTGTGTAGCAAAAGTTATTTTAGCTTCCTGAGTCAACTTTTATCTGTAAATTCAACCAAAAAATTATAGGAATTTCGGCGCTTCGCGCCTAAGTTATATAGTTGGCTGATTTGAGGACAATGTATCAATCTTTGTGAAGCGTGCGGGTTACGGACAACAGACTGCTAGTATGTAAAAATGTGTTAATTTTACAGTATATCATATATATTATACGTACAAAAAATTTTTTGCGCGTACAAAGACTTTCAGAGATCTTTGTACATGTATATACAAAGAGGCTCGTTCAAAAAAACAGTGTTTTTACTATACGTTATTCAATTGTTTCGACTTTTCGATTTTTTCAAAAAAATTTTGAGTGTTTTTATCTTCTAGAAAGATAAGGCATCGTCAGAAACGTCGTAAAACGGTCTTTTTGAGGCGTATCCACCATTTTGAGCCCAAAAAAGGCACCTTAAAAATTCCCCCCTCCAAGAACTCCCATGTTCTGCATACATATCTGTACCATACTTATGTAATGCGATGTACATGTGCAGGTTCAAAATCTTAGGTGATGGCAGCCGGCTTTTTCGCTGAGCGAGTCTTCTATCATGAACAAAAAGGGCTAAGAAAAGTTTTGAAAAGAATGTTTCTCGTTTTAATGAAAAGTTTTAATTTCTGAAGGAGACGGGGTGGTCTATCTTGGAGTGGGATGGTTTTTCCCCCCCTTTTACAGGCACACCTGGTTACAAACAAACAGCTGGAACTTTGAGGACTAACGCCATTTTGTAGGTTCTCCTGATCATAATTTTTACTTCTTCTGGAAGTTATTTAGAAACTGTGCTTCATGTCGTTTACAGCGTGTAAATAAAAATAACTCCTAAGTTTGTTAAAATACTGCCTATTTGTTGCTCGAAAAATAATTTCTAGTTCACGAGGATTTTGATACATAATTAGTTCCAATCTAAGCAGGGCCAACTTAATTTCCTCTGCTTTATTCGAAATATTTCTTTAATTGTTAGCTACTGAATCAAGATTGGTGCTTGGCTTCATATCTACATACGTAACTTCATACCATTTTGGTGTTCGATAGACATAAATGCGAGTAAATCAATTTAACAGCTATGTTTGTATGCACAAAATTAATCGAATAAAGTGTGGTATATTTTCTAGTTTTTTTGACGATTTTTTCAAGGAAGCTGAAACGTAAGTTGGCGAAAGTGGGAATAAAACGAAAGGCGATCAATTCGACGACAAAAGAGACTAAGTTTTCAAAACCAAAGTACTGCTTTAAGTCTTTTACGTACTTACGATTATTATTCATTGATCAACATGAGAAAATTAACCTTATATACATACATACAGTGCCGCTCAAAAGTTCAAGGCCACACTCATTGATTACTCCAAAATCCGTTGAGTTTTCAAATCGCTTTTAAATGTGAAATCAAAGGCCTAAATTTCACTTTGAAAGGTTTCTAGATTAGTTTTTTCCGCTTATTTCGAAAAAGTTTAGTCATTTTTAATTTTGTTCACCACTAGCTGATTTATTAAGGGTTAATTCCGCTCCATTTTGCTGGTCGTTTCATCAAAAATCGCGTCTATGTTTAAGGATACTAAACTATTCCTAAGATAGACGGATGTTTCAATATAAGTTAATGTGTCATACAAAACAAACATAAGAAACACAAACAGTTCGATTCCTTCACTGATCTTCCTCGACCCGGGGCGGTCCTCTAAATTGGCCACTAAAGAACTATGTGGTCTAAAGCTAGCTTCTTTAAAAATTGGCATCTGACCGCTCCTGACATACAGGGTGAATTGTCTATTGATTGTGGACCATTGGTTTTGAGGCAGACAATTGGTCAGTATCTTTGCCGTATAATTGGATCGTTATGAAAGTCTTTTTGCGATCGAGTTTAACAGAAAAAACGTATTGATTTTTGCTCGAAATTTCGTTCCTTGGACTTTTCTCGATTGTTCAAAGGTTTCTTTTTCTTGGGGAGTGACATTCGATTATTTTAAGTTACGGGGTTTTGTCCGCAGACGTTCCTATAAAAAAAAATTTCAAATGCATGGCCGGAAACGTCAAACAAGAAGAGAATGCAGTGCTTTGGTCTGGAGTCCATTTGGAGCCATGATGTGTGTGATTAGGTTTCATTTCCTTCCAACTCAAAATTTACAACCACTACACATTTGCTTAATTAAGGAGCACTTGGTTCTTCTTTGGTTACTGCCTCAGAAAAACATCCAAGACATTTTTTTCCAGAAGGGTGATGATCAAAAACACAAGGCAAAAACCACTGTAGCATATTTTGTGGGGAAGGGATTGCCTTTATTATTCTGACTCCTAAAGTCCCAGGAACTCAATCCAATTAAAAATATTTGGCGAATTATGAAAGATAGACTTCAGAAACAAAATTCCCAAGTGCATTTTATGAGCAAAAATGATTGAAAAATGAAGGAAATCTGGGGTTCAATCCCAAAGAAAAAATGCGTCAAATTGATCAATTCGCTAACACTTTGTATACAAGCATTAATTCAAGCTAAAGGCTACTGGATTTCCTTTTAGTCGATTCTTTTTTGTTGACTGTTAATTGATGATACTTGTTATTTATGGATCAATTTTGAAACTCTTGAATAATAATTAGTTAAGAATTTTCGATTAAAACAGACACTGTGTTAAAATCGTGGGTGGCTTTAAACTTTTGAGCGGCACTGTATATATGTGCACATATATGTCAATTAGACTACTCTATTTATTACTTTCGCTGATTTAATTTATACTAATCTTGTCCAAATGTTTCCAGTACGAACGTTCTGGGCCCGGTTTCAAAATCTTATGCTGAGGATAAGCGCGAGCTCGAGCTTAAGTCGCTCATCCTCAGCAACAGCTGAGCGCGACGTCAGAATTAATATTTTTCGGTTGCAATAAAAAGGTCGGCGTCGCGCTCAGCTGTCGCTGAGGTTTAAGCACGAGTCCGTCGGCGCGAGCTATTTTAAGTGTTTTGTCGCGAAGAGAACAAAAGAAAAGAAATCTGTGCGCATTTCCGCATGAATTAATATCGACATTATGTATGTGTATATATCAATGCACATCCTTTTATCTTAAATTGCGAACTTTTGATGCGCTAACATTAATAAAACTGCCGTATAAAAAACGATTAAAAAATTTTTAAAATACTTAGTACAAATTAAAATCTTGTGTTTATGCTTGATTTTAATAAGATGCGCAAGTAGCTGCTAGAAAACATCGTTTAAAGTTCTATTAAGTTATCTAAAATCTGAAAAAAATATTATTTGCACAATAGATAAGATTGAATGCTTTGCTTCTCTCTGATTAGTTTTTTTATACTAAAATGCCGTGAGCGAAACCTATATGAACGCTGAAATAAGGGTCTCCGTCACGAGATCTAGTATATAATATTGTGTCGTTCTTGATTCAGCAGCTTTTATGTGCATGATGGGTTCTCTATTGTATTTTCATTTAATGATTGATTTTTTCAAATGAGTAAAATTTGTAATAAAAACTTATTGATGCTTCAATTATTCAAACGCATTGCGCGGAAATTCACGCAATAAAATTACGCATAAATAATCTTGTATGTACATTTAAAAAGTATTAAAAGATCTAAAAGTTAAGAAAAATGGCGCGAGCTTGGACTTAAAACACGTGTGGCGTTTATTATCTAAAACATTCACGATAAAAACGTCGAGATGAAAACGAGCCGGCTTAAGTCCAAATATTGTAATCGGGCCCTGGGGTCTTAGTTGAAAAATTTTCATAAACAATTCTTGTGCTTTAAGATGACTGATCACTGCATTATTTGTTTCGGAGCGAATTTCGCCCAGTATTTCCTGCTCATTATCCGCACTGACGAAGAAATTTTAATTGTTTATTATGTACAGCTTAAAGATTTTGGGGTGATTTTAGATAATGTTTTCATTCTAGTTTCGTAGAGAGCATTAAAACATGCATCGTTGGAGATTATCGTTCGAACATTTTTAGATTTTTTTACTGTTGTCTATTCCATTCCAAACGGTCCATTTCCGGCGTACGGCTAATTAGTATAGCAGAATATTTTTGCGGCTTAGGTTGCAGCAGTTTGTTAGGTGCGCCGCATGTTAAGCAAAGCACATTAAACATCAATAAGAGGACTTTGAAGCAACCATTCGCTATAAGGTCATAAATGCATAAGCCATTTGTGCAGTGAAAACCTAAAACATTAATAAGATTTTAGAAAAAATGGGCCGTTTAGAATGGAACAGACTATAGCTAGATAACAGACTAGTTTATAAAATTTATATTTTCTGACAACACATTGGTTCATTCGACATGCCAGCAGTGACAGTGAGTGCATTTTTTATTTCATTAAATTGATTTTCTGATCTTGCTATACCTTTTTTTGCCCCTGAAAGTTTTTGGACCCTTGACCGCTCTGGATTATGCAAATCCCGTTTCTTGCGCATTGAAAGCATTCTGATGCAAGTCCATAGCCGGTGTTAACAAAAATAAATTATAATGTGCTTTGTCATAAGCATTAGGTTAGAGGAAATCATATTTATATATCAAAACAACTATTCTTCGATTTTCTATTACATACTTGACGGCAATTTGTATATATTTATTACATCTTTTATCACATTTTTCTTCATTTTATTGCTTACATGGTAGTAATTTCGTTTTTAGGAAGAAAAGACGAAATTTGACTGACGAACGTGCAACAAGATAGCGTGTAAAATGTGTTAACTACATAGGGATGTGCCATGCTCGACTTTTTGAAATTTTAGGGTTAGAATTTTGGATTCTGAAACCCATTTAATCCGAGTTTGATTCATGGTTATACTGTAACAACATTAGTAAGCATACAAAAATTTTAGCCTAATTGTTTACCACATTTTTTTCTTTCCAAATACCTAGACGTATTATTTCAAAATTGTCTTATATTTGGGTCCGACTTTGGCGCATCCCTACATTTTTATGTTTTCAGTAATTACTTTCAAAAAGATATTGTTCTAATAAAATTCTTAAGTACCTAATTGGTAAAACTGGTCATTCTCTTTGCAAAGCATTGTCCTCGTATTACTGCGTTTTGCAAAACTAGTTAAATTAAAGTGTATCCTCCGTTGTGTAAATTGTTTAGTCGCTTCAAACTTTTTGGGAAATTGCGTTACTGCTTCTTATGTACATACATGCCTCCTGCCGTGAGCGCTGGGTACGTATAGTCTATTTTTTAACCTAGTGCATGATTTCGCTTGGTAAACCAATTTGTTTATTACTGTAACACCCGACTCCTTCATCGTTCGACCCGCCATCATAGATGGGCAGCATCCAAACTCTGGGGGTGCAGAATTTTTCAAAGGTAAAAAAATGGTCTTAAAAATAATGGCGGCGGAAAACTTTTCTCATCGATTACTATCCATTGGCATCAAAAAATTGCGAAAAAATTCAAAAATTGAATTCTGGGGGTATTCGAACTTCTGGGGGGATGTATACCCATCCCCATACCCCCACACCTGCAGCAGGAGGGCTACTACACGGCTAGAAATGCCTACTTTGAAGTTTAACCCGTGACGTTGATGTTTCATTGTTTCTCAATATTATTATATACTTTGCGCAGTTGTGAGCAATAGCCCGAGTAGTCGATTAGTACTGCACACGCGAATCGGAGCGGAAGATCCGGGAAACCGGTGCGGGTAAAATTTTGCTCACGTAACGGTGGGAGGCGGCGCCCCCGTTACATATTGGAGGTCCCAGAGTTCGTTCTCTGGAGTTGTCTGCGCTTACGCTTTCTCCTAGAGGGAGAGGAGTGTAGCAGGAGTGCTACTACACGACTAGAAATGCCTACTTTGAAGTTTAACCCGTGACGTTTATGTTTCATTGTTTCTCAATATTATTCAATACTTTACGCAGTTGTGAGCAAGAGCCCGAGTAGTCGATTAGTACTGCACACGCGAATCAGAGCGGAAGATTCGGGAAACCGGTGCGGGTAAAATTTTGCTCACGTAACGGTGGGAGGCGGCGCCCCTTTACACACCCACTTGTGCCCACCATACCCATGAAAAAATTCGCTACTGACTCCGCGACGAGCAATGGAGAATCGAGTGCTACAGTGCGCCACAGTTATAATGATTTTAGTTTCCTGAGTGGATCCATGCATTAGGTTAAAAAATGTCCACGTCGACTCGAAAATAATGACCCATGCATAAGGTTTCGTAAAATGGATTATAGGTACTCGTCCTTAATTCAAAGACTGTCAGTAAATTTAATTGACGGAACCTGGTGACGAATGTTGCTTTAGTTGACGCATTTATGCCATCGTGCGTACAATACAACATCAGTGATCGATCATCCTACATATAGGTTGATATCCTCTAGTATATCATCCTCATCGAAGTATTCTTGTAGTAAAATCAAGTTTCCGAAAGCTCGAAGCAATGAAACCAGTATTTATCCACAACATTTTACATGTCTTAATGATTTATGTTAAAATGTTCTATCGGAGTATTATTATGGTTTTTAAAAGTCAAAACGACAAGTACAACAGCATAGTTAAGTATACATCAAAGTGCCCTTAACTGTAGTGCAATTTAGCTGTGCAGGAGGATAGCGGGCGATGCGAATCACCATTTTTTCTCCACTTTTTGGTCTATTTGTCAACCAAAATTTTGGCAAATGGAAAAAATTTTTGGGCTTGGTTAGCATTTGTGGAAAATTTTGGTAATTTTAGATGCGTGTTAGAGAGGCAAAAGTTCAAAAATTTTACGCCGCTTTGCGCCGGATTGATTTAATTCTTACTTGTTATTAATCTTTAAGCCGCGCCGCGCCAATTGCAGCATTTTTATCGACAATATGGTCTAGAACTTCGCTATGATTGAAAATCCTTATCTTCTGCACGGATTTGGCTAGTTTTTGTAATGCAGAAATTAGTGATCGACCGGGGCCCCCGGCCCCGGCCCCGGCAATCCCCGGCCATTTTAAGCATCCCGGCCCCGGCCGGGGCAAGGTCGAAAAATGGCCGGGGCCGGGGAAAAATTTAGTGTAATTCGTATTTTGTACAGGCTTTGATACTAGCACTTATTTATCAATGAGCAAGTGTTAATTTTGAGAGCTGTACTGATTAGACCATATGTATACTTACTTAATCCTTGTTATAACTTTGCTACTGTGTATAAATGAGCTTTTACTGAATAAATGTTCTGGAAAATCTGCATGTTTTCGATTCCTCCACTTAACTTACTTAAACTAAATGCTACTTTTAACTCATTCATTCATGGCTATGGCTAAAAGATTTAGAGTTGACAAATACGTTCTATTTCTAGTTGAATTGTATGTTTTGAACAACCTATTTTTACAAAAAACACTTACATTTAATTGAATGGGAACCGCGTGCTTTAAAACGCGTTTCTTGTGTAATAGTTATTAGGACGGAGGTTAATTATAGGCGAATGTAAACTTCGCTGCAGAATTGCGTCCGATCCGATAAACTAAATATGTCTCCTATAGTTTCCTAAGGTCCAGAGTTGAGGGAGGGGTGAAATCCCAAATTGGAGGACCAGCAAATTAAGTGGTGGACTATTATTAGCCGACTCTATTTTAATGTACGAGCTTCTTGTGCTTGTACAGAGATCTCCGAAAAGGTTTTTGTATGAGCTAACAAATTTTTGTAGCAATATTATTCAAATATATTTTTAAACATACACATTTTCGCATACCTACTATCAGTATGTGACAGTGTTTTTTTGTACAACGTACCTTTGTATATACATGAACAAAGATGGTACCCAAAAGTCTTTGTACATTTTGTACCAGTGTTTTTTTGTACACGGTCCGTTTGTGCATGTACAAAGATGGTACCCAAAAGTCTTTGTACATTTTGTACACACAAATTTTTGCTTACTATAATATGGTACAGTAGCGATTTTAGTGTGGTAAAACAGGGTATTTTGACTTTTGATTGTATATTTTAGCTAATTTCTGGGTTTCTAACGCCAAAAATTACTAAAATTGTCTCAAAACGGCGCGAAGCGCCTAAAAATTTGACATTTTTCCATTCTAAATACAAATTTTGCCATTTTAAAATATATAGGACAGACAATTTTTCATATCGGAGCGAAGCGCCGAAAATTTTGTGGAATTTTACACCTTTTTACAGTTTTTATCTTCCCAAAAATCTTTGTACATGTACAAAGATAGTCCTGAAAAGTCTTCGTACATCGGGAAAAATCTTTGGCGAATACAAAAAAACACTTTTTTATACATGAAAATTTTTGTATACTTTAATATGGTACCATAACGATTTCAGTGTGGTAGAACATAATTTTTCGACCTTTAGCAGTATATTTGGCTAGTTTTTGGGTTTCTGAATATTTGACGTTTTTCCATTTTCCCATTCTAAGCGCAGTGTTGTTTATTACAAGATTTAATTCGCATATTACAATTTTTGTAATATTTCTGATTTTGTAGTACAACTTGTTTTAGCTTTCTCAGTCGAGTTTTATGTGTCAATTCCATCAAAAGCTCATACAAATTTCGGCACTTCGCGCCGAACTAATATTATCAACTGAATTCAGGCCGAATTATCACATTTAGAAGCACGGTCTTTTTGTATTCGGCGAAGATTTTTGCTGATGTACAAAGACGTTTCAGGACCGTCTTTGTAGATGTACAAAGATTTTCGCAGAACAAAAACTGTAAAAAGGTGTAGAATTTCTTATTGCGAATTCTACCATTTTAAAGATTTTCAGGGGTAAGCGGCTGCAAAAATGGAGCCGCTTACCCCCTTCCCTTGGAAATGGCTGAGAAATATACATGTGACAGGGTATTTGGGCCATCTCCCACCCACGCTTTGAAGCCTCGAACTTCCTTGAAAGTCAGAAAATATTTGACCACCCTCCCCCATTTTTTGGCGAAAACCTGCACTTTTTTTTGCTATTTTTATGTGTTTTTACCACTTTCGATCTATTCGCTAACCCCTTCCTTACAAAAATGGCGAGGGACCCCTACCCTAGATTTCTAGCCGTTATATGTATACCGAGGGACCCTCATAAAATTTTAAGCGATTACATGCATGTTTTATAGTGATAGTTCATCTATTTACTCTAGCTCACATTCTAAAATAATGTATCACTTCGTGAAATTCTAACAGTTAGGTAGGTATATACACTTTTGCCCTACTAAAAAATTAAGTTCAAAAAAATTCAAAAGGTTTTCACCAAAAATCGTCTGACAGTGATTTGTGTCTTGGACCCTGAGGGGGTAATACCCCTCCCTTCTCATGGGAATATGTGATGTCTCATTTATTACATCCAATACCTATTGCATCAAATCGCTACAGCAGCAGTAGCAGTAGCGAAGATTCAAATGATATAGAGTGTGCTAATAGCAGCGACACAGACTTTATTGATGATTCAGACAATGAAAAACTGGACTAAATTTGTTTCTTGTGACATAAATAGTAATAAAACTTGATATGAAAAGGCGCACCTACCTTTGCGCTTGCCATTTACTACTGAATGGAGCAGTCGCTCATTATTTCTTTTCCTATGCCCACCCCAAGTATGTGTCATGCAATAATATTTTTTGTCTCACCCCGGCCAGCCCCGGCCCCGGCCCCGGCCCCGGCCGGGGCCGGGATTTTTTTCAGCCCCGGTACCGCCCCGGCCCCGGCCAAAAAAGTCGCCCCGGTCGATCACTAGCAGAAATGCGTTTTAGAGAGCTAAAATTTCAAAATTTTCTGGCGCTTCGCGCCATTTGATGAATTATAGGTAGTTTTTATTGTCAGAAGCGACTTCAGAATTGGCTAGAATGCTTTACTGAAGGAAGGAATTTCAAGTTTCAATAGAAATAACGTATACTGATCGTGATATTTCTGGTAGAGCGTGGAATTTTTATAAAAAAGTGGGCATTGGTGTAGCTGGTTCACATATGTATTAAGATAGCCACGTTATAAGTACGTATACAGCAAGTAGTATCCTGTGAAAGCTGCCACCTAACTGGTTTGATTTAAGTCAAGTCGAAAACAAATAAGACAGTCCTCGAATTTTTTCACTAGATTCATGTGACTGTGACTAAGTAATGGGATGCAACTCGCGTCGCTCGCTCCGCTCGTCGCATCCCGTTACTCGGGCTTATATTAAACGCTGGCACCAACATTTTGGTCAATCCATGATACAAAGCCTAAGTCTAATCAGCTGGTAAACCAGCAAAACATTACGATACCTTGCAATCTTTATCGAAATTGACCGGCGTTAGTCGATTGGTTATGGTTCTGGACTTCAGAGTAAGAGGTCCACGTTTCGAATCCGACTGTCAGCAACATTCTCTCGTTTCCTGAGATGCTACCGACTGCACACATATGCCCTTATAATATGACTATGTTAATACTTATGTGAATCAGCTACACGAATGCCAAAAAAGTGCATCAGACCTCTATTACATGTGTACATAGGATTTTTTACTTAAAAAACACTGTTTTTTCAACATAGACGCTCTATTTTTAACGTTTTTAGACCTTCCAAAAAACGTGGAAAAAGGGTGGGAAGAGTGGAAAGAAATTTTGGGTCTGGTCTCTAATGTCAACCAAATCGCGGAAAAAATCGGTGATGCGAATGCAAACCAGTTGCACCACAAAGCGTCATTTCTTAAAGTAATTTTTGGGATATACTTAAATCAATATTACGTGATATGGTGTGAAATTCTGGGCTAGATTATTATTGCGATAAAATTTTGTCTAGATTTTAAATGGAAAAATTTAGGAAATTTAGGAAGGTCTCTACTTTTTGATGAATGAATAATCGAACGTTATCTAGGTAAATCGAATCATAGGCTAAAGTTAAGAATATGGTACTTCTAGAAAAGGAGCAAAATGAATTCGGAATGCCAAAAATTTTGTGCTAAACTGGTAGAACGAGATAAATCGAAGCGCGGAAAAAATTTGGTGAAAATCTGAGCCATACTTCCAAAGTTGCAGGCAACTGTCAATTTGACAGTTGGGTGGGACGATTAAACGGCTCGATCCAAGGACTAACACATTTGTCAGAAATAAATATTATGGGCTGAAATTATGGAAGGAAGCATAGCAATGAAGGAGAAACGAGAAAAAAGGTGCGGAAAGCTGTTTGAAATTTAAAAAAAAACTTTTAAAAAATTTTCATTTTTTTGCATGTTTTTTTCGGTTTTACTTGATAAGATATAAGAAGATCTAAGTTTTTGCTTCTAATATACTCAGGCTTAGGTTTAGTATATCTAAAAAGGTGTTTTAAGCTGCTTAGGTCGAGGTCGCTCCCGCTCAGGTCAATGTATAGATGCTTAGGTCGATATGCATATATATGCATATATATATATACGTATATATATATATATATATATATATATATATATATATATATATATATATATATATATATATATATATATATATATATATATATATATATATATACGTATATATATATATGCTTAGGTCGATGTATAGATGCTTAGGTCGATGTATATATAGATGCTTAGGTCGATGTATAGATGCTTATATCGAGGTAAATTGGGTATCTATATGTTATTCTGCATTCAGCTTTTTGAATCTTCAAATACTTAGGTCGATTAGATGCTTGCGTAGGTCGAGAAGAGGCTAATTAATGAAACCCATAGCTTTTGTAATATTGATCATAGACGGATGAATATTTTTTCCGCGCTTTCTTTCAACATGTTCTCAGTACTGAGCGAAAAAATCCGCTCTTCTGAAGTTTATTTCACAGTATCCTGAAAGGACCGTATTCTTAAGTTACTCCCGAATCGTATTTCGCTTTGTACCATAGGTGAAGCCAGGATTTTCGTTGGAGGGGAATCCCAAAAATTTTTTCTTATCTTAAAAACTCGTAAAAACGGGCGGGGGCCTTTAAATAACGTGTTTTTTTGGCTTTTCACATCGTCCTTCTCAGGCCCATATCCAGGATTTTGTTTCGGGCGTGCACTACCGAGATTTTTGTAAAACACAAGGGGGGCGAAAGGATGAACTTGCTTTGCCGATTTTGTTACCCGGATGCCTTAGATACGGTGAGAATCCAATGGAAACCATGTCTTTTAGGGAGCCCTGATATATTTTGTAAAAGAGCAATTCAATTTTGAATGGTAACGTTCAGATTTCTACAAAATCAGCCGAATCACGGATATGAATTTACCATAGAAATCGTCAAAGTTCATCAGCCAATCCATAATCATTGCCAAAAAATGCTGTAATTTTTGCTTCTTGAATAAATCTCATTTTATGTATAAAACCTGTTAAGAAAAGAATATATATATATAATTGCAAAATACGCTTTAGATTGTATAGATACTATAAATGTAGTGTTTGAACCGCATGCTTGGGACTGAATAGACTGTAATTATAATTTTTAAAATTCGGCGCGAAGCGCCGAAAATTGTTTGCGATTTGTGGTCAAAAAAAGCAACAGGGAGAGTTAAGGAAAAATGGTTCATATATTTCATTTTGGGGTTTTAACGTTGGAGGCGCTTATGTTTTTAACTTTTGCTGCAATAAAACGATAGCAATTTTCAAAAGATAGAAAAAATCGGTGCAAAGCGCCAAATTTTTCGATTTTACGTCGCAGAATATCATGCAACCATATTTGAAGTCAAAGTTTATTATGAAGTAGGCATGTCCTGAGGCAGGCTCTTTAGCCGGATCTGGGCTTATGCCCCGGCGCCGGGGCAAGATGTTATGCATAGTAATGTATGCTGACTCTAAAAGTGTACATGTAAAATTATTTACGGCTCTTTTTTTGCATTAGTACTTAATCGATATGACTGTGAAAAGCGGATTAATTTTTGATTTCTCAATGTATAATGGCTTAAAGGTAAAAGCTTAAGAGGTTAAAAAACGGTTTGAAATATATCAATGATGCACGTGATACTGAATCAGTCAAATTAAATGACAATTATTTGCGATAAATCATTAATGAGCGACTTTAAATTGCTCAAGTTGGGTCCAAATCTACATTTAAGCTATGGAAATAATTTAACGATCAAATTCTGCCATTTGAATTCGTCAGTATTGTGATGTGTACCATTTCTTAGGTTTCTTATAATTTACAAGATTGATTTCGAAAGAAAATCTTAGACTTTTGCAATTAATTACAAATGTTTTAGCCCCGGCTCAGGCAGCCTTGCCAGGGCCAGCTTTGCCCAGGGCCGGGGCTTAAGACATCCCTGTTATAAAGTCGAATAAATAATCTCATCTAGGAGAGAGTTCCATAGATATAGCACCCTATTTGGAAAAGAGTATTTTCTTATATCTAAACGAAAGTTTTCATCTTTAGATTTTAAACTATTCACAGCTCGAGTTTCGGATGATTGTGTAAGATTGAAAATGTCGTCAGGATCAATTTGTAGCAAACCAAGAAAAATTTTGTAAATTATATCTAAATCAAAGACGATAATACGAAATTCCAGAGATTCTAATTCTAGAATCTGAAGCCGACGTTCACACGATATATCAACAAATTTAAGAATGCGTTCATTAAAATATTTCGGTACCTTTTCGATGTATTTTATATCTTATTTCCTATGGGGGTTCCAAATTACTGTGTTAAATTCTAAGATAGGGCGGATAAATTGTTTGAACGCTAAAATTGAAGCTTTCGTTTTCTCAGTTTAAAATGATCGAAAAATAAGCGACAATCGAAAAAAGCTTTTTGGATTATATTTTTGATATGAGGAGAAAAATCTAAAGTATCATTTAAAGTAATACCTAATTTACCAACCTCAGTATGAGTAGCAAGAAGTTTCTTATTATTTATGAAAAATAATCATACCGAGGATTGTTATAACTAAGGTAGAGAAACTCGACGTTTGGATACTGATAAGGATAATTGCCGTGATTCAGACCATTCGATAATATTACAACGAAGTTTTTGTAAAAGAGAGAAATCCATTGATTCTGCATATGTTTTAATGTCATCCGCAAAAAGTCATTAGTTTAATGTCATTAGTTTTTTCAAGTTTTGTTATATCGTTAATGTAAAGCAAAAATAATATAGGTCCAAATCCGGATACCTTAGATACGGTGAGAATTTCATGGAAACCATCTATTTTAGGGCTGGGGTCCTGGGCTGGCGCGCTTAGGCGCACCTCCCCCAGGGGGTTTGGGGCTGAAGCCCAGAAAATTTTGCAAAAAGACCTCTTCGATTTTGAGTCGTAAGTCGTAACGTTGAAATTTTTACAAAATCAGCCAAATCACGGTTCTGAATTCATCCTTAAAATGGTCAAAGTTCATCAGCAAATGCATAATCATCGCCAAAAATCGCTGTCACTCTTGCTTCTTGAACAAATCTCATTTTCTGCATAAAACGTGTGAAGAAAAGACGACTTACAGATGCAAAATACGCTTTTGATTGTATAATAACTAAAAATGGAGTGTTTAAAACGCGCGCTTGGGACTAAATAGCCTCTAATTATAATTGAAAAATTCAGCGAAAAACGCCGAAAATTCTTTGCGATTTTTGGCTAAAAAGGTAAAGCGGCAAAGCAAAAATCATTTTCACATTCAATTTCGAAGTAAGACTTTTATTAAGGGTATTTAATCGATTAGAAGTTAGAGCTAAGATTTTTTAACTATGATAATTAGAAACTAAAAACCAGAAAATAATTGATGAAAAATTGAATAAAACTAAATAAAGTTAATCTTAATGACTTGATAATCAATGAATGGATTAATAATTTAAAAAAATGAAAATGGTTTAAACTAAATATAGTTAATTAAATAACATTTATTAATTAAAGTTTTAATTAGTTAGTAAACTAAACGCTAATTAATCAATTGCGATCAATTAATTTCTATATTTTAGACATTAGTTAATTTTTCGATGTCTGTTTCTTTGAATGAACTCTGACTCGTATTAATTAATTAATCGAAGTAATAATACATCGTTCTGAACTTTAATCACCTATTAAATGCTTTGTCCTGATTTATAGTCCTGATTTCAATCATTTGTCCGAGTTGGACTGAAAGTATGAAATACATTGTCATGATTTTTAGTTCGCTGACCTATTAAATGCATTGTCCTGATTTTGTAGTTCGCATTTAACCTAATTGTCCGAGTCCGACTCCGTGTTTTACTTTTATTCGATTCCGTCCGAGTCTGGATTTTACTTTTTAACTTGACTTAAAACAAAAAGTTGTTTTATGTGCAATTTTTTTTCCAGTGTCTTTAGATATAATATCGTACTTGAGTTTTAGACTGTGAAGATGACAAAATTTTGTAGCGCTTTGCGTCAATCCAGTTTCTAAAATATCTAGCTATCACAACGGCCGCGAATTGGACGTAAGAACGGTGAAAACATTAAAATCTTCAGGCACTCCGCGCCATATTGATACGTAAATACGTATGTTTTTTATGTCAGAGACATACGTCTTAAATTGACTAGAGCGCACTAGGAGGGTCGGAAAACTTTGTTTTAGCAGGAAGACATTATTAATTATCGAAAACAATATTTTTAATTTTTTTATAAAAAAATAATTTTTCTCAAGTTTTCAGAATTTTTCTATATTTTTCTTCTGCTTTAAAAGGCAGTGAAAAATATCGTTTTTTGGACGCATTCCAGGCAGAAGTATGAAACATTTCTTAAATGAAAATTAAGTCCTTCTGTCAAAAAGATGCAACGTTTCCCTATTTCCGTGCATTTACCCTTAAGAAAAATTTTCTGAGTCGGGCTTTGCCTCCTCAATGCGGCTTTGTAAATACATTGTGTAAATTTTTATGCACGAGAGTTGTCCAATGAAATCTCTTTTGCTCTCTAATAAGTTTCTATGAGAAATATCAACATGCGGTTCTTTTGCATTTAGTAATGCAACTTCTGCTCTACATTTCTAAAGTAATTATGTTTTCTATCTTTTTTCGCTTTTTCCATCAAAATTTTTTAAATTTCATTACATTTTTGGTAAGAAAAACTGTTTCCATCTTGTCCCCTCAGTTTAGTCGCTGGTTAGTATATATTTATCTCACAATTTTGGTAAAACAAAAGGAAGTTTGTGACTTTCATTGATGCACTAGCAAAAGTCCTATTGTGATTGATTTTCTCTTTCTAGTGCTGCATTTTTCACTAAAACTGATTATTCACTGATTTTGACTGAAAATTAGCCTCATTACAAATGCACGTTTCAAAAACAAAAGACTTTCTAGTTCTTTATAACGTTCTATTCTCTCAGCTGAAATATTGGCCTTATTCCTTGAAAAATGAACTCATGGGGTCTTCTGTTTTTGAGCTATTTCCTCCGTATTTTTAATCTTTGATAAATTAAATTGTTTATTGGAAAGCGGAAAAAAGATAGAAAGTAATCCGTATGTAAACAAGTTATTTGACAGCTAAATTGAACTTATTGGACAGATCTCATATATATTTAAATAATAATTTTGCATTTTAGAATAAACAATTAGCTAGAAAAAAATTGATGCTTATGTCATTAAGCTCAATTAGTCGCTTATGTTCGTCTAAGCTTGAAGCAAACAAACATACCAGCTAGCCTGCGCAAGATCGGATCGACTGCATGGATAGTGATACGAGCGATGAAGACTATGTACCGCCTGCGAATCGAAATCGCGGGCATGTTAATTTGGAACCGCATGTTGTGGTCATTGAGAAATCAGAAACTGGTAGAATATTCACTGTAAACATCTAAAACCATCCCAAAATAACTAGTAGCTGAAATAATTTATGTAACCATCTTGGAAATGCATCAAGTTATCACTGTACTTTGTTTATACACATCACGTCAAATATATACATGTGTACCTATTAGTGCTGATGATTTTATGCTATTTTGCATTTTCTCGTGATGAATTATGCCTGATGTGTAATCTGAAAGTATCCTCTACTTATTTCAAGAAATATGTGTCTAGCAGACATGCACACCGTGAGAATTCTGAGGTTGAGATTTTAAATGGCCTTTTTGGGTTCAAAAACGGTGTTTTGAAGAAAACATCGTCAAAAAATGTTGACATTTTTGAGCAAACGGATAGCTTAAGACGCTCAAAACGGTACCTTTTCTAAGAATTTTGCGGAAACATGTGGAGTATCGCAAATTCTGGGGAGTGAAAGCTTTCCTGCGAGTGAAGCCGATCCCCAGATAATGTATGTATGGTGTCGAGGATTTCAGCACTTTTTTGGCGTTAGTGGGTTATTGCTCCCGCTGAGGAGTAAAATAGACAGGTGCTCATATGTTATACATGCGCAGTGCGCTACGCGGTCAAAAGTTCTGGGTAGGGGTAAGCCTGAGATTCTTTTGGAGGGTATATCAATGAGTAAATTTTGTATTTATAGTCGGATTTTCGTTCTAGCGAATAGTTAGCGACTGTTAAGAATCTTTCTCAATAATAATTCTTGAAAATTTGTACTAGCCTTGCATTTCAACGAACATTTATATGGAAATGAAGCTAAAGCAACGAGCTTGCATTAACTGGCTGTTTAAATATCTTTGTCGTCCGTTACTTCCCGTCCCTTCTTCCTCCACTAAAATCTAAAGGTAGGCTAAATGGCAGCAGTATTTAGATATAATTTTCCGAAATTGTTACTTAATTAGCTGTTATTTTTCTTTAAGTGTAATATTTGCTGCTAAAGGCAATGTATTCTAGCAGAATATCTTAGATACACTTAGGCACTTTGTTATATTGCTTCAGCACTAGCAGATTATGTACGTGAAGAGTTTGTTTAAATCTTGTGCATGAAAATCAATTGTGTACATAGTCGTCAGTACCTAGGCGACTATAAAAGTGCTTTATAGACACGCTAAAGTAATATCATATTTTTAGCCACTATCTTTGCTGTGTGCACTGCGTAATATCTCTAGCCATGCCATCATACATGAACTTTTTGACGGTTTTGGGGGTGCTTCACCCTCCCTTCGGGAAAAAATTTTCATCACCTGCCAGAATCCGCGATTTTTCAGAAGATTCCGAAAACTTCCTTTATATTCGCAGAAAAGGTGCTGTTTTAAGCGTTTTTAGCTATGTATTTGCTCAAAAGTGTCAAATTTTCGGCGCTTCGCGCCATTTACTCCTATTTTGACTATACTTTTTTCAATTTCTTCGACTTTTTTTGTTTTTCTCGAAATTCTTTGTTTTATGCTATTGGGCATCGTCACAAACGCTGAAAAACGATGTTTTTAACGCGTAGTCACCATTTTGGGCCCAAAGAAGGAACTCTAAAATTTCACCACCCTTTTCCTCAGAGTTCTATGCTGTGCATGTCTGCATGCCATCGTATAAAACTGTAACCTGTAAGCTATAAAAAGATTGAAAACAATGTGAACTGTATTTGTATTTGATTTGCATAAATTCAACAATTGTCAATTGTGCAAATGTTTTTTGAAATGCTCATCAAAACGGCGCATTTTTAGGTTTCGGCTTCAACGTGCGTGGTCAGGTCAGTGAGGGTGGTCAACTAAGAAGTATTAATGGTCAGCTATACGCCCCGCTTCAGCATGTTAGTGCGATTCTGCGACACGGTGCTGCAGAAAAGGCTGGATTGCTTAGAGGAGATAGAATTCTGGAAGTGTACGTAAAGCTACCTGTTAGACAACGGCAACTTTTTTTCTGTAATAAATGCTCTCTCAATAGCTTTAGTAATTTTGTTTGCATTAACCATTGCATTAGTAGCACTAATTTTTTTCGCATACATGTACATACGTACAGTGTACATTACACATTTCGTATAATGTTGCATTTATTGACTCACGCCTTTTTTGTAGGCATTTATGGCCAAAGCTCTGCTTTCTTTTCTGCCTTTATTGCATAAAGCTATCTGATATCCCAATCTTTGTTACCATATATGCACACGGTCTAAAGTTGTGGGAGGGTTAAACCTAGTTTCCGGAAAAGGGAGTTGATGAATGCTTACTTTTGCTTCTGAATGTCAAATTTTGATACCTATGTAATTCGTTGCATTCTGTTCTTCGTAAAATTTTGTGCTTTAATGTTGCATTAAAACAATCAATAATAAATGCGATTGAATGATCTGCTATATCAAATGTATACGACATAATGAAAGAAAAGTGTCTGGATGAGCGAATCAAATATTTTACTGCTTGAAAAATAAGTATTTGTACTAGAAATTATATAAACTTTTATACGTCGTTTGACGCTTTTTATATGGTTCGAGCGATAGGTTTGATCCTAAATCGGCCTGAGTGGTATGCGTTTCAAACGTCTTGATTGTTGATGAATACCCCATACCCCCAGTGTGCTTATGGTTCGTATGTGCTTGTTATTTACTCGCTACTGAACAAAAATGGTCTGGAGTTTTGGTCATGTCCGTGACTGCTAAACATATAGAAGTGAAGATAAAAGGGATACATATATAACGACATAAGAGACCTCTTTTTGCACTTGACGCAGACGTTGGGCCCTGCAATCGTCCATATGTACATTTCCTTGAATGGCTTTTAACCCTGGGTTGATGCTGGCTATCCTTCAAGAATGTTGTTGACGTTTCAAAGAGTTTCCAATTTTCAAAAAAAAGCTGAAAGTACCTATGTGGTTTTACGTGTCTTTTGTGATTTTCGTTTAAGCTTGAGAATTTAATGAAATTTTTTATGTTTTTACTGATGAGAGAAGTAGCATCCTTGAAAAATATTGAGGAATGATCTTACTATGAAAACCCAGCGCTTTTGACATCGAAAAAGCCATTTTAGAAAAACTGCCGCCAAACCCTCAAGTTTCCATTATACGTGTAACGGCTCGAAATTTAGAGTCGGGGTTCCCCGACTTAGCAGGGGGGGGGGTAAATGTTCAGAGTTTTGGGCCCAAAACTTCATTTTTTTCAAAAATTAGGGGGTTTAAAATTTCTGACATTGGGGGATACGGGACGACCAACTTTAGGTGGAGATCCACCCCATCCCCTGTTACATGCATGGTTCCCATGCTGTACGTACTTGCGTGTCAATTAAGTTTTCAAAATGGCCTGCTGACGGATGCCTATTAGTTGCTTCAGCGTAAGACTGTAGGAAGTGATTTACCTTCTATTATTACTGCAGCAACGGCGTACCAGTTGAAGGGACGACCCACAAACGAGTAGTGGACTTAATTAAGTCTGGCGGCGATCGGCTCGTTTTGACTGTATTGTCCGTTTGCTCTTCGGCCACCATTGACCCCAATGACCCCTACGATCAAGGCCAGTCAGCAGGCACCACACTTTACAATAATAGCGACGATAACGCTAGCTGCACGGCTTACGATTACTCGGAGAAAAGTTCGCTGCCCATCACTATACCAAGTTATCAGTGGGTCATGATGAACGGCGATCGTTTTGTTGTGAGCTTTTTCGGGCTAATTTTTATTATGTTATATCATATAATGTGTGGTGTGCATTCGAAAGACAAAATAACGATGAAAATTTGAAACAAAAAGGATATTTTGAGTCCTAATCGTGTGCGTAACAATTGATTGTTTGCTCTTTCGGGAAAAAACTGAAGTTAGTGCGGGGAGTGTGCCATATTACTGATGATTTACTACAATCAATAGTATTTTTTTAATTTATTTTATTCCTTTTTTAATCAGTAGTATTTTGAAAAAATTGCATCTTAGCAGACATCACGGTAATTGTGGAATTAGCCGCAAAAAACTTGAAATAATTCCTTTTTTTGACTTTTTTCACGTCGAGAATATTTTTTTAATTTGCTGGCAATATATTCTTTTAGAAATTATATGCATGAAAAATTATACATGAAGACGTAATGAATTTGAAGTCAAAAAATCGGCATAAAAGCCTAAGAACAGGAGATTTTCACCGCTTTTGCTTCAAATTGAAACTGATACAGAATCGCAAGCGTTTTGTTCAGGGCCAGCAGTCATTCAGAAAAGGTTCAAATACACACACACACACACACACACACACAAATTTAGTGAGGCTAGTGGGGCTTCCTTAAATTTAGAAAAGACACAAATTTTAATAATTCGTGAGAATCATAATGTTCCTGAAGATTATAAAAAATATCTGGTTGATGAAATAAAAATTTATGGAATAATTTTTAATAAGTACAGGTTTTGCGGAAAATTCTAATTTTAAAAGTGTTGAATGCGTTTTGCATAAGTTGATAAAGTCAACACTCGCATTTAGTGAACTTTCTTTAGAGTCTGAAGCAAATTTTATCGATACATATTATTTTTCAAAAAATGTGGCACATCGCAACATTCATTAGACCACCAAATAAGATAATTAAATTAAGCGAATAAAGCAGTTCAAAAGTTTTTATGGTACCCTGCACGTAAGCCAAAAATTAAACGTGAGATAATTCAAAATTCTGCGAAATCAGGAGGAATTGGTATAGAAAATAAAGAGAAAAAAGTCGATGCTATGAGACTTATGTTTTTATTTAAGTTACATAAGCTAGAAAATCAAATTTGATACTGATTATTTTATGCTAAAATATATGCAATTGAAATTAATGGATTCAGTGTGTTTGGAATTCAAAACTTTTACGCCTTATTTTAAGAACTTTTTATACGTGGAAGAATAATATCATTTTTCATATAATCAGACTCATTTTAATTTAGAAGGTTCGGTTTATGATACAAACAAAATTTCAACAAAATTCATTTATTCAAATATTATCAAAAATCTTTTTATTTAGCAATTAAAAAGCTTTTAAATAAATGGAATAATTTTTTAGGATATGAAATGTAATTTTGTTTCTTACTCTAAGCTAAATTTTCCGAGAGAAATTAAAGATATGCTAAAGATATACATTTTTGTTTTTTAAATAATGCATTACAAACTCGTGACCGATGAAGTCGATGGAGAAATGTTACGTCTTATTGTAAGTATTGTTTATTTATTGGGAGGAATTTTACTGAAACAAATGTTCATGCCTTATTAGATTGCTGAACGTCTTCAAATGTTTTGGCAAAAATTTTCTGGTATTTTGATGCGAAATAATTTACAAGTTTGTGTAGAAAATAAAGTTTTTGGGTATCATATCAGATAATTTATTAGAAAAATGTTTAAATATCCTTATACAATTAGCGCATACTTGTATTTGGGTGACAAGAAATGATTTAGAAAAGAATGACAAATTAGTTGATATTTGGAGATATTTTGTTACAATAATAAAGAATTATTTTCACTGGTGGAAACGCATTCATCGTAATGATATTACAGCTAAAATTAAAGATTTGTTGCTCAATGAAATTTAGAAAATAGCTATTTAGTGACTATTTTGTGCTTTTACTAACCCTTGCAGCGTTTATCGTATTACTGTATATAATTTTTGTTCGTACGGTTTATTAATTTTTATACTAACTCCTCTTAATTTTATTGTTAAGCGCCCCTTCTCCTCATGGCGCGAACCGATTTTCTCTAATAAAAACACACACACACACACACACACACACACACACGCACACACACACACACACACACACACACACACACACACACACACACACACACACACACACACACACACACACACACACACACACACACACACACAGGGTGTCAGGAAATAATAAGCCCCTCCAAAAATCAACTTCCGGATATTTCAAGAAAAATGTACAAATACTAAGTTGTAAGGCTTTTTATTATGTGTCGGATGCTTACTTTTTTCATAACACAATGTGCAGCGGTTGAGTTTTTATTGATCAAAAAACAAATCTCATTTCTTGCTTGTTTTACGACTACATCGATTCAAAGATCCGTATACCCGCTCTCAGCTTCACCGGCCTGCTTCAAACGCTTGGGCATTGAACATAACACAGATTTCCAAAAATTATTCAAATCAAAGTCTTATTCATTTAACACCGTATGCAAATTTTTTAAAACTGTTCTTGGTAAAATAGCACTTGATTTCTGATTCTGTGTGCACGAGTTTTTCTACTCGACCTTTCAAAACTTCATCTAGATGGATCTTAGTCAGAGCAACTTGTGGAAGCTCCTTTTTGCTTATTAAATGTAGCTTTATATATACTATCCGAAGCAGTATTGAAATGTCTATAAGGAGGTACTTACAGATTTTTCCTATCATATTTTGAAATCAATTTTCATAGGGGGCCTATCATTTCGTGTTACCCTGTACATATGTGCGCCCAGTTTTTAGGGTAACGTATGATCTGGGAGTGTTGGGCGAAGAATGACCCTAAAAAATCAGTGTAAGGGTCAACATAGCAAAAACTACCTTGATCGTTTGTTTAGATGACTTTAAACACTGTTTGTAAGGTTTAAAGCATTGAAAATCTGCATCTTATTTTATGAAATATTGTGCAGTGCATGAAAAACAATTAAACGTCCTCTAACACGTCCTCATGATGCGGTAATGGTAAAATTCCGGTTAAACTGGATTTTTTCGCCAGCGGAATAATGAAAATTGACCGAAATAGCCTATGTACTCGTGATATGCTTTTAATCGGCAGAACTGTGTGTTTTCTTTCTTGATGATAAAAATCTAAGATTCATTTATGAAATAATGTAGTTCTTTGCTTTCTATGAAAAATATTTTTTCATTTCTAATTAATTTATTCATTAAGGTATACAATATATACATGGCTGGTCGTCACTTGTGCTCGAGGCGGTATAATGTCTTTGCGCAATTGAACGAGCTTCTTAGGCGCGAATTTTGCGATTTTAATTTTCCGAAAATGCCGGGCAAGTGGCCGTTCGTTCTGAGTGAACAGCAGATTGATGCCAGGAGGCGTGGTCTGGAGCAGTACTTGGAAAAAGGTTCTTTGTTAATAGAACAAAATTTATTTTAACCAGACGTGCAGTTTGGGTGTGAAGTCTCGCTGGTTGCTTTTCCTACCTAGGAATAGAAACATGGGAAAAAATCAATATGGGAAAAAGGATTGACGGAAAATTGGAAATTTCCTAAATTATTGCTCGAAATTACCTTAAAACATGTCGTGAATTCAGGTGAGTCGATCGTAGCTCATTTAAGTTCAAATCTTAGGAGTTTTATTCCGACTGGCTCGCTTTGGATCTCTCGGGCTTTAAAACTGTGATTTTTACCATCTACCGTATGCTTTCAGAAATGCTGGAAAAATCGTTTTTGAGGCAAAATCATTTTTAAGCCTCTTGTCATTTTAAATCTGTAGATATTAAAAACGACCGGCTGGTTTTCCTCCGTGCTTATAAGGTACCGATTGTGCTTATTCCCTCCCCGTTTATCACTATCTCTATTTTTTTACTTAAAATGACATACTTACGAGTACATAATTGTTATGAGTTAAAATTTCAAACGTAAATTTTTCTCATTCAGTTTATTTATATGTAAATACTGACTGTTTTATTTCTTTCTCTATATTGGTTATTACAGATATCACACTTTTATTTCATTCATTTCAATAATTCTTTACAAAAATATATAGTTTATCGTGTAGTAACTGAGTATTTGAGTTGAATTCATTTATCTCAAAGCTGCTCTTTTCTGTTTGGTAAAATGTGAAGAATCACACTTGTGTTATCGGTCTGGATAAATTACTTTCTGTTTAATTGAAGTAGTGAGCATCACTCTTTGAAGCATATTGTGTCCTGAATTAGCTGACTTTTTAGCATCCTCTCATTATTCTGAGGCTCCTTTATTATTTCATACCACGCTTTTAATATTCTTATTTGCTACTACAATAAGCGATCAATCGATAAAAATCAAGATTCGCTAAAATTAATTCTTGAATTATGAATTAGCAAACTTTTGATTGGTAAGAAAATGTGCCATTGTGTTGTGTGTTCTTTTCTGCCCTACTTTGTGATAAGTTTTCTACGTACATACATACAGTGCTTTACCAAATTTCTAATTTGTTTATCTGCATATTTATCAATAAATTATTGGATCATAAAATGGAAGGACATGTTTCCCGACTTCAGGTTCATCGTATATTTTTTGACATAATATTTAAACTTGCATGAATCCGTGTGGAAAGGACGAAACGAAGAGGATGTTTTTTGCTAAAGGGTTTAAAAATACTGCGAAAGATTTACAAGCTAAGGCTTATGTTACATGTGCATAAAATCACAAAATTTGGGGTAAATGGCTTACTTACTATTTCTGACCGGAAATGGCGAAATAACGCGTAATATTGTCTAAGAGGGGAAGTTTTTGCTCAAGGGGGAGAAAGAGGGTAGTGGTAAAAAATCAAACCTTTGGGACTAAGACTGACTTTGAATAGGGGATCCCCTTATCACTTGTACAATTTATGGTAGTTTTAAGTAATTTTTTTGTGCTGAAATTTCGAAGTGTTGTTCACTTTCGTATCTAAAAGTCAAAGGTGCTCAAATAACAAAAATCATCTAATGCCGATCTTGCAGTCAATAAACGTATCTTTTAGAAACGAGGTTTTATAATCGCAACCTACTGTCGCGAAAAGTCCAATTCCTTCACTCTCAGACTTTGATTTTGGTGCTGCCACATAGTGTTCCGATGCCTATTTGAAGTAATTATGCTTTAAATTCTCGAAATTTGTCATTTTCAGTTTGCGCCGTAAGAGTCATCGCCGAAAGCGACATTATGCAAGAATTTTTGATGGATCATCAAGCCAACGACGTATGTAAATTTATCTTGTGCTTAGTCAGGCACCTAGCTGGCCGTCCTATTTTGGGGGACCAACATCAGTTTTGGGGGAGACTAAGCCCAAAAAGGCGAAAAATAGCACAAAATAACGTTTAAAAAGTCATATTTTTCCGATTTTTCTGAATTTTTTTGGGGAAGTCCGAACCCCCTCCCCATTCCCCCCAGAGATACGTGCCTGTGCTTACTTATTTCTTTGTCTAACGAATACAAATTGTAAACTTCTAGCTTTTTATGTTTACATTGATGACCATATGCATACGTAATTTACCCACATGCACATGGTCAAAAGCTCTAGGAGGGAGTAAATCGAGTTTCCTTGGGGTTGGGGTGAGGGATGAGAATTTTTTATTATTTATTGTCAAATTTTGATACTTAATTTGTTGTGAATTTGTAGTATTTTATTCTTCAAGAATATTCGCGGTGAATTGTGAATGAAAACAAATAACAATAAGGACGATGAAATGACCTTAAACACCAAATATGTACGAAATATTAGGAGGAAAGTGTTGACAGAATTGGCAAGTTTAATTGTAGAATAATAACTGTATGTAATTGAAATTATGTTATTAGGCGTCGTTTTACGCTCTTTTATGATTTGAGCATTGGTCCAAAATGGCTTGAGAAGGGGGATGGGTATGCGTTTCAAAAGTCCTGGTAGGGGGATACACCCCTCACACCCTTCTTAGTGTGCATGTGTAGTAATTTATTATTAAACAAATAGGTGTATCATCTCTTTTACGTAGCAAAAGCTATCGTAAACGTTTTCGTTTTGCTGTGGTCACCACAATTGACTAAAATCGGTAAACAGATTCTATTAGTTGTAATAAGAAGCGACTTCATAGCACTTTATGCCTTATTGTTGCTGCTAAACGTGCTCTTTTGTCCGGCACAATGATTTTGAAGCTCATACGAGCCATCCTTGTGCAATGTACAAAGAGTTTTTTTGTCATACATGTAGCGGTTTGAAGTTTAGGGCGGGGGTCTCCGGCCATTTTTAGGGGGGGTGGGGCTGAATGACCTCTAATTTTTGCCAAAAACGGTCAAAAAACGCACATTTTTTAAAAAAAATTAGGCGGAGGGGATCAAAAATTTCCTGGCTTCGGGGTGATAGGGGACACTAACCTAGGGTGAGGACGGATCGCCCATGCCCCCTGCTACATGTATGCTTTTGTGTCGCAACGATAGTCCATCTAGCGCTTTTCTCTCTTTTTTCAGCAAAAATTAATGTGAGTAAACGGACCCGCTCTTAACGTGTTGTCGGTGTGATATTTTTATGCTGTAAAACATGGGTCATTTCTTCTTGTATGCTATTAATTTGTTTCAGTGGCGCTCTGCTAGCGAATTTCCTGAGACTGGAATTCGCCTGTCTTTCACACTAAAATAACTTTACTAAAATTCTATAGTTCAAATTTTGATCTGTTTATCTAGAAAATAATTGACGTAAACATGATAGCGCATAATTTCCGTAATGATATGTTGGAATTAGTGATATTCGTGTTTGTTGTGTACTATGGTGGTATAATAATTGATTTTCGGATTTCGCAGGCTAATATTGTTGACGTTGATCTAAAAATTCTGATGCCTGATCAAAGTACAATAACGGTCATTATAAAGAAGCACTACACGTGTGCGGATGTATTTGCGGTATTGATAATTTTTCAATTTCTTTCTTATGTTCATATTCATAGTACATACAGTAGATCTACATACATACTTTCAATTTAGAAAATTTTATTCTTGTGTTCTATCTATCAATGGTGTGATATGATTATTTCGAATTCGTATCAAGCAGGATTGTATCCTTTTGATAGATTTACGTATAAAGCATATGCAGCAGAAGGAGAAAAGCTGATGATTTCTGTAAATATACGCTGTCAAGTGAATATGACCTATTCCGGCAAATCAGTATCAATGACCTTAAATTTCGATGCGTATTTTCCAGAATTTTGGCTGATTAAACATTTCGCGCATTTTAATCGCCTATGCCTTTGTATAAATTGTTCCGAAAGTCGTTTTGTAAAGATTTTATATGAGAATTAAGCCGTTTCTTTTGTTCATTTAAAAATGGGCGGTGGACGTTTAAAATCTTCGGAAAATCTCGACTATCAGTTAAATATATAAAATTTGCTGTAGCCAGATCCTGGTAAATACATATATTATGCGTTTTACAAATGGAAAGATTTGTTTAACTTACATAATTACTTTCTGTATTCTTAATTACCTATACCTTGTCCATTCAAGATTCTGACTTGCGTGGACTTCGCAATAATTTAAGTTAGCCTTTACCAATCATGGAAATATTCATTTTGTATAAAATTACGAATCAGGGAAATGTCAAGCCTGTTTGTAAAGTTGTTTTAAAATGAGAAAGTCTCTTTAGTTCAAATGTGATTTACTAAGATTTTATGTGATTGCTCTTTGCCTTTACATATACATTGGTATCTGTGACTCGATTCTCAAATCTAGTACTTTCTACTTTTTTTACAGTATTTATAAAAGACAAATTAATTGTCCTTCTTTATTCTAAGGAAGGCTCGAGGCTGCTCATCTTCATTGAAATTTGTCGGCATTCAGAAAATTTGATTATCTTTAAAAGTGTGAATATCTTAAATTCCCCCCGCATATCTGTCGTGTCAAACATTGTTTACTTCGTGATTTATGATGTACTTTTATTCATTTGTAGATCATAAGGCACAAGCTTAACATCAGCGATTATATGGCTCCTTTTTACGCCTTGTTTGAAATTATTGATGACACCTTCGGTACGATTTATGAGTTTGCGTGAAATTCCATGGTTGAAGCATGCAAAAATCCTGTCTCTGATATAAGCATAGTATAGTTATGCTGTTTGGGAAGAGTACGAGAACGTGTCTCTAACATCATACGTTGACTTTTGAATTACGTTTACGTCCTCAGGCCATTTTTGGACCGAAACACATGACTTATACGATGAGGCGCGTTAATGAGTCGTATTCAGTGGCGGATCCAGGATTTTATAACGGGCGGAACTCCAAATTTTCGTAATAGCGTCAAAAATGATCCGAAAAAATCCGTTCAATATGCTTGAAAAATAACGGTTTTTTTCCGTCTTTTGATAGGCGGAATCATTTCTGATGCAGAAAAAGTTAAAAATTTTTAAAATTCTTGAAGATTTTACGCGACAAACGCGCAAAATTAGTGCAAGAAATAACACAAAGCGCCGAAACATACTCGGGATTTCGGTGTAAGAACTGAAAAATCCTTTTTCTGTACAAAAACTATTCTTCTGGCGTAAAAATAAGGAATGCTTTCAGGAGCTAGAAATGTAGTGCTTGACAATGCTTAAGTGGATAGTAATTGTCTTTTTTTGTGATTAACGATTGTTAAATATGGGAATTGTTTTCCAAGCTGCTGCGCTTGTAAACGACATTGTGTGTAAGTACGATGATTCCCTCTAAATAACCCTCTTTCTTTGATTACTTTATTTTTAAAAGTATATCATATTGATTTCTTTGCTATTTAATCAAAATTTCTTAGTACAAAGTTTCAAATTTTACCTTCGCTTCATGTCTCAAATTGAACTACTTAATTGTTTTTCACGTAATTTGAAATTCTCATATTTTTGGATTTCCGCAGCACTTGCTATAAGATGTAATATCGCTCAAAGATTTCTGGAGAAAATGTTGTGATTTCGAAATTTTATTCAGTTTCTGATTACACCGTATCATGCACAACACAGAGAAACTTAACAGCTGTTTAATACACTGACATGTTGATTGAAGCAGACATACATACAAAAGCGATATTCCCTCTCCCAAAATTGTAGATTTTTACCCTTTTTCTCCCAAATATGAATGGGTAGTCCCGCTGGAATGCTTTTACAGGTTACGAAAATAGGCAGCGGCAGAAAATTTAAAAGAATATGTATATACCTTCTATAAATAATTGGAATAATCCGAAGAATTTGGCTTTTTTCAATTTAATGTGCAGAGCGACGTTCATATGTACATGGTGGCCTATTTTGTGTTATGTATGTACATAATTCAATGTTATTGCGTTTGTGCTTAGAGCGGAAATTAAGGCCGGAGGAATTGCCGCATTCTCTGTACATACAAAATTATTCTTCGGCCGCTTCCACATGCATTTCGATGAAAAAATGGATATTAAATCCAACCAAGGAAGTGGAGCTGTGCAATAAAGATTTATTCTTTAAGGACTGCTGCTATTGGGAGGTAATGTGATGTGTACAATTATGTATAATTGAATCAAAATGCAGATACTGTAGATATGTCGGTTTATAAGACGCACACAAACACACTTTTCCTCTTCTTGACCGACGCTTTGTAATCTCTAGGAGGATTTCAATGAAACGTTGGCTTCGTTTAACACTAAACTTGTACTGAAAACATGCTAAATGTGATGAAAGTGTACTGATGTGCTGATAAATGTATGTTTTGGCCATTCTACCTACTAGAAAATTTTAGAGAAAATCACAAATATTCGTTTTAAAATTAATATACGATGATCCTTACGCTTGATCCTCAGGAAGTTTTGCTCGTCTTACAAAATTTTTGCCTGGGAAAGCCTAGATTGAAAGCTAATGTATTTATTTCATCCTCTTATTTATTTTGATGTGGAAACATCATTTTTTCTGACCCTTCGCTCACTTAATAACTTTTATCTCGTACGATAATGGCATGAGGTTCTAAAAATGATTTTTCGTAGTAAGTCTCCAATATTTACAAAATATGTATTTTAATCGGAAAGGCCCCTAAAGGATAATCTGTACCGTTTTTAGTCCATGCAATTTGTTGATATATGTACATACTTAGCCATTTATGAAGCGAGCATACTTTACGTACATCGCGAATACCAATTTGTTATTTGTTATGGTTGATATTATTCTTAAGCTTTTTCTTTAGGCAGTCTGTAGCTCTAATGCGGGTAAATTAAACGCTGATGATAGTTTGTATCATTTGAAAGCCCTGCAAAATGCTGGAAAGAAGGATGAAGTAAGTCCTCCTTAACATTGGCTTATTTTACTTCTACTCACTGTGCTCTCAGTAATATTTTATGTTTTATAATAAAGACCTATGTTTTATACATATCCTTTCCTATTATTAAGGGTCATTAAGCTCCCAAAGATATAAAGCGTGAAGGGGAAAACATAGAACGCTAACATCAGAACATTCTGCATGAAGTGCCGAATATTTTTGATTATTCGGCTGAAAAGGGCAAATGTCAACATTCTTGCATTTTAGCTAATAGAACAAAAAAATTAATTCCGCAGTTTTGGTTTCATTTAAACTGCTTTATGAGGAACTGGCTTCATCGCTTATATCTTCGATTTGTACATTTAGGTATCAGCTACTGTAATAAATTTTTTGCTTATGTTTTTATTTTTCGGTGGGTACCAAGAAGTACCTGGAGGACTTTTGAAAAGCATGCCCCTTTTTAACAGACATGCACAGCTTGGGTATTCTAGGAGTGAAACATAAAAAAATTTTTAACCTACCCTTTTTGACTCAAAAAACGATGGATATACGCGTCGAAAACATTATTTTTCGGTGTTTCTGAAGATGCTCTATCTTTCTAGAATATAGAAAGATGAAAAAATTTCGGTGAAATATAAAAAAAATCGAATTGATTGGACGAAATATAGTCAAAAAATGAACACATGGCATCGCCAAAAAGTTGACATTGTTGAGTCGAAAGATCGCTGAAAACGCTTGAAATATCACCTTTTCTACAAATTTTTCGCCCCCCCCGCTGAAGGGTCCAAAAGTTAGATACTGTCGAGCGATTTAAGCCAAAAATAGTGGATTTTAAAGCGATTTTGACGTAAAAATAGCCAAAAACTCAATTTACTGTGGTTAAATCCTGTATTTTACCCCTCTCTGACCCCAAAATCTCGATTTTATTCCTCCCTGGGCAACCTTTCCTTGTGCATCTATGGAGCGGACATGTGTATATCAATTATGTACATATATACATATATGTAGGTAAGGAAGGATTTTAGTATAATTACTATAAAATTGATATTTTTTGTATACTCGTATATAGGTATATCGAATCTTACTTGGGTCTTTAAACATATACTTTTTACATGTAAAATCGTAGTCTTCAATCTTTTTCTGTTTCCGTTTTGTTCTTTCTTTTCTGTATCGTCAGTATAATCTTTTACTGAAATGGTTTATCAGTCAAGATTAGACATGCACAGGATGGGAGTTCTAGGGAGTGAGAAATTTTAAAGTACCTTTTTTGGGCTCAAAACTGGTGGATGCGCGTAAACGTTTTTTGGTGTTTCTGACGATGCTCTGCCTTTCTAGAGCATTAAAACATAAAAATTTCGAAAAAAATTGAATAAATTGAACAAAATATAGTCAAAAGATAAGAATCGCGAATTCTGGAGGGGGGGTAAAAACTCTTTTGGGGGTAAACTTTCAAAATAATGTGGTACAGTTGCTCTAGCCAACTGGTTTTTCAGTATCTCGAAATTGTTAGGCGACTTCCAAATTACGGCGCTATCGAATTCCCTCATTGTGCTTGCGAATGCAGGAAAGACGGTAGAATACTGCCTACTGTGACCTACGCGTTTTTTCGCATACAAGCGTGCAATAAAGATGGCTTGCCCGAAGTAGGTTTAAATTTATACTTAAATTGCACTGCGTTTCAATTTTATCAGAGTAGTTTATACTCGTTAGGGTACGAGTTAAGGGGATTGTGGTTATATTTTATGGAACAATATTTTTTGAAGATTTGGACATGCTTATGTCACTGTTCATTTAGAGCCCCTGTCGAATTTAGTGCTGCACTAATTTATTTAACCTTCTTTGCTATTCACACCGTCGAGAATCTTCGAAAAAAACATATTGTTAGCATTCAACTAGCAATTTTCCACAATAAATTGCATTAACTTTAACTGTATTGCGCTAGAAGCACTAAATTCGCTCATTTGGTAAGGTTTGCACGAAACTGAATAAAAAATCAACTTTAAAGTATCACGATTAATTAAAAACGAGCGTTTGCCGCAGTCGTCTGTCCCGATTGTAGCTTGCTAACCGATTTGCACATGACTTGTAAAATATGTCTGCAGTTTCCTCGACTAAGCTTAGAAATCTACCAAAAAGATCATTCTAGATCATATTGTCATAGACGTAACGAAAAGATATTAAAGTGTTCTGTACACGAACTTGTCAATACAGCAGGCGGAAGTATCAAAATAATACCGATTGATTCTCACGGTTTTTTTACCACTCACAGTATAACAGATTGAAACGCAAAAATTAACTAAGGAAGAACGGTTGAAAATTTTTAGCAGTGTTTTGGAGTTTTTGGACGAATTTTATCCTGAAAAATTTGCTGCAAGGTTAGGTAAAAATCTTGTTGAGAAAAAAATTTCACATGCTCCTTTAGTTTTCATTTGACGTGAAACCTTCGTTCTCGCAGTAGAATTGCTTTTAACCAATTCTCTTTTGAGGTATATATTTACACAATTTGATCACATTTAACAAGTCTTTGCTGAGTCAAATGCATAGGTGGGCGGCACCAAAATTCTGTGGGGGGGGGTTGCAAGATTTTTTAAAGATCAAAAACTGGCCCTAAAAACGGTGGTATAGCGGAAAACCATTTTTTAACGTTTCTCATCGAGCACTATCCATTGGCATCAAAAAATTGCGAAAAAACAAAAAAAATTTCAAAAATTGAATCCTGAGGGTGGGGTATTTTGGTTTCTCGGGTGGGAGGCTGCATACCCCCCAAACCCCCTCCACGCCCAGGTGTGGTCAAACGCCTTCGAATTATGTACCGACTGACTATAGGATTTCTCGCGCCTGATCGTATAAATTTTTGCATTGAATTTTCAGGGCTCTCTATTGATCATATTTTGTACCTTTTCTGTTGAGACTTTCCGGTAAATCCGGTTTCGACTTACTCGTCAGTTAATGCAAACTGCACTCAGTGGCGTAGCTGTGGAGGGACAGGGGGACTACTCCATACCTGGGTGCACCCCCCAGAACTTTGGTGCCGCCCACCTATGGACTACTCCCCCCAAATTTTGAAGTACGAGTATTTTTCACAAGGGTCTCCAAAAGGAAAAAAATAGAAAATTCTTAAAGTTCATCAGACAGACTGCTTGAATAGATTTTAGCACACTTTTTAATTAATGAGCATAAAAATTTCGGGCGCTTCGCGCCCATTTATGTATGTACATACAGCATATTTTCTAATATATTTAAAATAAAGTTTAATTTAAAAAAGAATTAAATGTGTAGATCACTCTGTAAAAAGCTCAAAAAAAACACTGTTATGTATGCCTGTGAGTAGTTGTTGAGATACTCGACTTCAAAATTTTCGCCCCTCTTCTTAAATTCAGTCGGCCGGCTGTGCCCCTGCACTGCTTTTATTTATTTATTAGGCTGTTCGACTGATACAAAAATTATTGAAATAGATTTGAAAAGCGACAATCAAAAATGATTATATTTTATATTGAAATTTCTGTGAAGTGGCTTACTTTGTTTGGGGAATAACAGGTACATAGCTGGCCGTCCTAATTTGGGGGATCAACACCAATTTTGGGGGGACTAAGCCCAAGAAGGCCAAAAATAGCACAAAGTAACGTTTAAAAAGTCCTATTTTTCCGATTTCTCTGAATTTGGGGGGGGTCCGGACCCCTCCATTTCCCCTAGAGCTACGTGCCTGGGGAATAATGAAGTTCTTTAGTGACTATTGTAATGTATTGCAACATCAATCGTTTTATGCGCGTTTTTCTTCGTGCTCTTTGAACTCTTGAATTACGTGCACGCTAAATAAGCGATTTCTGAAGAAATTCAACTTTGATTTAAAGTGAAAGCGATCAGAATGAAAAGAATAGAGAAAGTAAATGGATAAATGCTAAGTCGAAAAATGAATAAATGAATTAATAAATAAAAGTGGTAAAAACAAGTGAAAATGTTAACAAACCAACTAACATTTCATATAAAGAAGAAAAAATTTAAGGACACGATTAACTAATGTATATTTATGAGATACAAACGACTTCGCTCAAATGCCTTAAAATAGTAAAATGTAATATTGAGAAAAGAAATTAATCCAAAATACGAGAAACGCGAAACGAATTGAAGCTATGACAAAGGAAGTAGATCATTAAATTTTCGTCTTTTATGTCAGACAATCACAGCGACTTAGCGGCACCAGTCCTGATCATACGTGGGCAGCACCAAAATTCTGGGGGGTGCAAGATTTTTCAAAATTCAAAAAATGGCTTCAGAAATGGTGGTATGACGAAAAAACACCATTTTTTAACGTTTCTCATCGAGCCTTATCCATTAGCATCAAAAAATTGCGAAAAAAATCAAATTGAATCTGGGGGTATTTTGGTTTCTGGGAGGGGAATATTTGAGTTTCTCGGGGGTGCATACCTCCCCAAACCCCTCTACGCCCAGGTGTGGTCCTGATGTCTATAAACCTCCATACTGATGAAGTGTACAAGAAAAAAGAGCGAAGAAGCAGAGCAAAATGACTATACAATGAAATAAATAAGAAACTCAAACAGTTTAGGGTACTTAGTATCATAAAGACAAAACAACATATGCATATAGGATAAAATAGAATGAAAAACAAAAAGAAAAAATCATGTTCAGGTGCAGACATGCACAGCATGAGAATGCGGGGGGGGAGGGGGGTTTGAAAATATAAAGTGCCTTTTTTAGGCGAAAGAATGTTGGGTAAGCGTCAAAAACGTCGTTTTTCGGCGTTTCTGACGATGCTCCATCTTTCTAGGACATGAAAACATGAAAAATTTCGAAAAAAGTTTAATAAAAGTAAAATAAATTGAACAAAATATAGTCAAAATATGAGTATACGGCGCGAAGCGCCGAAAATTCGACACTTTTGAGCAAACAGATAATTAAAAACACTTTAAAAATCACCTTTTCACGAATTTTCAGCAAACTTTGGGAAACTTTCGAAAAATTGCGAATTCTGATGGGGCTGAAAAATTTTCCAGGATTTAGAAATTTTTCTGGGGGTGCATTTTGAGTAAGACATCGTTTTATCATAAATCTAAAAGTAGATTTCAATTCGTACATATTATCATCGTCTTCAAGCGAAAAATTTTGACTCTTCTAAACCGTGAAATTACATGTATGAAACGATACACATCTCTTACTTGGCAAAATGCATAATATCCTCCATGACTTATTTCTTTGCAGCTCGAAATATCGTCTTTAGAAGTTCCATGGTCAGAAATTTTGCAATATTCATGCGAATCCGATTGCTTTGTATTCCAGTATAGCCGACATTCGAAAAAACCTCGGACTGTTAAAATTTATACTCCACTTGTAAGCAAAGAGTTTTTTTACATATTTCGACATTATCATTATTTTGAGGGACATTAGGTAAACGCGTCGTCGAATTATAATATCTTGATCGGCTATGTTTTCTGTTTAGATAAAATCTTACTTAAAACTTTTCCATTTTGTTGAATCTCGTTGCATTGATGCTCAGATACTCAAATTCTGTAATATATTTAGTTTTTTGTAACTTTTCTCAAATTCGTTCCCGATTTCCATACTTAATTATGTTTTATTATTTATTAATTGACATTTTTTGTGTCCGTTCTAGCTCTAGTTTGGGTTGCATCTTAAATAGTCTATTATTTTTTTGCGGTTTCAGATAAGAAGCCTAAAAATGAAGAAAATGCAAGAAAGACAATAATATCTCCGAATTTTCTTTGAAAACAATAAGTCATTCGAAAGTCGTGAATTATAATTATCCCTATCTCATTTTCGTTTTTTTGACTCTCTGAGGCTGTTGTAAATTTCTTAAGTTTAAAAACAATGCGTCTTTTCCAGTTTCCATTCCAATTTGTTCAAGGTTCCTACGACTGCTTTTAGCTTTTAGTCGAAACGAGGTGATTTTTAATTAAATTTAGGTCGCGAATAATTGCTATCAGTTTTTTGAATTGTTTGAGGTTATTCCGAAATTTCTGATCTGCTGAACCTGTAAAGCATTGCAAATTCTTTCGCCGAAATTATAATCAAAGCTAATATTTCGTCTAAGCACTGCGAAATTTAATTAAACCAATCACAATAGCGATGCGTACAGACATACTCCGAAATGGGACGTTTTGGCGCCGCTGTTTTAGCGCCACACTCTTTGTAATATTATAAATTATTAATAATTCATTTATTATTAAAGTATAATATAGATTCTGAAAGCCCATTCAATTCTCTACGTGATGGTATAAATTACTTTTAGATTATCTCTGAATTTAGTGAGAGAATTAAATGCATCTAAAAATATACTAGATTTTCTACAGTTTTTCAGTCGCACACAAATGAATACTCATCTAATCGAAAAGAACAATATGCTATTTTGTGAGCTTGTAGAACCTGCTTTTTGAATATATAGTTTATTTTAAAATTGCTTTAAAATTGATTTAGTTAGAATAATTTATAAGTTGCTGGCGCCAAAACGGCGGCGCCAAAATGTCGGCGCCAAAACGTCGTAGACCCAACATAATCGTATATGAACATATGTTTGTAGGATTGAGAGCCATTACGGACCAAATAAAACTGTCAGGCACTGTTCTTCGTGATTATGTCTCAACAGTCCCACCGTCCTAACAGTCTCACCATCCCAACTGTCCCATCAATATTCCCAACAGTCCCACCAATAATCCCAACAATACACCAGTCCCACCGTCCCAACGCCCCCCAAATGTCCCAACAGTCCCACCGTCCCAACTTTCTCACGAGTCTAAGTATACGTGTTGTTGATGAAGCGGTATCGTGTTTCGTTGATTTTGTCGCGTTTTTTGTAGGCGACCTTTTTACAAGACTGTTTCGACGAATCGCGGGTGTGGAATACTAATGAATGCAACGCGTCACAAACGGATTGCTCAAATCACAATGCTCGACAAGTGCAAGAATGAACCATGACGTCATATAGAGCAGTGTGCACCTTTTTTGTGCAGACATTGGTTTTTCTTGAAAAGCATGAGTTGGATTAAATACGTAAATTGCTTGTTTTCGCCTGTTAAAATGCTATGCATATTGATGGAATGTATGGGTCGTGGGGTAATATTTGTCTTTGTTAATACTTTCTTATTATCAATTTGCTTATATTGCTAAATCGGTAAAGCTAAAAGGCTATTTGTTGACGAGATCCGTGCGACTATGTTAAATGCATGCAGGGGCCTCAAAAATGCGTGTTCTGTTCATTTCCAGTGGAGCTGCACTTCATATTCTGATCGAAAATTTGATTATTGTCTGTTCCATTCCAAATGGCCCCAAAAGTCTTATTACTGTATTAGTTTTTTACTGCACATAGCGGCTGGTTGCTTTGAAATCTTATTCATGTTTAATGCGTTTTGCTTAAGATGTGGCATACTTATCTAATACATTGCCGCGACAACCCAAATCGTAGAATATTCTACTGCATTAATAAGCTGTAAAGCGAAAATGTGTCGTTTGGAATGGAACAGATTATAGTCGATTTTTATTTGAAATTTGAAAAAGATCGATGTTGGTATTGAAATCTGCGGATAATTTTTATATCAAAAACAAAGACTGAAAAAGTTGTTCTTGTCGTGACTTGAGAGTAAAATATTATTGAAATTCTAATAAACCTTATAGTCAACAGATATAATTCAACTTACTTAATGTAAGTCCTAGCGACTTAAAACTTATATTCTTGCTATTAATCGTAAGCACTATTTATAAGCCTTGTCGTAAGTATACTTACTTCGTGTATTAATCATTAATGATAATTGTGATTTTGTACTAATGGCCAATGATGCGGCTGTCCTTTTGCATAACTCTTTCCTAATCTGATTGTAAAGCAGACTGGCAACAGTTTTACTAGCAAACGAATGTGAAAGTTAGTTCAAAAAACAGTCTTCGTCGTGAGAAGATCCTTGGATTATCGATGGAAGCCTTCAGTGCGAAACCTACTATATTTTGCTATCTGTTTTAGCGGAAGTCACATTTTTATTCTGCTATATAAATATACTTCTGATCTAAATATACAGGATGGGCCAAAAAAGGCTCTTCTCAAATGTAATCGACCATAACTTAGGTAGTTAAGAAAATAAAATTTTAAATTCAATGTCATTAGATAGATAAAAGTGTCTTCTTTCGAATCGTGTAAAAAATTTTGGTCATCTGTCAGCGGTTCGGTTGTTACAGCCATTTGTTTGCACCCTACCTCGATTTTGTTTAAACTCCAAAAGTTTTTTCGAGTATGTCATCAATTTGCCTACCCTTTTGACGGTATTTTGCAATTTTGCATTTAGTAGGAAGGAGTACCCGGTACCATAGGTGGGCAGCAATAAATTCTGGGGGTGTTAGATTTGTAAGGTCAAAAAATGGTCTTTAAATGGTGGTGTGGCCAAAAAAACACCATTTTTCAACGTTTCTCATCCAGATCTATCCATTGGCATAAAAAAATCGTGGAAAAAACAAAAAAATTAAATTGAATTCTTGGGCGTATTTTGTTTTGGGGGGGAGTATTTTCGGCCTTATGGGGGAGGTTGCATCTCCCCCAACCCCCACGCCCCCGCCCGCCCACGTGTGCCCAGTACCCGCTCTAGGCTTCAGCCAATGTACTAATAATTTTTTCGACTAAAGATATTGTCAAGAAAGGGTACTAAAACCTCAGTAATAACTCAAAATGCAAAAACCATGGGGTTCAACACGTATCGAAGTAAGATGTAAACAAATCGACATAATGCACGAAGGACTGATGAGTGGCCAAACTTTCTGCTCAGTTAAAATGAGCATATTTCTATCTGTCGAATGCAACTAGTTTCAAAATTTTATGCTAAGATTAGCCAAAGTTGTGACACAATATTGGGGCTTCGCCTGCTTTTGGTCTGCCGTATATATACTTTGGTTAGAACATCAATTATTTTTCTTAACAGCACCTACGTTCATATGTAGGTGCCTAAAAATGCTGTCCCATTTCTTAAAGAGGTGGTGCGAATAACTTTTTGTTTTGACATACATAGGTGGTACCTTGTACGTTTTTTAATTGTTTAGTCAACGTCTTTTCGTCTGCCTATATATGTTGCGCGTTGTAATATTTGTCCATAATCTTACTTCGCTATGTTCGATTTTTTTATTTATGTAATACGATACTACATGACTCACATTATTCGACAGTTTGGAAGCATTGTGCGACGGATATTATTTGTATTCATAAAAAATAGACGGAAATTATTTTCAGAAAATATTTATTTAGGTAATAGGGTGTGCCAGAGCTCCAGCCCCGGGTCAGGGTTGGGCTGGCTCCGCGGTCAGGCTGGTGAAAGACGAAAAATTTTGATGAAAGTATGATAGAATTTTTGTTTCAAAATATACACAGTAATATTCATTTATTTACAAAACTTATCTAAATTATGTTAGACCACTGTTGTATTTCGTCTTGGATACCTAACCCTATAACTATAGTCTGTTTCACACAACTTTGGTCATAAATTTTAAAACCACCTCCGACAATAAGCTGACAGATTGCGATTATAGCATTGATCTAATATATAATTATCGTAACCCTCGGCTTACTGCCGATGAAAACTCTTGGAATTTATGCACGAAGTTATGTGAAACAGACTATAGCAGTTGAGAGAACGTTGAAACAATGTTATTTAGTTTAGAAAAATTTCAACGATTTTTATCACGAAGATGAGCACGTTTGACTCGATTATTTCAGACAAAAACATTTAAAATGCTGAGAAAGACTCGTTCAGTATGTAACTGTGAGCATTTTTCCTGCTGAACACCCCACCCAGCTCGGCTTGGCTACTGTATTTTTGTCAATTACCTCCGCTCACAAGGTACATACGTTAGAAGCGCATTTACCTCTTTTGTTAAGGAATTACTGTATTACTTTCAATGATTCACTTACGCCATTTTTGCACATTTACAACATCAACTGGAGTGAACTGAAGTGAAATAATCTATTACTTAAAATGCGACAATTACGAAGGATGTAAAAGAGTTATAAAATGTACGGCCAATAGAATAAAAGCGTAGAGTAAAAGGCGACGAGCGGGTCATGGAAATGACGATTTAAGCCCGTCGGCATTGGTGTATCTGGTTGGCACTGCTTAGATACCAACGTTGGTACCCAATTTTGTGTTAAACACCAACGTTGGTACCTAATGCAGGCGTTAGGTACCAACGTTTTTCTGCTTGAAAAACAGAATAAGGAAAAATCCATCAGTAGAGGGTTTCGAACCCTCTGAAACCCGAATGCACATTAATCAGCGCCGCACACCACTGCGCCATATCTCTATAAAATCACTTGTAATGTTAATGATTTTTATAAATAATAAATTCGTAAATACATATGTAGCACAGCACAGAGGCTTCATTATATCGACGATTGTTTCGTAGGTACTATCCAGAAAAATTTTTCGATTGTTTTCTCCATTCCGTTGACACGTGTTCTGACATTTTCGACTTAGGTATGTAGGTATCTTATATTAGTTACACAAGCATATGATTTTTCGGTTTTGATGCGGGTAAACAATAAAATGTCTTATGTGCAAAAAGATATATGTAGGTATGTACCTGCCCACATATACATATGTGCATATACGTACGTATGTATGGGTGTGCATCACACCTGGGCGTGGGGGGGGTATGCACCCCCAGAAACCAAAATACCCCCCCTCCCCAGAAATCAAAATACCCCCCCCAGAATTCAATTTTTGAAAATTTTTTTCGTCTTTTTTGCAATTTTTTGATGCCAATGGATAGTGCTTGATGAGAAACGTCGAAAAATGGTGTTTTTATCGCCATACCACCATTTTTAAGGCCATTTTTCGACCTTCAAAAAAATCTTGCATTCCCCCAGAATTTTCTTGCTGCCCACGTATGGTGTGCATCCTCAGGTAGTTAAGGATTTATCTGATCTATTTCGCATAAGTTGTTTGCTCTTTTGTGGATTTAGTTGCATGGATTTGGACAGAACAGTAATTCCATTCGCATAAATAGGATATAGCAGCAGGTACAAAATAACAGATCGTCATGCCTAGCAGTAGTACTTACTGTATGATCGCATCTGTAGAAGCGACTGTGCACTAGGTAATAGTTTTGAAAAATGAGCAGATTAAGCGAAGTTGTAAGCCAAGAGAAAAACTTAAAGTTTAAACATACCATTAAATTATGAAGAGAATTATAAAATATTTTAAACTAAAAGAAAATGAAAAAGGTGGGATTTCAGTAAATTAAAACAAATTTAGAGGATATGATGAAACATTATTGTTGAGAATAGGACGATCACGTGCTATGTATAACGACTCGTGATTAAAAGATCAAAGAGTTGGATGCTCGACTAATAACCTTGAAGCAATCTGATGTAATTGAATGATTGCTATTTGAGACATGTTTGTGAATAGCAGATAAGCTATCACCCTGAATTGGCTTTCCTGTAGCAAATGAGATGCCAGTATGTTCTGCAATTCTACTCCCAAAATGTCGGCAGAGTTTCGCCAATGTAACTAGCCATACAGCTAGAACACGTATACTAATATACTAAATTTGAGAGTAGCTTAGCAGGTACAGCATCCTTGTTCTTGAAAAACCGGCTTATACACATGACAGGTTTGTAAACAAACCTTACTCTAATCTGAGGGTAAAATGCAATCATTCAATTACATCAGATTGCTTCAAGGTTATTAGTCGAGCATCCAACTCTTTTGATCTTTTAATCAATGAGTCGTTATACATAGCACGTGATCGTCCTGTTATAACAATAATGTTCATCATATCCTCTGAATTTGTTTTAATTTACTGAAATCCTACCTTTTTCATTTTCTTTTAGTTTAAAATATTTTATAATTTATTTCATAATTTAATGGTATGTTTAAACGTTTATCAAGTTTCATCTCGCTTAACAAGCTCATTTTTCAAAATGATTGCATCTGTTTGATCAGCGAAACAAACGGACTCCTAGTTACTTATACTCGCTGTATTGTTTCTAATCTCTTTTTGTTGAGCAATCCGTATCGAATTAATATTTTCGAATTTATTATTTATAAGAATCATTAACAATACATGTGATTTAAGAGTTATGGCGCAGTGGTGTACGGCGCTGATTAATGTGCGTTCGGGTTTCGTGGGGAGGGTTAGAAATCCTGTACTGATACGCTTTTGCTTATTCTGTTTTTCAAGCAGAAAAACGTTGGTACCTAACGCCTATGTTAGGTACCAATGTTGGTGTTTAACAAAAAATGGGTACCAACGTTGGTACCTAAGCAGTGCCAGCTGGTTCACCTATGTATTAAGATAGCCACGTTCATGGTTGGAAAAAACCAAAGTTTGAAAATTTCCTATATTTTATCTTTTGGTTTTTTGGTTTTGTTATGGTTCTTGTAATGGTTTTTTATGGTGTTTTTAATGGTTAAATTTTGGTTTTTATATCTTAGTCGTGAGTATAAGTGTTTAAATGCTTGATTATGATTAAAAACCACTAAATTAAAGAACAGGCATGAGTTGCCTAACCAATTATTCAGGAAAAATAACAAAAGTGGACAATTTCAAATTTATTCAGTAGAATAAACGGCAACATTACGAATCATTTTCTTCTTGTTCATTTTCATCGCTAGAAATATCTAGGGTCGTTCAAGACAAGAACAAGACAAGAAAGTGTTTATTGTCAGAAAAATACACGAAATTTGATAAAACGCAAATACATGATAAAATAGTGACTGAACAAAATGACATACAAAGATCACGGAAGTGATACGACTAGGTTTGCCCCAACAATAAATTTGCAAAATCAATGTTTAGGAGCTCTTTTTTGAACAAACGGATTTTGGGAGAAGAGACTATTTGATCAGGTAAGGAGTTCCAGATTTTTCGGTATCTTTGCGAAAAATCGTTGAGGTGAGCATTGGAACGGACAACTGGTAACGTAAGTTTACGACTGTTAACCGATCGGGTAGTGCCTTGACTAAAAATGAAAAATTCATTAGCATCAATACAAGATTAACCATTAATAATTTGATACATGAGACATAGACATATGTGAAGACGACAAAGTTCTAAACAAGACAGGTTAAGAAGCTTTAGACGTTCAAGATAGGATAAATTGCTATTAAAACCAAAAAGACGTTTAGTATCACCAGGCACGTTGCTGTGGGGGGGAGTTGGGGGGGACATGTCCCCCCAAATTTTGAAAAACTGGAAAAAATTTCAATTTTTAATGCTATTTTTGGCCGTTTTTGGCCTTTTTGGCATTTGGTCTCCTCAAAAATAAGTTGGTCCCCCAAAATTGGAGGGTCAGCTACGTGCCTGGATCATCATTACATTACGATTGTAATTACGTCTCTCTTGTAAAAAAAGTTCAACCAAGAATGAAAATAAACTACATATTTCATGCCGTTTATTCCCTAAATAATTAGTCTACTCTATGCTAGAGTAAACGAGTACTATTTGCACATGTTTACAAATGATGAAATATGAATCTTGTGACATTTTTTAACATCGACTTAAAAAAACCAAAAAAACCAAAAACCAGGCCGATTTTCAAAACATAAAAACCAAAAAAACCAAAAAACCAAAAGACCAAAAAACCATGCCTGGCCAACCCTGGCCACGTTAGGCTAAACTTAAGAATATGTTACTTTTTGAAAAGGAGCAAAACGAATATGGAATGCCAAAATTTTTTGCCAAAATGGTAGAACATGATAAATTGAAGCGCGGGAAAAAAATTTAGTGATAATCTGAGCCATACTTGCAAAGTTGCAGGCAACTCTCTATGAGAGTGTTGCATGGGACGATTAAACGGCTCGATCCAAGAACTTACACATTTGTCAGAAATAAATAATATGGGCTGAAATTACGAGAGGAAGCATAGCATTGAAGGAGAAGAAGAAAAAAAAGGCACAAAAAGCTATTTGAAATTTTAAAAAAACTAAAAAAATTTTCATATTTTTTTGCATGTTTTTTCGGTTTTACTTGATAAGATATACAAAAATCTTAGTTTTTGCTTTTATTATACTTAGGCTTAGGCCTAGCATATCTGAAAAGGTGTTTTAAGCTGCTTCGGCTGAGGTTGCTCTCGCTCAGGTCAATGTATAGATGCTTAGATCAATGTATAGATGCTTAGGTCGATGTATAGATGCTTAGGTCGATGTATAGATGCTTGGTTGATGTAATGATGCTTAGGTCGATGTATAGATGCTTAGGTCGATGTATAGATGCTTAGGTCGATGTATAGATGCTTAGGTCGATGTATAGATGCTTAGGTCGATGTATAGATGCTTAGGTCGACATAAATTGGGTATCTGAGTGTGATTCTGCATTCAGCTGTTTGAATCTTCAAATACATAGGTCGAGAAGATGCTTGCTTATGTCGAGAAGAGGCTAATTAACGAAACTCATAGCTTTTGTAATATTGATCATAGACGGATGAAAATTTTTTCCGTGCTGTCTTTTAACATGTTCTAAGTACTGAGCGAAGAAAATTCGCTTTTCTGAAGTTCATTTCTTAGTATTCTGAAAGTACCATATTGGCATTGATGTAGCTTGTTCACATATGTATTAAGATAGCCGTCTCATAAGTACGTATATAGCAAGTAGAATTCGGAGAAAGCTGCCACCTAACTAATTCGAATTGAGTCAAGTCGAATATAAATAAGGCAGTGCTCGGATTGTTTTCTAGATTCATGTGACTGACCAAAATGATGGTGCCAGCGTTTAAAATAAGTCTAAGTAATGGGATGCGTGCGACTCGCGTCGCTCGCCTCACTCGCTTCACTCGCTTCGCTCGCTTCACTTGCTCCACTGCGTCACATCCATACGTGGGCAGCAAGAAAATTCTGGGGGGGTGCAAGATTTTTTGAAGGTCGAAAAATGGCCTTAAAAATGGTGGTATGGCGATTAAAACACACATTTTTCGACGTTTCTCATCAAGCACTATCCATTGGCATCAAAAAATTGCGAAAAAAACGAAAAAAAATTTCAAAAAATGTGAATTCTGGGGGGGTATTTTGATTTCTGGGGGGTGATTTTGGTTTCTGGGGGGTGCATACCCCCCAAACCCCCTCCACGCCCAGGTGTGGTCACATCCCATTACTCGGGCTTATTTTAAACGCTGATTCCAACATTTTGCTCAGTCCATGATACTAAGCCTATGCCTAATAAGCAGGTAAACCAATGCAAAACACCATGAATACCTTGCGTTCTTTATCGAAATGAACCAGGGTTAGTCGATTGATTAAGGTTTTGGTCTTTGAAGCAAGAGGTTCACATTTCGAATCTGGTTGGCAGCAACATTCTTCTGCTTCATCGGATGCTATGCTACCGATTGCACATATACGCTCTTATAATATGACTATGTTAATACACATGTGAACCAGCTACATAAATGCCAATTTTTGCTGTACCCATTCAGCCCTGTTGATATCAGAAAGCAAATAGGGGCTCCATACAGTTGGAGCTTACTCTACTATTGGCCGAAAATAATTGTTAAAAGCAAGAACCAACATTTTTAGATCACGTGATTCAAAACATATTGGATATATGAGGCTTTCTTAAGATGAACGGTTAAAAGCCTTATATTTAGAGAGGCTTGAACTCCGTAGAATTTATTTTGATTTAATTGTTACGAATAATATTATTCACAATAATCTCTTGCCTTCTGAAGATTTTCATAAGTTTTATGGTCATTCGCGTACTAGGAATGCATTTGCAAATCAGATCTATTCAGAAAAATTTCGACTTGATTGTAAAAAGTATTGTTTTGCTACTAGATCAGCTAGAATTTGGAACAATCTTCCACAATATATTTGAAGTTCTCCAAATGTTGAGACATTTAAGATAAATTTGAAAAAGGTTGATTTCAGGAACTTTTTGGTGGAGTACATGTTGGCGCAACCTATTTGCCTGTGTATCCAGGACATTTCACATTTTACACTATGCTACTTTATTTTCCTTGCGACTTTGTTTTACCCTTGTGTTTTTTTCCGAATAAAGTATCATTATAATATGTTAGTATAAGTTCGTTGTTAAGGAAACACCTAAATTTCGAATTGAGGAACCTGCGTCAGATAACGAGAAATGGTTTAGGTGATATGTAACTTTAAGATTAGCGTACCCTAGATATAACACAGAACATTGAGGGAGAGATATGCTGAAGTGATTTTATTCAGACCAGGAAACCAGCTTATCTAAATCTTTTTGCAACAAAGTATAATTTTGAGAAAAATTAAAGAGCTTTGAATCATCAGCAAAGAAAAAGACTTCACAATGCTCGACAGTTTGGACAAAATTGTTTACAAACAACAGAAATAAAGAGGGTCCTAAAACGCTACCTTGAGGTACGCCACTAATAACTGGTTTCCGATCAGAAAAAGCATCGAAAATTTTGACCTTTCGTGTACGATTTGTCAAAAAAAGTTGATCACTTTAATAGCATTATATTTATCCCATAATGTTTCAACTTCTCTATCAATTTAGAATGAAGGACAGAGTCAAAGGCTTTACAAAAATCGACATAAACAACATTATTAGGAATAGATGCGTCAAGTGATTTCACCCACATTTTTGTACACTTTAAAAGCTGAGTTTCACATGACTTTCCCTTTTGAAAACCAAACTGCCGTGAAAATAAATTAGTTTTCGACTTTAATGAAGCAATTAAAGCTCTGTTTATAATATACTCCATAATTTTACAAGTGACGCAACAAAGAGATATTGGATGGTAATTTTCAACTGAAGTATAATCACCCTTCTTAAAAATATGTACCACAATCGCCTCTTTCCAACAAGAAGGTACCTCACCATTTCTATAAGAAACTTTGAAAATGGAACTAAGTGGATCAACAAGAAATGGACATAATCTTTTGATAAAATATGAACAAATACCATCAGGCCCAATAGAAAAAGTTTGCTTAAGATTTTGAATGGAATTTAGTACAGATTCAAAACTAAAATCTACCTTAACATCAAGTATATCTTTGTAACTTAAGTTTGTGGCATTAATAGGGAAACCATTGTCAACTGTAAACACAGATGCAAAGAATTCATTGAAAACATTCACTTTTTGCAAGTCTGATTTAATAATAGAGTTGTCAACAACTATGTTGAGCATATTGTTTGACGGATTTTTCTTAGTATTAATAAAACAATAAAAATGCTCAAGATCGGATCCTTTTTTAACAGTTTATGTTCCTGTGCACAATAATATTCCTTTATAGCTTTCCTTACAAGTCTACTGTATTTAGACTAAATATTCCTGAACATAGGATCAAATTTAGATTTTCTTTAGAATTTTAATTTCTTTGACAATAGTCGTCTTATATTTTTGGGATATTTATTAACTCTACCAGGTTTGGAAAACGGAACCAAAGAATCTAAAAGATATTTCATCATCGATAAAAAACGATTATAAAAATCGTCTATAGTCACATAAGTAGAAAAGATAAATGGTAACTAAATGTTGGCAATAAAAGTAAACATAGATTCATAATCAGCTTTTGCAAAATTACGTTTCAAAGCTACTTGTCGCCTGACTTTAAATGGTAGTAAAATTTTGAAAATAACAGAATCATGATCACTTGTAGCAAAAGAAGGTCTTGTTTTGCAATCAATGATCAATGATTTATCAGATGTAAATATTAAATCTAGAATATTTTGACTCAAGGTAGGGTGATGTACAGTGGTCGTCATGAATGATGACGCGCTATCATCTTCAGAATTATGATAGAGGATGTGTTGTGAGCGCCACATTACATCCATCATGCGCTATCATCTCTTTTTTCTATTGAGCGCCATTAACCTCTATCATCTCATTAATCTGGCGATGTGGATGGCGCAATTTAGCTATCAATAGCGCCAACAAGAAGGAAGCATGCCAGCATGTGCGTGCTTCCTTGTTGGCGCTATTAATAGCTAAATTGCGCCGTCTGCATCGTCAGATTAACGGGATGATAGAGGTTAATGGCGCTTAATAGAAAAAGAGATGATGGCGCATGATAGACGTAATGCGGCGCTCGCGACGCATCATCTGTCATAATTCTTAGAATGATAGAGCGTCATCTTTCATGGCGACCACTGATAAATGTTGATATAATCCATAACTATTAATGGTTCCAAAAAATTGGAAGATGTACTATTTTCAGATAATATATTAGTTTTATTCCATTTAATATCCCGTAGATTAAAATCACCTAAAACAAGGGTTTTACTACAATCAAGCAATATATTTAAAAGATTCAAAAAATCTTGATTTCGTTTGTCGTGTTGAGAATAATTAGGAGGTCTATAGCGCAAAATGAATCTATATGTAATCGAACCAATAAAAAGATCACAGGCAATAATTTCAGCAGTACAATTCATTGAGAAAGTATTAAGTAATCTCAGAGACAAATTTTTTCTCGAAGATAATACAGACCCCTCCACCTGCTCTTTATTCATGATCGTTTCTAAAACTGAATAACCAAAATTTGCAACTAACAAATAATCACTGAAAGTATCAGTCAGCCATGTATCAATAATAAAAATCAAATCATAAGTGTATGAACTCAAAAGCAAATGCAAATCAGTAATTTTGTTACATACATTGCGCGAATTAAACAAAATAGAACACAATTTATTTACACACGTACATATTTGCGAAGCATTTTATTTCCACTTTAATAAAACAATTCCCTAGAATGAGGACAAGAACAGCAACAAGTACTCAATATCTATCATGCAGGACCAGAGCTTACGATGGCCCATCAAAATGCACTAATGGGTGACTGGGCAGCTATTGAAGCTGCTGCTACCCATGCAGTGCGAAAAAAACAATTTCTAAAGAGGAAGCAAATCTGCCAGACTATCTCAAATAAAAGTGCCTTCTAAAACCATTTACTGCAGGTTAAAATGCGAGCAAAGCGCCAGCTTCCTATATCAATATGCATTCAACTTGACTGCATATAATATCACATTGTGTACTATATTACCCACAGTCCAGGCCGCTGGTTTTTGACTGCATATAATTTTACGTTGTACGCTATATTACCTGCAGTCTAGGCCACTGGTTTTTCACTGTATGTATATGATTTTACATTGTATGCTATATTACCTGCAGTTGACTGCAAAAAATCACTGCCTTAGTCGACATCAATCAATTTAGATTTGAAAATGTTTTAGTTAGGGGAAGAAACTACAAAATCAGGTAGGTGATTCAAACAGAGATATACTTATAAAAAAATCGAATTTTTGTTAATTAGGACGGACAAGAGGAACAAGTAGCTTGAAACGATTTGCGCAGCAAGTAGTATTTTTATTAAGCACAAAAAAGTCTGTCATGGGAAGACAAGATTTTTGACTAATAATTTTGTACATCATACATAAGCAAATATACAGGCGACGTAATTCTAATTGACAGAAGTTAAGTTGGTTAAGGCGTTCGTCGTAAGAAAGAGGCTATGATATCCAACTATGTGTTTATTAAATTTACGCTGAAGAGCCTTCAGCCTGTTGATATCACTAATATAACTAGAGGGGTTCCATGAAGCGCAGGAATATTCAAGGACCGGTCTGATGTAAACAATGAAGGCCTTAGCGACATTATTTTTATCACGCGGAAAAGAAGGATTTTCTAATCAAGATAGATCTCAAGAAAGTTTTCTTGATTATACTGCTGTAAAGAAAAAGTGATGTTTTTCTTGGCGGTGGTACCACCGTTACATTTCGTAGTGATTTGGTTTACAATGATGACCATACTGGAAATTTCTTTCACATTCCAAATTTCGGCTTACATTTTGGGGATGGGGTCTAAAAAACGTTCATAAATTGAGCGCTCATGTTCATAGGCGTAGCCTGGATTTTACCGATGGGGAGAGTCCGACAATTTTCCGTATAGAAATGCATCCTAGGTATGAAATAACAGTGCCTCTCAAAGCCCGCATTCAGGATTTAGTTTCGGGGGATGCATGACCAAATTTTTATTATAAAACAAGAGGGACCAAAGGATGAATTTTGGTTTTAGTCTTTGGGGCTCGAATCTAAACTTTTGTGGTTGGCAGTCAGTCGATTTAACCACTGTGCCATGCGGCTAACACTGCAAATTAGTGAATTGTTAGATGAACAGTGTTTTTAGGCGTTCCTTTCTGGCAATGAAACAGCTCAGCAGCTCTGGTCTCAACTAAGTAACCTATTTAAGCACACCTGGGCGTGGGGGGGGGTTTGGGGGGTATGCACCCCCAGAAACCAAAATACCCCCCCAGAAATCAAAATACCCCCCCCCCCAGAATTCAATTTTTGAAAATTTTTTTCGTTTTTTTCGCAATTTTTTGATGCCAATGGATAGTGCTTGATGAGAAACGTCGAAAAATGGTGTTTTTATCGCCATACCACCATTTTTAAGGCCATATTTCGACCTTCAAAAAAATCTTGCACCCCCCCAGAATTTTCTTGCTGCCCACGTATGTATTTAAGCCTTTGCGATACGATACCGATGCTGTGAGGTTAAGATAGTAGCCAAAAGTATAACAAATCGGCACAAATTGCTGAATTTTTCGAGTTTATTCTCAAAAAATCATCGCAGAACAGTATTACGCAGGCGCATAGCTTCATTTCAAAAAATTAAAATTTTTCAAGGAGAGGAGGAATTCCCCTCATTCCCCACTGGGTATTTTCATGTTATTTTCAATTTTTCAATAATTGAAAAGTGACCTTTAGCACATTAGGCTGATGGGAAATGTAGTTCTTTTTGTAATTTAATCAAAGTATTGTAATTTTTGCCTTAGAAAGCGATGTCGTTACACATTTTTCTATTTTAGTATGAAGTATATAATGAGAAAAAGAAGTGGTAATTTCGGTGTAGACTTTCTAACCGATAAGGTAGTGTTAATCTTAGGTTTAAAGATTTATGTAGGTATCTAATTAGAGAAAGTTCTAGCAGCTATGATATCGTTCGAGTATGTAAATGTATACTTATATTTTTCTAGTTTCTCGTTTAGTTTACAATGGTGTGAAAGCTAGAATATATACTTTGACCACATATAAGCGTGCAAATCATATCTCGAGAACCATTAGGAGATACGCGAAAATAATGGCATTTTTGAGCGTTTCTCGGTTAAGAAATTAGAGAAAATTGAAAAATTTTCTTGCTTGATTTCAAACTCGGAAATCAAAAATAAAAATCTGTCCTTTAACCTATTGTATGCATACGTGGGCAGCAAGAAAATTCTGGAGGGGTGCAAGATTTTTTGAAGGTTAAAAAATGGCTCTAAAAATTGTGGTATGGCGATAAAAACACCATTTTTCGACGTTTCTTATCAAGCACTATCCATTGGCATCAAAAAATTGCGAAAAAACCGAATTCTGGGGGTATTTTGATTTCTTGGGGGTATTTTGATTTCTGGGGGTATTTTGGTTTCTGGGGGTGCATACCCCCCAAACCTTCCACGCCTAGGTGTGATTGAATGACTAATTTCTTAATATTAAGTTGAAAAGCTCGACTCCAAAACATTTCGAAATTTTTGTGCTTGCATTCAATTTTGCGGTTTTGCGGAAAATGGGCTTCTCAGGTAAGAAATGAGGTAACAAATAGGAAATCCGGCGAAAATTTTGAGTTTAGTAGCTCAAAAGTGTGCCAAAAACGCATTTTGGCTGTCCTTTTAGTAGACTTCGAGAATTTTTAATTTTTTTCTCCAGGGGGCCCTTATGCAAAATTAAAAAAAATTAAATTCATAAGTTAAATGCCCCCGCCCTCCCCGCTGATTACTCCCCTTATATGTGTATGTAGGTACTTCATTTTAACCCTCCCTGGCCACTCTGACTTTGATAATTTAAGAAGTGAATGCAAGTACAGTAAAATCATGATGTATTTATTTGAAAATTCGGATAGGTATCTTTTCTGCTTTAAACTTTAAATTTTTTGCATCACCTTGCGTTTTCTCCAAAATCGTATGACAGTAGGTAATACTCCCTTTTATGTATGCTTAGTTCAATGTACACACTACCTCCTGCGATATGTATTTGGATTAGTAATTAAATGCTTTATTTAGGTACTTATGACATATAGTATGCATTCTCGTCACTGTTTTCGCAATGGGACAACGCGAGAATGAAGAGCATTCCGCAGTTTCAATCTGTCATGAATCCGCGACCTATTTTCGTTCCGGAAAGGATGGAAATCATGACGCTGATTTTAGTAATGACAGCGCTGCATCAGTTTTGAATTGTACCGAATCAACAGAAAACGCTAATCTTAGCGACACTTGGCAAAGTAGTGATGATGATTTTGAGCAAAATTGTGGACATCTGGAGCCATTTCTTCATCAGGTACCGTATTTTCTCGAACAAGGGTTCGTATCACCGTCTTATTTGGGGATTGATCACCCGAATATGCTTAAATTAAGCATTTAAAAAATACCCCTTTATCGTTTTTGACTTATCATTTCGTGCTGGATCTAATTTTTTACATAGCAGTCTATATTGCTGAGAGTATAATAAAATTATTCTTATTTTTACCGTGTTGGGACCACTGTTTTTTCGTATTCGGCGAAGATTTTTCCTGATCTACAAAGGTTCTTTCGGACCAGCTGTATAAAGATTTTTGGGATGGGAGGGCAAAAACTGTAAAAGGTCTTAAATGCCCAAAAATTTTCGACGCTCCGCGCTAAAATGAGTAATTGTGTTATATATGTCTTTATAGCGCAGAAATTGCATTTAGAAGGGGAAGATGTCAAATTTTTAGTATTTTTTCTCGTCGGAAACCCAAAAATTAGCTGAAATACACTAACGGAAGTCGAAAAACCCTGTTTTACCGTATACTGAAAGCACTAATGTACCATGTTTTAGGATCCGAAAATTCGCATGTACAAAATGTTTATTATTCAATACAATCTATGATTTCTCCTACATTTCTTATTAAATACAAATCGTCGGTAGCAGTTGTTTTGCGAAAAATTCCTTTTGCAGGTTGGTGGTCATGGCAGCGTACTAAGCTGGGACCAGTGTACTATATGCAAGCCGTATTCGTCCAGAGAACACAGATTCTACGAGATTTTACCAGCAAAATTCAAAGAATTCATCCCTGAATATCGGGGTTAGTGGCTTTGTTTTTCAAATTTATTATTTTTATTGTTTTGTTGCTATCTTGCGTCATTTTAAAAGTCTCGCATCATGCTGTAAAAAATCTTTTGATCTCATTGTTGCTTAAGTCATGCCCATCGATAAAACAGTAAAGGTGAAATTTGGAGAAAGGGATTTCCTCTGATATTTTCAAAATAAAATTTGCTGTAAGCAAAGCCTTTGTGTTTTTTCATGTTTTTCGAATTATTGCAGGCATCGTCGAAATAGGCCTTATCGAACAGAACGGGGGACTTTTGTTGTTGAACGCTAATTATGTGAATGTAGAATCAGCCGAGGGGCAGGTTGGAGGTAGCAGGCATGCAATGAGAAAATGCGAATCAGCGGGTTGCTTAACGAAACGTCGATCTGTTGGCAGGTAGCCAAGCTGCTTTAGTTCAATAAGACTGCTCTAAATATTCATACCTACATACAGTTCTTGTCACGGAAATTGCAAACGCAGCGCCGCTGTGATCTACTACGATTGACCAACTACAGCAGAACGTAAGCGCTTCTGCCGTAGCCACGTGTGTTCGGTCACAGAAAGATTTCGTTCGGCGTTAGTAGATTGCAGCTAGCATATTGCGTATTTGTCACACAAACGGTAAAAAAATTCTCCATCTACTTTGATTTTTTTGCATGCGTGCGTCTCAAAAGTGCGTGCATGCTGCAGGTTTAGTCCGAGAAAAAAAGTAAAAATAGATTGGAATTTTCGTGCATATCATTATAATTCTCGTTTCCTCCATTGGAATCTTATCTAAGAGATAATGGCCATCCATAAAAATGAAAGAAAATAGTATTTCCTGTGTGCGATCAATTGCATATTGCTCTGCCCCAAAAGAGCATTTTAAAATTAATTTCAGGCTGAGAGCGTTCTGCGTTTTAAATCAAATTCATAGCCAATGAAGAGCAAAGGATTCAAAAATCATATAGGCCCAACAATTTCTTTTGCCATTATTTATACGATTTTAAAAGCGCATCTTTTTGTTTAAATCAAAATTAGAAATAAAATCAAAGCAAATTGCTCTTATCTTTTGGACAAAAAGCTTTTTTTAAAAGGGATTTTCATTCTTCTACAAACCATATCTTTCACTATTATATTGCGAAATTGGGAAGAGAGAATGAATAGTGACTGTAAGCTCCAAGCTAGATGGAAAATTTAACAAAATAGTGAAATACAGATGAAAAATAGTTTTGCAAATTAATTGTACGTCATCTTTAGTGGATCGCGGATAGTAGAATGAGATGACCTTCTTAATGCGTATTAATACAAACATACGATATGCGTGTCTTTTTCTTTAACCAATCGGAGAGTAATACGAGCACGCCAGCATAAATCGGAAAGATAAAAATAGCCAAGCTGGTCGTTCTTTCGACGCAGGCATGGAAGAACGAAAATCTATTTTGTTGAAAAAATTAAACTAAATAAGCGTCTGAAGTGATTGGATAAAATAATTATATTTTTATTACATAATTTATTATAATATTTACATAATGATACAATTAGTAATATTAGAGGGGAAGTGACATGGAATACGATTAGACCGGAATTTGAAAATTGATATTTAAAATTAATTTTAAAATGAATGAATCAATTAATTAATGATAAATCTTTATTCGATTCCTTTATAGTTCTGAAAAGAATAATAAAATTAATCATATGTCATACCAGCACAGCATGGGGATTCTGGAGGGATAAAACCTAAATAATATTGTATTAGAAACACTGTTGATGCTCCTTCCTTCTGGCCACAAATGGCCATGGGAGGGCTGTGACCCCAGAAGTTGAAATACATACCCCTCCAAATTACTGTAGACGCCAGAATTCTATTTTTAGTTATATTTTTGGCGATTTACCTTATTCTGACCTAGAATTTAGATGCTGCATATTTAAAATTTTTGTTACATAAAATATGCCTTTAAACTACAAAATTGATAAAAAGTTCCTCATTATTCGCTTTCAAAAATATTTTGTATCTTCGCTTTTTTCATTTATTTATGATATGTACATCAATAATATATTCAGTTCAGAAGTTTAATACATCTCATAGTGTCTGTCTCCTCAGGCAAGCATATAGTTCAAAGAATATTGCCCGTTCTATTATTTCGCGCAAATTTTATTCTGATCAGCCAGCTTTCTTCGCAATTTTTCTTGTTCAATTAAAGTTCTTATATATGCGTATCTACCATTTTGTATTTATTCTATTCAGTGGACATATGCCTAGAAAATGTAATGAAGGCAAGGCTTGAAAACAACAAATTTTTACCTCCTGAAATTTTAACACACAAGCTCACAAAGATTGCGCTCGCGTTCCCTGGGTCTATATGATTTTTAAATCTTTTGCTCTTCATTGGCGATGAATTTGTTTTAAAACGCCGAACGTTCTCAGCCTGAAATTAATTTTAAAATGCTCTTCTGCGGCAGAACAATATGCAATTGATCGCACCCAGGAAATACTATTTTCTTCGATTTTTATGCCCATTATCTCTTAGATGAGATTTTAATGGAGGAAATGAGAATTATAATGATATGCACGAAAATTCCAATCTATTTTTATCTTTTTTTCTCGGACTGGACCTGCAGCATGCACACACTTTTGAGACGCACGCATGCAAAAATCAAAGCAGATTGAGAAATTCTTTTTACCGTTTGTGTGACAAATAAATATGCTAGCTACGATCTACTAACGCCGAACGCAAATTTTCTATGGCCGTACACGCGTGGCTACGGTAAAAGCGCTTACGTTCTACTGTAGTTGGTCAATCGTAGTAAATCACAGCGGCGCTGTGTTTGCAATTTCCGTTGACAAGAACTGTATGTACATACATATGTACTAGTCGTAACGAGGCTTGTAGTCAGATTTTGATTTGGGCGGGGGCCAAAAACTTTGAAGTCAGATACATCGAGAACCACCAGGTTCAAAGGTACAGTGCCCGCCACGAATGTTGACGCTCTAATATGCTTCACAGTATGATAGAGCTTGTTAAGAGATATATGTTTAACACGTCGGTCATGCGTGGGCGGAAATTGGACCGGCGTGTTAAACATATATCCTTTAACAAGCTCGATTATCCTCTGAAACATTAGAGCGTCAACATTCGTGGCGAGTAGTGTAAAGGCAATTTTTAGCGTTTTCTTACTTCTTAGTTGGGGCCGGGACTTATGCCCTGGCACCGACGCTGGGGCAAGACGTTATGTATACTAATGTATGCTGTGCTGACCCTATAAGCATATATGCAACGGCTCGAAATTGTTGGTGGGAGGTCCCACCCATTTCAGGAGGGGTTAGTACATGACCTATAATTTTTGGCCAAAAACGATCAAAAAACACCTAAGAATGGTCATGAACGCAAATCTTTTTAAAAATGGGGGGGTTCGACAATTTTCTGACTTTCGGGTACGTCCAATTTTGGGTGGGGAATCCTCCAAACCCCCTGCAATAGCGCTGAATCTTGAATGTGTATATGACTTATCTTCAGATTTTCAAAAGTTTATGACTGATTTTTGGGGGTAGCCAAGATTTGTAAGGAAATTTTTAAAAGTTCATAATAGAATATCCATATCAGTTACGATCCAAGCTCTCAATGACTGATGACAGCTTTTATCATAATTAGAAATTTTCTGTAATCCTACGTACTCGTAAATTTTGCGGAAAAATCAATTGAAATAGGCATTTTAGTTGATAGTATGCATTTTTATGTTTAACCTGATCCTGTTTGTGCCAATTTTCAATGTAAAAGACTGAGGATATGAAAAGTTTCAAGTTCCAAGTAGAAAAAGCACGTGTTAAGTTCACTGTTGATTTCATTTTCTTTGATTTAACACTCATCGATTCTTCATTGCCTATTTACAATTAGTCCAGTGTTCCAACTGTGCCATGCAATAAGAAAAGTTAATGTTACGAGTACGATAAACATTTATGATAGCTAAGCATAAGCAAGCTCGACTATTCTCGCGTCCCTATGTAAATACATTTCGGTTGAAACTGTTTCTTTGAAAATTCGGATATTACTACTAGTTCTTTTAGCCTTTTTCTGATTTTCGATTAGCGCGTTTTGGGGTTTTTATATGTAAATTTGAAAGTCTCAGAATTTCCTAGCGAATTTTCTATTTCCGAATGGATTTTATATGCATGTATTTGAACATTTAAAGGCCTTCGATAAAACGTGTAAGTCACAAATCACAGGTAAATTACGGTAAGCTAGAACCTCTTTCGTCTGTTGAATGGCGATTCTGTATTCTCTGCTCAAAAATGCGCTGTTTTGCTAGTGGTGATATATAGACTTGCACAGCATGAGAATCCTTGGTGGAGAAGGGCTGGGGACTTTGACGCACACCTGGGAGTGGGCAGGGTGGTTGGGGGGGGTAAGTACCTCACGAGAAACCAAAATACCCCCCCCCCAGAAACCGAAATACCCCCAGAATTCAATTTTTTAATTTTTTTGTTGTTTTTTTCACAATTTTTTGATGCCAATGGATAGTGCTCGATGGGAAACGTTGAAAATGGCCATTGACCTCTGAAGAATCTTACACCCTCTCCCCCCAGAATTCTGGTGCTGCCCACGTATGCTTGGAAGCGCTCTTTTTGGGCTCAAAAGTGGTGGATACGCGACAAAAACATCGTTTTTCGTCGTTTCTGACGATACTCTATCGTTCTAGAGTATAAAAACAAAATTTTTTTGAAAAAAAAATAAAAAAAATTGAATAAATTGAGCCAAATCTAGTCGAAATTTTACGCTTTTGAGCAAACAGATGGCTAAACCCGCTTAAAACTGCACCTTTTGTACGAATTTTTCGCTAACTTTTGGAAAATCGCGAATTCTGGGTTGGAGAGGGGCGGTGAAAAATTTTCTTGGGGGAGAGGAAAACCCCCAACTTCCCCTTAAGATCATGTATCATCATAGATTGATTTTTTACTTTCTACCACAGGATTCGTTCAAAACGAAGTGGCAGCCTTGAATTGGAAATTTTTTCTCGCAAGTCGCCTCGATCAAACCTGGCTGTTTTTTCCTCGTCACAAAAGCCGTTCAATGATGAGCAGACGGATTATGGTGTAAACCAAGCCAAAAATGAATCACTGGCTACGTCATCAGAATCGGAACTCCATGTGCCGACTCCAGCTCTTTATCCGCAAAATCCATGGGCGTTGCATTGCCAGACTCGCCAGATCACTAAAATGCATCGGCGTATCGGTGAAAAGCAAAGTGAGTGACGTCACGGCTTTATAAGCCTACATGTGACGGATTAAATTTCGATAAGTTTGGAGGGGACCAAAAACACCAAAAAACGAAAAGCTTCACTAAATCGAACTCGAAAACGATGGATAAGCGTCGAATCATCATTTTTGGCGTTTCTAACGATGCTATTTCTTTCTAAACGATGAAAACAGAACAGAAGCTGTGTTCTATGCTCCTTCCCATCAAATTTGGGCGAAATTTGCTTTTTTCTTGATCCTTTGTCTGCTTTTTTTGCCGTTTTTTAATTCAGAAAGTTTAAAGGTCTGCTATTCGATTCCAAACCTTTATAATATTTTCGGTTTATTCCTTGAAATTGTTGCGTTATCATCGTTTGATGCTAGATTATGAGATGATACGCTGAAGAGAACAACGGTGTTTTGATGAATAATTTTAATTTTCAAAAGGATAAAAATTATTAAGGTTGTATTATTTACAAAGTTGATGAGCTAGAGAATGGATAAATACGTAAATATATGACGTATTTTTAATAATTTTTGTCCATCGTTTAGCATGATTTTTGAAATTTTTTGCGGGGTGCTCAGCACTTATGGACGTGGGGGGCATTTGGGGGTATGCACCCCCATAAGGCTGAATACCCGCCCAGAAACCGAAATACCCCCAGAATTCAATTTTATTTTTTTCGATTTTTTTCGCAATTTTTTGATGCCAATGGATAGTGCTCGATGGGAAACGTTGAAAAATGAAGTTTTCTCGCCATACCACCATTTTGAGACTATTTTTTTACCTTTGAAAAGTCTTGCACCTCCTTTCCCCCAGAATTTTGGTGCTGCCCATGTATGGTGCTCAGTAAAGGTTTACTGGCTTTAGTGTAATCTGAAAGCCTCATTTTTTGTAGTTACCTTGTAGTTTTTTGAGCACAGCGAAGATACTGTGGTTAATGAAAAGATTTATCTTGGACGAAAATGTAGTGATTGCTTTCAATAGTTTTTATCTATTTTTAACAAGAATTTCGAAAATTTTATAATTCTGACATGAAACTTTAGAATGCTTTGCTTTAAAAGCCGCCTTTGAAGCTACTGCGGTTCTAATTTCTTTTGAAGTAAAATGCAGCTTTTTATGATACTCAAGTATCGCGTTCATAGAATTTTTAATGCTGGAAAATCTCGTACGCAACTTCAAGTTGCCTTGCATTTTGGACCTTAAAATGGGCGATAGACAATATGGCGATGATGCGTCGCCAGCTAAACGAGATTCGCAAGTTAAAAAGTGCCGCAATTCAACATCAGCCATTTTGGGCATTAGAATGTGTGGTATGCAGGTAAAGTCTTGAATTATATACCCATATATGCATGCATATAACAGGGTGGATGGGGGATTCGTCACCCAAAGTCGGCTGTCCCCCATCCGCCCTTAGAGCCAGAAAAATTTTGACCTGTCCTCGATTTAGGAAAAATGAATTTTTGACCGTTTCAAGGTGTTTTTTCGTCGTTTTTGGCTAAAAATTCAAAGTCATTTACACCTTTCCATCGAAAATGACCGGGAGAGGGGTTCTCCATAAGATATCTTGCTTAAAATATCATTTATTTTCAGTAGGAAAAAGTTAAAAACTACGTTGACGTGTTTCTGTGTGAATTGAGTAAAGGAAAGATTGATAATATAGCGCTCGGAAATATTTAGATTTTTCTTCTAAAGTTGGCCGATAAATATTTTTGTTAAATTTTTTTTAATTTGCAGTTTTGTTAATTTTGAATTTACCCAATTTTTCTTTACTCGCCAGTGTTTTCATAATTTCAAAAATTGGTTGTAACAATCTTCGTTGTGGGCTTGGAACTTCAAAAAATTCTTATTCGACTGAAAAAGTGCATGGGGCATACAAAAATGCCTGATGAGTGAGAGAGACGGTGTCGATAGGTTTCAATCAGTCCCTTCTAAAGTCTAGACGTGTGCAGCATATATAAATTCTTGGATTTGTTCTAAGGCGTTTTTTGGCTGGACCTTTTTGACGATGTTTTTCTTTTCTGTCTGGAATAAAAACACATTTTTTAATAATTTTCAATAAATCAAACAGTATCATATGGTTTAAAAAGGACTCGAATGATGAATACTCGTAAAATCGTGCAAAAGACTTTTGAAATGTATACGCTTCTTTTGAAAAAGTGATTTGATAATTTTAGATATCAGCAGCCATAATGGGCACTGGATACCATAGAGTGGGCAGCACCGAAATTCTTGGGGGTGCAAGAGTTTTCAAAGGTAAAAAAATGGTTTTAAAAATTGTGGTTTGGCGAAAAAAAAACACCATTTTTCAACGTTTCTCATCGAGCACTATCCATTGGCATCAAAAATTGCGAAAAAAACAAAAAAATTTAAAAATTGAATTCTGGAGGGGGCACACATGCACATAGGGGGGGGGGTGAGGGGGTGTTACCCCCACCCTGAGGGGTCAGCTAGACCGGTACTGTCCGGCGATTTTGAGCGAACAGGTCTTGTTCTGCATCATTTTTGACATCAAAATCAGTAAAAATGTCAAAATTTTTCCGGCGCTTCGCGCCAGATTAGTACTTTCAAGTACTTTTCACTCTAAAAGCGCCCAAAATTGAAAAATTGATAAATTTTTGCATTTTTCAGCATTAAAAGTGATATAATGCAGTCAAAATGGACTAAAAATGCTTCTAAAATGTGTTATTAACACGAAAAAACGTTTATAGGCTATTTCGACCATCTTGATCATTAAAACAGCAAAAAAATCGTGAACGTTAAATTTACTGTTTTAGATTTTTGGCATTTCACCCCCATGCCGACCTGACTTGTGCACCTATGGGAGGAGGTACGTATTCGTTTTTTGGTCGCACTAGAGCTGAAATTATGAAAATACTCCATATATGGCGCGAAAAGCCGAAAATTTGAAGATTTCACGACAAATACGTGTAATTTTCAAATTTTTTTCGGCTAGGGGAGTGGGCGGCCGTCCCCCGCCCTACTAAATACGGCAATTGGAATCTGTATAGTTAAAATTTTGTCTGGGAGTCTGATAAATTGACTCTTATTTCTGGTCAGAAACGGCAAGAAGTGCGTAAAAATAGCTTTAAATGGAAGTGTAGGGAGCATCCCGGATCCCGACCAACAGAACACATGATCTACTGTAGTGGGTAATTACTTATTGACTTTGTGCTGTACACCGTTTTAGGTTTATCATGCGGGTTCCGGTGTTTTTAAATGCTGTAATAAGTATTATGGCCGATCGCTGAGCGTGGAAGGTTTCAAAAGGGAAATTTTCAAGTTCTGGTACAATGGAGTACGATTTCGAGCAGATTTATTGCCCGATTGTATAGAAAAACTCAAAGCTCTGAAAGAGGTATAACGATTTTTACATGTTCAAACTTCGCATGTCAGATAATTTAAAAAAATCGTGGCTTTGTAAATTCAGATGCTAGCTACTGGATTAAACGAGACAGAGTTATACCGTGTTGAATTATGCTATTTATAAATTAGGTGCGTAGGTCCATAGGCAGTCACAGTTTGCTTTTTTGTGCGGTACAAAGATTTTGGGACTCATTCATATGTTTTTTAGAGTGATCATCTTTGCAACCCATTGTTAGGTAAGTAGGTAACCCTACCGTAATTCAATTTAAACGGTGAATTTGAGACAGTCCAGCGTGTCAAGAATATGTAATATATTTAGGATCAAAATGCGTATGATAGATATTGCCGAGAAACATTAGAAAATGTCATAATTGTGTTTCCCAAATCTTAAGATTCCTGGCCACAAGAACTTGTACACAGCTCTTCTAAATCAAATTTTTGCTGCAGGGATATGTTTTACATAGAATTCGTCAAAATGGTTGCTGAACCCACGGTGCTGTCTGCATTTTTTGACCGTTTTATTATACGCTGTGTGTAATGTATATGTATGCAAGTACTAAGTATGTATGTATGCAGCCCCATATCCAGGAATTTTTTAAGCGGTGGAAAAATTCCAAAATTTTCCACTTTATTCGATAATCATACACGAAATTTATCGTTCAAACTGTCTGCATAAATAATTTCTTATTATTCAATTCATTAAAAACTTTTCAACTTTTGTATTTTTGTTCAATCTTTGTATTTCAAGACAAAACAACAGAGACAATAAATACTCTGGTGCGAAAGCGCCGGAAAAATTTGACATGTTCTTTGTGTCTAAGTTAAGTTTGAGCAGTTCTGAGCGATTTAGAAGGCAAGAAGTGCACATCAGCAATGAATCCAGCGCAAAGCACCAAAAATTTTCTACGTTTTTATGCTGATATAATACTAATATACTAATACTTTATGAAAAAAATAATAAATACTCAATTTCGCACCTTTTTTGAGTAGAAGAAATGTAATGAGTTTGATTTCACGGATAGTTTTATCTCGAAAAAGATTTGAATACATAAAAAATCATAATTTTGCTTAAATAAATGGCGGAAAGCGCCGGAAATTTGAAGCATTTCAACGCTGGGAAACGTCAAAAATCTATATAGCTTCATATATGAAAATTCTAGAAAAAATTTCAATTCCCCCCGATTACTCCCCGCCCGTTTAGCCCCCCCCCCTCCGTGGATATGGGCCTGTTTGTATGCATATGTGCGTATGCATCAGACCAAAAAATATGTATGAACTTGAACAAGTTTATGACGTATAATCTCGTAAACCTTTGTGCAATTGCAGTAATGCGTTAATTATCATTTATGTCTGACAAAACAAAACTAATTAATGAAGGATCTTAAGTTATTGTTTTACCTGGACTGTATTTTTTAACCTGGCGCACGACGACCAAATTCTTGACTCTTGACCTAGTTTACTCATCAAATGTTTTGTCTGTGACTGAAGACACGATGGTTGCATCAATTTGCTCGCAAAACCCACTGATAGTTACGATAAGTCGCTGCATTGTTAAGTGCGGAGGGCATTTTGAAAATCAGTTGTTATTCACCAGGTCAAAATGAACAGACTATAAATTATCTGATTGTTAGCGCGTCTACTTATAGGAAAGCTTGAATCCTATTTTCCGCACTGCTCCTGGCCTCCGGCTAGATTTAAAAACCAACTTGTTACTATATAATCCGAGACTTTGTTCATTTAATGCTGTTGAGATTCCATCTCTAATGAATAAGCCCTTGCACGCCGGATGACACGAGTCCTAAATTAAACTCTTCTCATTTGATTTAATATTAATAAGCATAAATTGTCTTTTTTTATCATAACCTGCCCATACCTGGACAATAGCCAAAGCGTTAGCCCCTTTTAACTATGAACTCTTAAAGGTTAGTTAGTTGGTCCCCTAGTTGGGCTGAAAATAGCTTAAAGAATTTTGTTTGACTTTTCATGTTTTCTCTTATTTTTCGAAATCAGCCAATCCAAACGGACCCTTCAGCCCGTCCAGCTTTTGTGTCAGCCCATTCCATTGACGAATTAGGATAGCTATTGCCCAAATGTGAACCTACCCTATTTCCGGTTTATATAAGTGTTAATGATTTTTTCACATGTGTTGAAATTCCGAACTATGTACATAGTATATGTATGATCTAAATATGGGTAAGGTGGAGGTGGTCAGAGGAGGGTGAAATTCACAAATAAGCATATAGTAAATTGTGTTCCTTGTTTCTTCGTACGAGGCCTGTTTTTACGTGTACAAAAGACTGTCTCAAAGTCAATTTACATTATGTACTTGAACATTTTATTAGGTAATTAAAATGTGGTACAGTAGATCATTTTTACGGTAAACTGACTTTCTGGACTCTTGCATATCAGTGAAGTTTAGCAAGTTCACGGGTTTCCAACGATGCAAAGTTCAAAAATTTATTAATACGGCGCGAAGCGCTCAGTGTTTTTGTATTCGGAGAAGATTTTTCCCGATGTAAAAAGACTTTTGGGGACCGTCTTTCCTTTATACATGTACAAAGATTTCTGGGGAGACAAAAACTGCAAGAAAGGTTTCAAATTTGCAAACATTTTGTTTGTTCTATTTATTTTATGTCAGAAATTGCATTTTGAATGGAAAAATGTGGAATTTTTCGGCGTTTCGCGCCGTTTTGAGACGATTATTAGTGATTTTTGCCCTCAAAAACCCAGAAATTAGGCAAAATACGCTACCGAGGTCGAACAACTCTGTTTTTGCCCACACTAAAATGGCTGCCGTGCCATATTATAGTACCGAAAAAAGTTGTGTGTACAAAATGTTTAAAGACTTAGAGACCATCTTTGTACATGTCACAAACGGACCTTGTACAAAAAACAACACTGGAAGCGCTGAAAATTTTGTGATATTTTCACCGTTTTCAAGTAGAATTTTTCGGCTTTTTCCGCATTAAGCTCAAAAATTATCTTGCAGCACCTTCCGTTTTCTCAAAATCGTCTTTTAGTACTCGATGTTCCAGAAACTCAGGATGGGGTTATACCCACTCTCACCTCCTCCCTATGCTCATGGGGGTATGATCGTTGTAACAAATTTTTAGCTAGTGTCGAGTGCTGATGGCTACCGATTCTACTCCAGTTCGCTGCTAATTATTTACGAAGGTGATCCGTCTTTCTCGTCTGGAACGATGACGGAGTCATCTCGTAATTTCCCATTGATCGACGTGCGCATGATTGACTTCGAACACACGACTTGCCCAGATTTTATTTGCGCCTACGGCGATCCACCCCACCAAGCCTTCGACCGAGGTTACGTGAAAGGCGTGACCAACTTGATCCATATACTGTCCGAAATGTCCATTGATGACCAACGGGCTGCTAACGACGAAGATGCATGACCGTACACGTAACTGGGGGGATGGGAGGAATCCCCCACCTAAAGTTGGTCGTCCCTTATCCCCCAAAGCCGGAAAATTTTTGATTTACCCTCGATTTTTGGAAAAAATTGAATTTTCCGGCCGTTTTTAGGTGTTTTTTTGGCCGTTTTTGGCCGAAAATCGGGGGACATTTAGCCCAACCGTTCCTGAAAAATGGGCCGAGGGCCCTATCCAAAATTTTGTGCCGCTTACACGTATGCGCATGACCGAAGAGCCAATCAGAGAACGACATTTCTAAATTTGACGAATTAGCTTCAATCGAACCATTTGCTCTTTATCGACCAGTTTAATACGGACAGCGTCATTCTTTGCTATTGGATGCTGTGTTAAGCTGACTAATCAATTTTTTGGCGGAATTGATCGTTTTTTCGTATAGTGGATATACTTCTATTTATTTGGCTAAACAGACGTTTCGCTACTTATCACTGATAACGCGCTACTTATCACTGATAAGGATGCTCGTTCGTTATCAGGCTGCCCTGCTGCCGAGTCTCGTAATATATATTGATGATCTGATTATTTACGTGCACTAAACGCGTTGGATGTGTGTTTTGTTTCGATAGGTTTTGAATTACTCGTTCCAATCTTTCATCTGGGCAAATTCGCGCTAGCATCATACAAGTACTTGTCTGCTTACAAATCCAAAAAAATAAAAAGATTGAAATTTTTAAGTTTTCATCTTCGCTTTATTGGTAAATAGGTATTGATTATTGGATGGCTTACATTGTAGATTCATGCTAAGAGGAAATTGTTTACAAGTTTTGTATTCGGCTGAGGTTGTAGGTGGCACAAAGACTTAAGGACAAAAATGATAGTAGTAAAAACATCTTGTTCATTGAGTTGGATTCAATCGTTTTATGTCATAAGCTGAAAATCTGCCGCACGGTAGTTAAAACGTTGAAGCCATTCTGATATTACTTCATTGTAAGAAACATACATAAATACCTACATGTCACTGCTTAAAAGTTAATCCGTCATTTATGGAGTCGGACGAATTTCTTTCACATTATCCTTTTTTTCTCTGCCATGCCAACCGACTACATGCATATGTATCTTACCTATTGCCTATTTCATGGAACGTATGAAAATCAATTTTCAGCGCTCAATCGAGTGGCTACAAGAGGAATTTATAGGCAGCCTATGTACAGTAATATAATGTGCCCTTGGAAAACTTTATATATAAGTATTAATTTCTATACTCAGTATCCTGATTGCTGCTTTAATTGAAAGCGCTTTCGCAATCGATTTACATTGACTCAAGGATTATCCATGCACAACTTTATATGAAATAGCCTGTAAGTAGTATGTTTCAGAAAACAGGTCCACTTCTAACAATTTTTTCGACATAAACAAAGTGTATGTACATAGGTGCAGTAAATATGGGTTAATCTAACCCTATTTTTAATATGAGCCTGAACGGTGTTCTAGACAATCACTTTATCAGTATATTTCTGGTCTTTCTTAACTTTGTCTAGCCTCGTTCTAGCTCCAATTACCTCGTTTATTATGTTTTAGCTCTATGAGAAATTATATACCAGTAAGAAATGAACATTTTTAGCATTTCACATTGATATCGCAAGGGTTTTAATAGAAAGAAGGTGAGTGGGCTGTTCAAGTTGCATGAATGCCCACCAGGTGCCTAAGCCTGTACATTGTAGCAGTTTCTAACCGCAACTTTCGTGAAAAATAGCATACATATTCAAAAAGAGCATAAAAAATTACACAACATGAGATTATACCCCGTTTCACCAAACGTGCACGGAATATTATTTTTGAATCGAATCAAATCAATTACAAAAGTGGTAAAAACTAAAGCAGCAATAATGTTACCGGGCAAAGCAATTGATAAGCAAATGAAGCTTTACTGTGCGAAATTGTATTACAGTAGGTTCCTATGTTGCTTAGGAACCATTTTTGTAGTGCTTTGCAAGATCGCTGAAAATTGATTTTTAAGCACAAGGTTCCGTGAAATAGACTATAATAATTGCCAAAATATGTAAAGCAAGTGTGATAGAGTGTCGGTTTACGGTGTAATTTCAGTACATGCGTGGTCGATATTAAAATGATGGACTTATAAAATGGTTAAATGATCTTGCAGTTCAGAATGTACTTTTTGATAAAAAATGGGAAATTCGCAGATTGCTTTATAGGTTGTATCATTGCGATGAAAAAATAAAGTACACGTTGGACCAATTATATGTTTTTAATCTTGATTTACTGTCAATTTATAAATTTTACACGATCATTTATTCACCACAGAAGAACGCGCACCAAAATAAGTCCTATATCTCGACCTTTGCGGGAGTGATACCGACCTCAGGGGATTATTACCCTCCGCGTGAATCTTAGCTTAAGCCTAGCAAAAGTAAATAAGTTCAAAAGAAATCGGTTGCGGCTATACTTTGTAAAGGCGCGTTCTCCTGTCGATGGTCGAGTGAAACCAATAATTTTCAAAGGTAATTTGTATTTCTGGGCTTTTATGTGATTTTGCGCTCTTCCTATTAAGAATATTAAAACGGCTGAACTTAAAAATTTTTATCTTCAAGGATTTTAGTTCAGTTCAGTTCAAAATAGGTAGGTAAGTAGGAAAACAAAATTTGCAAAATAAATCAAATTTTGCAAATCAAGATTTAAAAAATCGGAAAAATAAGTAGGTAATGGGTCGATTCTGATCTTATCTTTCCCGCGATTTCATCTGAGAAGCCCTAAACCTAGAAGCAGTTTAAATTGAATTTGTAATTGAATTTTTTTCTCGCACAGGTTTACATCAGTTGATAACAGAAAATACTCATGAGGATAATATACTAGATCTTCTTTTTGTGTCTGATCAAATTTGTTCCTTTTTTAGATTTGATGACTGGTCTTCCATCACAAATCATTCATTTTCACGCTTGGAATAGGCAACTGGTCTAAAATATAATGAAAAAACTCTTTTATATTGGTCTAGACCAGGGTTGGCAAGCTGGGTTTTTTGAACTTGGGTTTTTTGGGTTTTTTTGTGGGTTTTTTGGGTGCAAGAAATCGTTGGGTTTTGGGTTTTTTGGGTTTTTTATCCACAGGTTAAAAATTTATTTGTAATGGAAACTGCGTATTGTCAATGTTTTTTGTATCATGGTTGTTCCTTTTACAATTGCTTGCGATGCACGAGGTTAAGTGTCCATCCATTCTCATCCTCTCCTCCTTCCTGTTGCTGTTTTTCTCCTATAGTATATACTTTTCAAATGAGAAAAGCCGCCCAATAAAGGCTATGTGGCAACTGGCAATGTGGCATGGATTTTCCTACTAATATGGCAAATTTTTTTGTTTTTTTCTTGAAGCAGAGCAGAATTTATGAAGAAATTTCAATATTATGCATTTAAAAATTGCTCTGTCCAATTTTTCATTCTGTTCACACAGCATGGATTGTGCTTGTGAATGACCAATTTTGTTGTTGAATTTTGTGTATCAGCTGAATAAAGTTGTTGTTTACTTGTTTTGTTTTGTGTCTTGAAGCTGTTGAAGTATTCTCAGCTACTATCTATAGCTCGAGCTAGAATTTTTATAAAGAACCCATAAAAAAGACCCTCAAAAGACCCAAAAAACAAAAAAAACCCAAAAAACCCACAAAAAACCCAAAAAAACCCAAAAAAACCAAAAAACCCAAAAATTCGAAATTTTCAAATCTGGGTTTTCCCATCCCTGGTCTAGACGGACTCTGTCCTTTTTTCATGAAAAAAAATTTCAAATTATCTAACTGAGCCTTTAGCAAGTACTTTTGATGTTTCTTTTAAAGAACACTATCCTCGATCTATGGAAATTGGCCAATGTAACTCTTGTCTTTAAAAATGGAGACGCAGACTTGACTTAGTAAGCAATTACAGACCGATTTCTATTTGCTGTTTATTAAGTAAAATTCGCTGATTACGTAAAAATAACTTTTATTTTACGGAAAAAATTTTGTTTGAAAATTTTTAAATTTGAAAAAACAATTTTTTGCATGTTCTTTCTGTCTGGATAATGTGAAAATTCAAGTTTCTGCTTAAATGACGCTTAGGCTTAAGCTTAGTTTATCTGAGAAGGTGTTTTCGGCTGCTTAGGTCGAGGTCGCTCCCGCTTAGGTCGAGGTATAGATGCTTAGGTCAACGTATAGATGCTTAGGTCGATGTATAGATGCTCAGGTCGATGTATAGATGCTTAGGTCGACCTAAGTTGGGTATATACATGTTATTCTGCATTCCACTGTTTGAATCTTCAAATGGTTGGAACTTTAAGATAATTCAAAAATGCTGTTTGAATCGTATTTAAGAAGAAATCTTTAACTGGATATAAACAATGCTAAAAATAGTGAAATCAAAAAATTTCTTGAAAATTTGGGCAAAAAATTACAAAAAAATTTTTCTTTAATCTTGGTTTACACGCAGTATAACTTAATTTTTTGTAATCTGCGACCTTGAAAATGGCAGGAAAATATTAATTAGTGAAAATTGGAAACCTTTGATAAACTGCTAAAATTCCTTAAAGTGGCTCAAAATGGTGAATGTCGAAGTATGATGCTTGAAGTACCGTAACTCTGTGAGTTTCGTATGGATTTGGTTTATTATTTTTTTCCGCGTCTTTTAGTGACATAGTATCGTTTTTGCGCAATTGTTTGGCAGTTCTGCCCTAATGGCGCAGAATCGGTTCACACCATATTCTTCAAAAACTCCGATTTTCTTACTACCTCAGTTTTTATTGTTTGGATTATACTTATTCGTCCAAGTGAACGAATAATACCGTTTCCTGATTTTTTAACTTCAGTCAATTGCATTGTGTTGATTTTAATGTCCGGATTTTACCCATTTGTTCGAGTCCAAGTCCGGATTTTATCCACTTGCCTAAGTGCGATACACATAACCGATTGCATTTAGAATCATGCATCCGGACGACGTGATGAATAAAATGATTATAGTCTATTTGATCTGAATCAATGACATCCACATTGCCTTTTCCTACAAGTTCTGTTCAAGCTGTTCCCCTGGTAAGTTTTACTTGCTGATTGCGTTAAGTCCTCGATCATTAATTATTATTCTGAATAAATATGAAATTTTTCTACACGTTCGACGCTGTTTGTTTAGCAAACTCTTTAAATAATACTGTTTACAAGTGCTCCGTAAATATTTATTCGTTATCGTTTCGTTATCAATAGATATGTATGTCTGTATGTGTGTGTGTGTGTTTGTGTTTGTCCAGGCAGTTTTTTGTACAAAAACTCCGATTTTTCGATACAATCGAAAATCGGCTAAAAAGTGCCTATACTTTGTGTACAAAGATGTACGGAGATCGCTCCAAAAATCATTGTAAGCATCAAAATCTTTGTTCCGTACAAAAAAGAAAAAAGTGGTGTGTGTGTGTATGTGTGTTTGAGTCTTTGGTCTTTGTTTGTAGTAATTGAAGCTGCAACTTAGCCGAATCATACATATGCGGCGTTTATTGTAATGTGTAAAAGCATATTGCAAGAATTAGACTTTTATAGTTATAGCCAATATCTGTTCGACCGGCTGAAAATATTAAGAATGCCCTGAAATAGCGTTTTGACAGCTTATTTTACATTGAAAAATTGATCAGGAAAGACCCGGAACAAAGATTTTATTTGAGACAAATTTTGTATGAAATGTAGTGCACTTGATTTGCTCGAATGCCATAAGTCAGAGAAATAGAAAGTAGTTAAATAAATTTAAAAATGAAAGCAGAAAATGTTGTGACTAGAACCACGTTCTTTCGCGAACCAAAAAATGTAAAATTGGTTTTCATAGCGGAAAGTTAGGTTGGAATCTTCTATCGTTTTCTTTTTTAGCAAGAACCCCATAAGCACGGTTGTTTGTGAAAAAATTTTTTTATTAACACAGAATGGCTTACATAAGGACACTAGTTTTTTTATCTATGTACTTCCTGCAGTGTGATATTTAGTTGTCCTCTATCTTGGGAAAAGTTTCACCCTCAGAAAAATTTGCACCTTCCCCCCAGAAATTATTTCTTCCCTTCCCAGGCCTTCCCAGGTAAATTCGTAGAAAAGGTACTGTTTTAAGCGTTTTTAGCCATTTATTTGCTCAAGAGTGTCAAGTTTTGTTGAATTTGTTCGACATTTTTGATTTTTTAAAGAAATTTTTGTATATTTTTATTCTATAGAAAGATAGAGCATCGTCAGAAAAGCCGAAAAACGATGTTTTCGACGCTTATTTAATATTTTTGGGCCCAAGAAGGCACCTTAAAATTTCAACCCCCCCCAGAATTCCCAAGCTGTGCATATCGGGTTGTCCTTATCTGTTTCAATGAGAGCTGTGCTCGACAAATCCACCATGTTATTCTGCAGTCTAGTATTTTGTTTGTGTTGGTGTCAGTGCAATAAGATTTGAATGAATTATAAAATTTATGGTAAATAACAATTGAAAAAATGATAATGCAGTCGCCATACATATATACATACCACATAAGTGAATATGACAACAGTCGTTACTGCGTTTATGAATTGAATGGCAATATAAACACTAATCTAATTCAGCATTAAAAGAAAAAGTGCCAAGTTATCGCAAACTTATTCGTGTTTAAAATCTTCGAACATCAGATGAGGTAAATGCACGTTTTGTTTTAGAGTACACAAAGATTGATTGTGATGCAAATTAATTATTAACTAGTAAATAAAAAAAGGAAACAATGTTTGGAGAGCTTAAGAAATAAGCATCACTAAGCGACTTTCAATCAATCGGGTTCCAAACCGATTAAGTAGTATACTTTTATCGCTTAAAGAAAAACTGTGGAAGATTTTCTAATCAACTGGGATTTACGGGCCGATCATTAATGACAGCAGGGGCGTACGCAGAATTTTTTGGAGGGGGGTCTGAAAATTGGTGATATATTCTGGGATATGTTTGGCGGTAGACAAAATAAAGCGCACTTTTGACGTTTCCGAACATGCTTTAGCCATTAAGCTAATGAAATTCGAACTTTCCGAAAAAAATCCCATTTTCTCTTAATACGATATGAAAAATGACGTTATTTTGGCCGCGCTCGAGCCAAACTTGTTTAAAGTAACGGTCCTAGGGCGCGAAGCGCCAAGGATGCCAATTTTCATTATTTTTCATGCATTATCTTACCCTTCCAAAATTATTTTTAGGCTAAGAGGGGAGGAGCGGCCGCCGCCGCCCCTCCTACTCCCATCAATTAGTCCTTTGAGAAATGTTAGTATTTTTCCTAGCCTTTTACGTTTTCTGTCACATCATTTGTTTAAATTGTTAAGCCGAAGCAAGACGACATCGATGCTCCGTGGTTTCATGGTCATATAAGTCGGGATGACGCCGAAAAGAGATTAAATAATAAGCCCAATGGCGCATTTCTCGTTCGGGAGTCGACTAATTTTCCCGGCGATCACACCTTGTGCCTTGCGTACAATGGAAAGATTGAACATTATAGGTATGTTCTGCATGCTAGTTAATAAGCACAGAACTGCGGGCATGTATCCTAATAATTGAGGCCTTAAGTTCTGTGGAAGTATATTTGTGTTTTTGCATTCGGTGAAGATTTTTCCCGGGTTACAAAGACTTTTCGAGTTCGTCTTTGTACATGTACAACGATTTTTGGGGAACGAAAAAGTAAAAATGTCAAAAATTTCTGGAAATTCCCGCCGGAATTGCCTTTATGAAGGTAAAATTCAATTAGGTTGGAACCTCTAAATTTATTGTTGCTGCTTCAGCATTGACTTTGAAATCCTGGATCAGCCAAAAGATTTTGGTTCTTCGTTCTAATTTGGTCAATTTGACTTTTGCACTGTTATTTTGCTAATAGCATAAATTTACCTAAATTTATGGTAAATAAATACGTCGAAATTGTTTTGTGCAAATTTGACAATTTTTTCGTTTTGTTTGTCTTCGCATAGCTCCAAAATTGACTTAAAAACTAAGAATTTTTACCTTTTTTAGTGTTCAGGATAGTTATAATTTTTTGATGCATTTATTTTTTTTCTTTTTGATTCATTCCATTCTATTTTAATAGTCTATTTATTTTTAAGATTATTTATGTTATTTTAAGTTTATTGACTTTTTGAAAATAATGTCAAAAATCATTAATTAATAAAAAAAACATCTCAAAAGCCTGACGTTGGATCAATTTTACCTAGTTAGTAATTCAAAATCTGAAATTTTTGAATATTCTCCTTTGCTTGTCTTAAAATTAGCTTCAAAATTTAATTGAAGACTTTTATAATTACTAAATTTTTTATCAAAATATTCAATTAATAATAAAATTAAGTTTAATTTAAAATTGACTTCAAGACAATAAGAATTACTATGTACATTTTTTAACGCTTCGCGCCAACCGTCGCAAATTCTGCTTGGAAAGTTACAAATACCAAAAAAATGAAAAAAAGTTTTATTGCAGAATTATGTAAACTTAAAATGAATTATTAAATTAAAATGAATATTTTGAATTGAAAGATTAATGAACTGAAAAACTTTGAATTCATAAATTTCTTTATTTCCCACCGTCAGAATCCTAGAAGTTGGCTATACACTATTAAAAGTCGATCTATTTTTTACTGCACCGAACCCTTTATTATAGAAACCTAAAATTTACATGTACAAAATATACTAAGATCTTGGGACCATCTTCTTAAATGTACATAGGGGCCGTGTACAACAGTAACATTGAATATAAACCGCGTTTTCTTGAGGGCATGAATAAACGTGTCATTTATTGGCAAATTTTCGCTTTTGTGATTTTCATTGCGCAATAATATTGTCCCAGGACAAAGGTCTGAAATAGCAAATGACTTTTTTACGGTTAATAGCAAACGACGGGTTACTGCATACATGTAATGGCTCAAAGGTTTGGACGGGGGTCCCCGGCCATTTTTAGGGCGGCGGTGGAGGTGAATGTCTTTCGATTTTTGGTAAACAGTCTAGTGCTAATAAATAAGTACATACATATGTACATGATTTTCGGGAGTTGGCGGGGTTTCACCTCGCCCCACAAAGTTTTTTTCCCAGGAGTTTTTTCACTCCCCAAGAATTCTCGATTTTTCAAAAAATTCCGGAAAAGTCGAAGAAAAGATGCTGTTTTAAGCGTGTTTAGCTACTTGTTCGCTCAAAAGTGTGTTAACTTATGGCTTCGCGCCATAGTATTATTTCGGACTTTATTTTGTTCAATTTAATTGAATTTTTCTCATTTCGAAATTGTTATGGTTTTATGCTCTGGAAAGATTGAGCATCGTGAGAAACGATGAAAAATTATTCTTTGACGTAAGATTTCACATACCTATGCTGTGCGTGTCTGCTCCTACGTCGTTGTATATTATCATATAGACCGAGTAATTCTTAGCATACGTTAAGGATTATTAAGAGTGCAAATTTCGTGGTGAAAACTGTAGTAAGGATACATACCATGGTTTCCCAAGGTCCAGAGTTGAGGGAGGGGTGAAATCCCTAAATGGGGGACCAGTAAATTGAGTGGTGTATTATTATAAGCCGACACCATTTTTTGTACGAGCTCCTTTGTGCATGTACGAAGGAAGATCTCCGGAAAAGTCATTATATGAGCGAACAATTTTTTGTAGATAATTAAATAGACACATTTTTGCATACTATCAGTGCTTGACCTGCGATCCGCATGCAGTCCTATATGTGATATTTCAACCTGAATTTAGTTGATATTCTCAGCGCGAAGCGCTGAGATTTTTATGAGCTTTTGATGGAACTAACACATAGAACGCGACTGAGAAAGCTAAAATAACTTGTATTACAAAGTCAGAAATATTACACAAATTGTAATATGCTGATTAAATCTTGTAATAAGCACCACTGCGTTAATAAATTCAATGCAACATCAAGATAAATTAGTCAATTATATCTTTGAACGGCAAAAAAGCGCAGTTGTAAAATAGTACTTATTTTTGCATAAAACCTTTAAAAACAGTAGAAATAGATACGAAAGATATTTGAATCTACACAAAGATGCCTAGGTTACACAAAGATCAATTTTGAAGTGTTTAATGCCCCTTCTTGAAACTAAATACAGTATATTCGTGATATTCGGCGCGAAGCGCCGAAAAGTTTTTGGAATTTCCTAAAAATTATTTTGAAAACCTTAAAATTGCTATCACTTTGCCCCAGAAAGCAGTGTTTTTTGTACAAGGTCCGTTTGTTCATGTACAAAGATAGTCCCCAAAAGTCTTTGTACATTTTGTACACACAAATTTTTTGGTACTGTAATATGATACAGTAGCGAGATTAATGCGTAAAAACAGAGTTGTTCTACGTTTGGTAATGTATTTTAGCTAATTTCTAGGTCTCTAAGGGCAAAAATCACTAAAAATCGTCTTAAAATGGCGCGAAGCGCCAAAAAATTGACATTTTACCTTCCGAAATGCAAATTCTGCCATTTTAAAGATATATAGGACACACATTTACTCATCCGAAAATTTTTGCGGATTTTGGACCTTTTTTGCAATTTTCGACTTACCAAAAATCTTTGTACATGTTCAAAGACGGTCCCGGAAAGTCTTTGTACATCGGGAAAAATCTTTGCCGAATGCAAAAAAAATGTGCCAGAAAATATTTTAAAATTGTATAAAGATGGCTCCGAAAATGAATGCACGAGCCAAAATCGATTTTTGGCACAAACCTGCATTTTTTGGCCATTTTTATGTGCCTCTTTTGAGATTTTCGGCCAAAAATAGGTGGTCATTTACCCCCCCTTCCGCCTGCTTAGTAATGGCCGAAAACCATACGTGTAGCAAAGGGCTTTGAGGAATTTCATTACACAAGTTGGAAGTCCTTCCCACACCCCCAAGTCAGAAATTTTTGACCCACCTCCCCCATTTTTGGCGAAAACTTGCGCATTTTGGCTATTTTTATGTCTTTTTGCCACTTTTGGCTAAAAATCGGAGCCCCTTAACACCCCTAAAAATGGCCGAGAAACATATATCTAGCAGGGGGTTTGGGCGATCTCTTACCCGCGCTTATACGCTCCCTACCCCCTTCCAAGTCAGAAAATTTTTGACCACTCTCCCAGTGATTGGACCGAGGGTACTTTTGGACCCTCGGCCTCGGCCTCGGCCGAGGCCGAGGCCGAGGCCGAGGGTAATGCCGAGGGTCAAGCTTATATACCTATACCCATAAATAGTACTCTTAGAATATTTTGTATGCACATGAGCTAGAGAATAATCGTAATGTTAAACACTTTATCGAATGTCAAACAATTCATTTTTATTTTCAATAATAGTAAGATTGAATGTGTGAAGGATTTATTGAATAAAGTCAGCAGCATGAAAGCATACTTAATTTGACAAGTTGCCGTCGATGAAGACTTGGAAAAGTTACATAATCAAAAATATGGCTGAACAAGCACTTTAAAACTTTCATTACTATAAATAAGAAACAGTGTTGAAGAAATAAACGAACAAACGAAATTAGCTAAGTAAAGACAGAACTGTAGCCATTTTTGTGCTCGCTTTTGTAGTAATGCATGTTCAAACACGCTTTTTCAGTCATCCAATTCTGGTGTGGCAGATAATATGACGGAAACTGCACTGTACTTTCCGATCGTAGTTTCCCAGGGTCCAGAGTTGAGGGAAGGGTGAAATCCCAAAATGGGAGACCAGTAAATTAAGTAGTGTCTTTGTATGAGCGAACAAATTTTTGTAGATATATTATATAAATATATTTTTAAACATGCACATTTTTACATACTGCCAGTGTGTGACTTGCAACCGAAAAAAACGCAGTCCTAAACAGTGTTTTTTTGTGCAAGATACCTTTTTACATGTACAAAGATGGTATCCAAAAGTGTCTGAACATTTTGTACATGCAAATTTTTGTGTACTACTATAGCCTGGTACAGTAGCGATTTAGTGTGATAAAAGGGTTTTTCGACCTTTGGTAGTGTATCTTAGCTAACTCCTGGTTTTCTGAATATTTGACATTTTTCGATTCTAAATGCAAATTTTACTATTTTAGAGATATATAGGACAGACAATTACTGATGCGCCGAAAATTTTCGGAAATTTTACACCTTTTTACAGTTTTTGTCTCTCCAAAAATCTTTGTGCATGTACAAAGACGGTCCTGAAAAGATTCTGTATATTATGAAAAATCTTTGCCGAAGACAAAAAACCGTGGTTCTAAATGCGATAATTCGGCTTGAATTTAGTTGATAATATTAGTTCGGCGCGAAGCACCGAAATTTTATCAGCTTTTGATGAAATTTACACATAAAACTCGACTGAGAAAGCTAAAACAACTTGTACTACAAAATCAGAAATATTACAGATATTGTAATATGTCAATTAAATCTTGTAATAAGCACTACTGTGCTTAGAAATCCAATGCAACATCAGGATAAATTAGTCAATTTTATCTTTGAACGGCAAAAAAGTGCAAAGTTATTAAATAGTACTTATTTTGCATGAAATTTTTGAAAATAGTATAAATAGATACAAATGATATTTAAATCTGCATAAAGATGCCTAGATTACACAAAAATTGATTTTGGAGTGTTTATTTCCCCTGCTTCAATTGAAATACAGTATATTAGCGATATTTTGCGCGAAGCGCTGAAAATTTTTGAAATTTCCTAAAATATACTGAAAAACGATATAATTAATATCACGTTGTCCAAGAAAGTATTTCTACATTGTATAAAAATGGCTCCAAGAAAATGCACGAGCCGACATTGATTTTTGGCAAAACCTGCATTTATTGGCCATTTTTAGGTGCGTTTTTGCGATTTTCGGCCGAAAATTCGTGATCATTTACCCCCTCTCCCATAAAAATGGCCGAAAACCACACGTGTAACAGGGGGCTTTGAAATTCCCCACCCACCCAGGGTTGGACGTCCTCCCCACACCCTTCCCTCCAACGTCAGAAAGTTTTTACCCACCCAACCCGTTTTTGGCGAAAATTTGCGCTTTGTTGGCTATTTTTAGGTGCTTTTGCCATTTTTGACATAAAATCAGAGTCGCTAATCCCTCCTCCTTCTAAAAATGGCCAGGGATTCCTACCCGAAATTTCAAGCCGTTACATGTATGCCGAGGAGCCCCTCCCAAAAATTTTGAGCTGTTGCATGCATGTTTTATAGTGATAGTTTGTCTATTCACTCTTGCTTTTCAAAAATACTGTATCACTTCGTGAAATTCTAATAGTTAGCTGCACTTTTGCCATAGTAAAAATTTAGTTCAAAGAATATTCAAAAGGTTTTCACCAAAAATCGTCTGACAGTGACTTGAGTCTTTTACCCTGAGAGGAGGGTAATAACCCTCCCTCACCCTCTTTTGGGAATGTGTGTTTCCGATCCATGTAGCGAGCATGAGAATTAAAACTTAGTCATCATATGAATAATAAATTGGCACTTTGCTGTATGTAACTTGGTGTAACTGGGTACGCGACTAAAACCATAAGAAAAGTCTATAGGTAAAAAATAGCCTCTGTACTGCAGATGCATTCTAAATAGTTAATATTCAACGGATATATTAAACTAATTCAAATTTGATTTTAACCCTCGGCGCCTCGGCACTTTTCAGCTTCGCCCTCGGCGCCGAGGCCGAGGCTCCAAAAAACGCCGAGGCTTGCGGAGGCCTCGGTCCGATCACTGCACTCTCCTCCCATTTTTAGCGAAAACTTGCGCTTTTTGGCTATTTTGAGGTGTTTTTGCTATTTTTGGCCTAAAATTGGAGTCGCTCACCCCCCCCTCTTCTGAAAATGGCCAGGCACACCTTCCCAAAATTCCCGGCTTTTGCATGTATGCCAAGGACCCTCTCTCCTAAAATGTGGAGCTGTTACATGCATGTTTTATTGTGATAATTTGTCCATTTACTCCCGCTTACATTCAAAAATACTGGATCACTTCATGAAATTCTATTAGTTAGTCAAGTGCGTTTTTGCCATAGTAAAAATTAGGTTCAAAAAAATTCAAAAGGTTTTCACCAAAAATCGTCTGACAGTGACTTGAGTCTTGGACCCTGAGGGGGAGGGTATAACCCCTCAACCCCCCTATGGGAATGAGTGATACATGCTCTTATTCATTGTTTGCCGCTGTCTCTTAGTTTGTCGAGTAAGAAGTGAATCTACTATTGGTGGAATAATAGACAGTTAAATGATTTTTTAAGATAGCGGATATCGCTCCTCTCACATTATTAACATTTGCTTGCAAATTATACATTATACATATCTTAAAGTTACCCTTTTTATGTAGGATTGCTCATAAAATGGGTCAATTCACTTGCGACGACGAGGAATTTTTCGGGAATCTTAAGGATTTGATAGAGGTAAGGACGCAGAAATATTCTTGCGACATAAATTGTCCGCAGGGCGAGTAAATGAATTAAAAAGTGCGCTGTGAAGGATGAGTAATTTTTCAATGATTTTATTTTTTATTACTCTTGTAAAACCACAGTTCAATGCCTTTAGCTTCAAAAACTTTCATGCTAAAAAATCAAACCGTGTAAAACGAAAATAAAGCGCAAAATTTAATCTACAAATACTTATGCAACTGTTATATAAAGCGTAGAACATGAAATATCATATGGTTCAATCAAAGACTAAGTTGTCTCTATGGTGAGGCCTAAAAATTGAAATAACGCAAAAAATAGTGTAAGACGAGATATGGGCACACCAGAGCAATAGCCCATCCCAGCCAGGGACGGGCTGAAGCGTCCATTTGGATGGCCGATTTTAAAAAATTTGAGAAAACTGAAAAGTTGATCAAAGTGTTCCCTTTAACCCATATTCAGCCCAACTAGAAAGAAAGAAAGAAAGAAAGAAAGATTTATTCGGTCTACAAAATACACGTACAAATTTAAAATATACGTACACATTACAATACAAATAATAAGGAAAAGGACAAATGTCATATAAATGCATAATTGAAATTCATGTACATATTGCAAACACACGTATTTAATTGTAAAAAAAACGAATAAAGTGATAAAAGAAAGTAGTGTAATGTAAATGTAAGACACGCGGGTACGTACAGGCAATGAATTATAACTGCGCTTAGATACGCCCCTTGAGAAAAATGGATAAATCAAATTGTTTCAATTTCATCGTAAAAATGTTCGAATTAGCTGAGCAGATGATATCATCAGGCAAATAATTCCAGACAGAAATCACACGATTGCAAAATTCAAATTTTCTAACATTTTTGTTTACACGGTTAACGTAAAGTTTGCAAGAATTTACAGCACGATTTGAGTTTACATTAAATGTGAAGAAGTCTTCAACAGGTAACAAATTATCCTTGATTATAGAGCGTGTCATTGATAAATCACTTTGCATTCTACGTAATTCGAGTCTCTCCAAGCCCAATTCCTTTAATCGGGCATCGTAGGAGATAGTTTTATCAGAAAAAAATCGTTTGGTAAATTGTGGACCAACGAACTTTTTTAAATCCATTTTCAGCCCAACTAAGGGGCCAACCAATTTTTGAGAGGCCCTAGCTGGACGCAGGCGCGTACATAGCTGGCCGTCATATTTTGGGGGTGACCAACACCAATTTTGGGGGGACTAAGCCCAAAAAAGCCAAAAATAGCACAAAATAACGTGTAAAAGTCCTATTTTCCGATTTCTCTGAATTGGGTGGGGGGGGTTCGGACCCCCCCATTCCCCCCAGAGCTACGTGCCTGGCTGAACGGGTTGCAGCTTTGGCTATTGCCCCGATATGGATATGGGTGAGACTTACCTCAGAATCATATGTTGTCTGTCACCCCGCTCTAACTGTGTGCAAGAAGTTGTTTTGTAGTCATTTCATGGAAATTAATAGAATCGCAATCATACATGTACACAGGCCCATATCAAGGATTTTATTGCGGAGGGGGGCCCGAAAATTTTGACTTCAGATGTCTCGAAAACCATAAGGAGATGGGCAAAAATTAAGGCATTCTTGAGCGTATCTCAACGAGCTCTATGCAGTGGTGAAGAAAAATAGCACGGAAAATTTTCAGAAATTTCCACTTCATTCTATACTCACATTACAGTCTACAAATCTATCGCTTTAACAATTTACACAACTGATTTCTCATCATTCAAGCGACGAATAATTTCCTCAGCTTCTGTCTATGTAGTCAATCTTGGTGGTTTACAAAGGAAACAATACAGAAAATGAATAATTCGGCGCAGCGCCGGATAGTTCGACGTGTCTTATACGTGTCTGTCTAACTCAAATTTAAGCAGTTTTGGGCGGACTAGAAGGAAATTTTTGAATTTACTTGCTCAAAGGTACGCTAAAATCTGTTTTTGTGGTGTTCTAGACCTACTTTGAGAATTTTTCATTTTTCCCTTTGGGGGAGAGGACTCTTTCGTATTTCAGAAATTCTGCCCCTCCCTAAATACGGGCCTGCATGTACAGCATGGGAACACTGTGGGGTCAGGCCAAAAAATTCTTTTAAAGTGTCCTTTTTGACTAAAAAATGATGGGTGAACGTCAAAAATATTTTTTTTGTTTTTCGTATAATGCTCGTTCTTTCTAGAACATAAAAGCATGAAAAATTTTCGAAAATATTCGAAAAATTGGAGTAAATTGAACAAAATATAGTCAAAAAATGTGTAATGGCGCAGAGCGCCGTAAATTAGGGGATTTTCAGCCAAAAATAGCGAAAAATACTTAAAAAGGCAATCTTTTTAATTTTTACGAAAAATCGACAATTCCGGGGGATCGCGTAGCGGCCATTTCGTGGGATCGCGTAGCGGCCATTTCGTGGGGGGGGGGGTCAGTTGCCATGTTGGGAGAGTCAGCCAACCCCCCCCCACCCCCACCAAGAACACGTATGATAGCATTCTTGACCTCTCGTCTAGCATAACAACGAAACGATGCGCAAACGCCATTCGTAAGTTCTTATTTCCGCTTTGTTGAACATCTTTTCTCGAAAATAATTGTTGTGTTTTAGCAAGAGTTCGTAAATGGAAAGATGTGGTGGCTTTATAAGCTGAATATTGCATTAGTTTAATAAATTTTTTTGAATAAATAAATAGCACGTTGTATAATTCCACAAAAACTTTAATTTTCAACTTAATTCTATCAATTTATCTTGTTTGCGAATGACTAAGCGAGGAGTCGGGGCGTAGCCCATTCCTAGAACGAAGTATCGCCTTTAATTCGCGGTCATTGTGCACGATTGAAGTCACAGCTTCTCAAGGTTAAGCAGAATTCAGGGGGTTAAAACTACGAAATCAGCGACCAGTAAATTAAGGCTTCGGGCCTTTTTTGAAAGTCAAATGCGAAAAATAATCAAAACGTCCTAAGCGAAATATTTTAATTACGGAAACATCCTTTTTTGGAACTTTTTATCCAATTTTGACTCGTTTCGTCCCTTTTATCGGTAAAAATATAATTTATCGAAAATTTTGACTTTTCAGATCGTTTTAATTTTATTCTAGGCATTTAATAGGTAAGAGGAACAAAAATATACTAGTTCAGCGCAAAAGCGCCGAAAAAAATTGCTATCGTCCCCAGAAATCACGCAAAAAATGTTCGATAGGCCAAAATCCTGGCAATGAAATGACCTGATATTGGACCCTGAGGTAAGGGTTATACCCCCTCATTCATTACCTTTGGGAGTGTTTGATTGAAGCATATATGTGACGGCTCGAAATTTAGGGTGGTGGGTCTCCGGCTATTTCAACGGGAGGCAGCGGGGGGGGGGTAAATCACCTCCAATTTTTTGTCCAAAAATTGCCAAAAACACAAAAAACGCTAAAAAATTCAATTTTTTTCAAAAAACCGGAAGGGGTTTGAAATTTTCTGGCTTCGGGGATGGGGAATTGGTAATGGTCGGTTATACTCCATCCAGATTTTTTACCATTTTTTTGCTAAAATATCGCCTTTTTTCTCAGAATCGAACCTAGGATCAGAAGATGCTAGGTCCGAATCCAAGTAACGTGAAAACATTTAGGCAAAAAACGCGATGCTCGAGGAGGAACATGCTCAAAATCCGTAAGGGGTGTATAACCGACTATTACCGGACAACTAACTTTGGGTGGAGTGATCCTCCCATCCTTCTGTCACATTTATGGATTGAAATACATACGTATGTAAGCCTTGCCCGCTATTTAATCAGGCACGTATCTCTGGGGGATGGGGTAGGGGGTTTGGACCCCCTGAAATTCCAGAAAAAATCGGACGGACTTCTTAAACGTTGTTTTGTGCTATTTTTGGCTTTTTTGGGCTTAATTTCTTAAAAACTGGTGTTGGTCCCTCCAAAATAGAACGGCCAGCTACGTGTCTGTATTTAACTCGCAGCATTATTCGTTGGATGCCGATGGCTTATGCCATCATTTAACGTTGGCGGTACCGTGTTACCGTAATCGCAGCAGTGCTAAATGCCACGGTCCAATAATAACTGAGGGCGATGACTGCGCGGACGAGCGTGTAAAGTTTTGGCGTAACGGTATAACATAACGAATTGCGGTGATTTTCGTGACTGTTTGTGATACAACTTATTATTTAAGTTTCAAAGAATTTAACGGTTTTTTATTGTAGATGAAAGAATTATCCAGATAGCACATTTTTTGTTTCTTGATTTTCACATTATTTCTCGAATGGATTCATGAAGACATGTGAAAATCTAAGGGTGAGAAAAAGATCTTGGTAGTTTTTGACATATTTATGTGTGCCGACTACTCCAGTTATGATTCCTAGAAATTTTTTCAATTTCGGTTTATAGGCTACTTTTTGCTTACTATCAAACTTTTTTACGCTCAACTCGAAGTAAGATCTGGGTGTTTAAACTGTACACTCAAGTGAATAGTGTAAAAAAACAGATTTTGGTCCGAGAATTCTCTTCCAACAATTCCACTCATCAGTCGATATAGACTAAATATAAGAGAAATAAAGCATCTTCTAAGAGCTACACGTCGCAGCAAAGTGCATTTTAAAAAACGCAATATTAAGTTATTTATCGTGGTGTAAAGTTCGAAATCAGGGGTATAAAATGCGCGAAAAAAACGTTCTTTCACTATTTTGATTGGCGGAACAGAAGTGTTCTGCATACAAATGTAGTACGATTTTAACGCTACAAACTGAGGAAATCGAATTGCTTTACATTCAATAGGAGGTCAGGTTCAGATTTTTAAAGTTTACAATGGAGTGAATAATGGAAAATATGTTTTCATCAGTTTTTTGTTCGTCACTTCCTCCGTTCTCCGTTTAAAAGTCAGGACAGGTCGTATAAATTGAAAAGAAAGTACCTACTTTCTAAAGGGTACACCTCACAGCAAAAACCGTTTAGTTACATCAATATTCAGCTTTTTCGGCAGTTATAGAGTCGAAGAATTAGCGTACCAAAGGTTATTTCTATCTACTTTTTTCGCCAAATTCTCCGATTAGGAGTCTGAACATAATTCCAAGTAAGTCTAAAAATGAACCAGTAATTAAAGTTGATACGCCAGTTGGGCGCGTTTGTTCACACCTAGCAAAGGTCGACGAAAATTTTCTCATCATTGGTTGTGTCAGGTTTACACTGCAAATTAACTTTAGTTCTAGAGCCTTGCGGAAGCTTAATCTTGTTTACAAAATGCTCTGCGTAACGTCAGAATTACGAAGCTGACTGTTAGTTTTGTCTACACTCGGTAGCTATGTTCAGTTTGCACTATCCATTTGGTTAATATGTAGTTTACACTACAAATTTATCTCACTTTTAGAGCAATGCGAAACGTGAATTTCTTAAAACCACGTTCCGTAAGGTCAGGATTACGAATCTCACCGTATATTTTCTTTACACGTAGTGAGTATGTAGAGCTAAAACTGAGAATTAAATTTAGTTTCAGAGCCTTGCAGAAGCTTATTTTTTCCGAAATGTTCCATGTAACGTCGGGATTACGGAACTGAGCGTAAATGTTCGTTATAGCCAACAATTGCGTAAAGTTAATGTCGAAAATCTTTGGTCTACTTAAATAAGGTAAGGTTTTGTTGTACAAAATAGATAATGCTTATGTTCAGAAGAGATTGTTTTCCGCGTTGTTAGACTGCTGTATTATAGTGGCATATTACCGTATGTGTTTGCTGACTGATTTACCCAAATCATGTTAATTAAAAGTAGAATACAAGCAAAAAAATGCTCCGATGGAACAAAAAAGACGAATATACTTGGGATTGTGGATTGTTGAGATTTCTTGGAAAAAGCAATGTATGCATATGTCTAAAGCCGCGAAATATTCTAAAAATCAGACTTCCTCTAAGCAATGCGAAAATCAGAAGTACGTCATCTGAAAAAAGTATATACCTATATATATATATATATATATATACTATATATATATATATATATATATATCTGGAACGTATACTATATATAAATTATAAATATAACGTGACTTGCATAGTATACGTGATTGATAGATAACTATTTATAAATGTACTAGAATGTGTTTTATCTTGTTATCATGAGAATTTTGATTCAGTAGTTTATTTCAATCTCCCGGCCGAAGAATTGTTATGCTTCGATTGTTTGCGTTTTGCTTGAAGAAAGCCTCATTTTTAGCATATTTCCGCGACTTTAGGCGCGTACAAAGGTAGCTTTATCCTAGTCCCCTCCTTTTGATCCTTAATGAACCATAATCCCAAGTGTATAAGTCTGTCCTTTGTTCCATCGGAGCATTTTTCTTTGCTAGTTAATAATATATTTCCAGTAATTCAATATAGAAAGCGGGTAAAAAGTCCGCAATTATTATGAAATCACTTGCTGCTCAAACTTAAATGCCTTATCGAGAAGAAAGTTTAAAAAAAGGATTAAACCCAGATCAAAGCCTAAGCACAGTACCAGGCGCGGTCGCCAATTGTGTCGGATTCGGTAGAAAAAGGCGGGTATGTCCTTCACTAAAAATTTGGTAGTTTTCAAATGATCTACACTAAAATAATGGACAGGGTACACATCGTTGCATTTACAATGTCATAAGAGCAAAGCTGCAACCATAACTATGCGTAATGTACATAAAGAAGGTAACATAAATGCGAGCTAAGCTTACTCGTAAGAGAGGGTGATGGGGGATCCCGCACCCAGAGTCTGCCGTCCCGTAACCCCCGAGCCAGAAAAGTTTTGTTTCCCCTGATTTTTGAAAAAAATTGAACTTTTGGCCGTTTTTAGCCAAAACTTTGAGCTCATTTACTCCCCCTCCTCCTCTAAAAATGACCTCTCTCCCGAATTTCGAGCCGTTACATGTATGGCTTATAGAAGATTTTTCGATCGTGGCAATGAAAGAAAAAACATTTTCGGAAATGACTCGGTGGCAAATAAATATGAAAATAATGCCTGGACCCGACTATATCAACAGTAAAAAAGAGATTTAAAGACGAATCCTCGAAACCTGAATTGAATGGACTTATGTATGTTCGCTGCAGTCGAATTTTCATTATTTTATTGATAAGGCGATTTATCACATACAAAAACGTTCTCATATATTTACAGAATCGCACTGGTACATTTTATGTATGCATAACATGTAAGATAACACTGTTTCGATAGTGAAAAAACCCGTAACAAATAGACGAAAAGAAGAAAATAACGACTGAAGGAAGACGCACTCTTCCGACGTAAGAATAATGTTTTTAAAGCGTTACGAAAGTCAGTAAATGTCATTATTGTTTTCTTCCCGGCGCGCCGGAAATATTTAAAAATCGTGGGAAAATGGCTAAAATCTTCAAAAAATACACATTATCCTCTGTTGCCTACAACTATGTTTGAAACGACAGGGGCGGCCTCGGCCATCCCTTCACCTCCTCTAAATTCGCGCCTGTAAGCAGTGCGCGCATAGCAGCAGAATTATGGATTTTGGAACCAATGGTCATGCCTGAAGCGTTTTTGATACTTTACACCAATAGAATCCAAAACGTCTTTTACCACATCAATTTGCATAGCGATTGGTAATTCTGCTCAATTATGGGCCTACCAACAAGTGAAACATGTTTCAAAATGGTGGAGCCAACTGCTGGAATTCGGCCTGTCTCTGTCCCAGCTGTGCTTTAAATAACAAATAAACATAATTCTTTTAGAATCATCACAGATATTCGTTCGTTGAACCCAACTCTCACACATTTATCAGCGAATTCACTGCAAAAAATATATGTGAGCAACAAACTATACATTGTACTAAATAAAATATCAAATAATAGGACGAAACAAAGGCGATTGACAGCAAATAAGGCTACGAATAGGAGTACATAAGTGTAAACATAATATTTAGGCACAAAATACAAAATATGCACATATCATCTGTAAAATTTTGGACAAAGTATAGTAGTATTGAATACCTTCGTGTCATTCTCATAGAAAAATTAATTTTTGACAAATATTCAAGCAAAAAGCTTGCCAGTCAACGATTTATACGAATTTCATTCATTAGTGAATAAATCTATGCAAAACACTATCACATTCTAGTCAGTCATACCTGGGCGTGGGGAGTTAGGGAGTATGCAGTATGCACCCCCAGAAACCAGAATAGCCCTCCCCCACCGGAAACCAAAATACCCACCGGAAGCCAAAATAAATTTTTTTTCGCAATTTGTTTTTCGCCGTACCAGCATTTTTAAGACCATTTTTTGACCATTGAAAAAATGTGGCACCCTCAGAACTTTGGTGCGGTCCACCTATGGTCACAGTGCTGAAATCGGAAGCCCTATTCTGATTTTTTTTCATAATTCGCGATTTTTTCCAATACGCCAGAGAATAGGCACACATAAATGTAACGACTTATATTTCCAGTTGGAGGGAAAAGTTAGGCATTTTAGGGGCGATGGGGACGGAGATAATGGCTCCTATTTTTGGCCGAGAAATTCCAAAATCTAAAAATGACCCAAAAGAGTTTTTTCCATAGCTTTGGTCCAAAACTCGAGGGACTGAAAAATCTACAACCTCTGGCGGCTCAGAGGGGAGACCAACTTTGGGCATTATACATGGGCTGCACTCAAAGTCTGGTGGGGGATCAGGATGGGGAAATCACCAAAAATGTTACTAAATATAGAATTCTGTGAGGTCTACCGTAATCTGCATGGGGGGTTTCAACCCCTTAGGGTAAAACCACCTCCAAACCCCATGCCCATGCCCATGTGGGATTGGGATCCCCTACATACTCAGATGCTATAAACGAACAAGAAAAATTACATCAGCTTGATTTGTACGTCGTCATTCGTAAGAGAGTCGCGTTTTTGCCATTCGGGCCCGAAATATTCGCGAAACATATTGGAAGGCAAGAGATTTGACCGGGCCAAGGAGCCGGGGTGTAAACATTGCACGGTGGCCTCGAGTGCCAAGTCTCTCAGCGTACGAATTGTTTTTGATTTGTTCAGGTAAGACACGTGATACGCGTTAACGCATTGCCGACGAGGTCGGCCGGACCGGCTGACCGAACCGACGGCCAAAAAGCCTGCGTTTGACCCTAAAATACAGCGACGTTTGACACGTTTTCTCGAATTTTTTCTCACGAAATTCAGGAAATTGTATACGCTGTATATAATTGGCGGCAACCGAAAGAAGGCAGCGCCTAAATTCGGCAGGGCCCGTCTGGAGAAATATTCCGAAAATTTTCGAAAGTACTAAAAGAGCCCTAAAATTGATTGCGGTCGTACTGTAGGGGCAAAAATACCCTTTTCGGCGTTCTCTATCATATCGGAATAGAAAAGCCGGGAGAAAACGTAAAACTCCTTTCGCACGCTTATCTGCGGCGGCAATCGGATTCTGTAGTCTAATGGGCCAAGCCAAATATTAAAAAACCATGGACAACGCCAAAGATTTCACTCTGGGCGATCTGTCGGCGATGTCTAAACACCCCTACCAGTCCAAACAGCCCTGCCGTTCCAACAGCCTCACCAATAATCCCAACAGCCCCACCGATGCCAGCAGCCCCACCAATGCCAGCAGCCCAACCAAAGCCGCCCAACCAAGAATCCCAACAGCCTTACAGTTCCACCAATCCTAACAGCCCCACCGCCCCAATAGTCCCACCGTCCCAACAATCCCATCAATCGCTTCAATCGCTATTATACAAGAAATGCATTTTAAAGCAGGCGGATGTCCATTAAAAACATAGAAATTATGCAAGTTCCCGTTTAATTGAACAAAATTCAGTGATTAATAATAAGAAATAAATATCATAAAAACATTGTTTTAACATCTAGTTTTTCGGCGAGAAATGTCAACGGGGTAATACCCCGTCACCCAACCTAATTGCATGTATGGTTGAATCCTGTTTTTTTAATATTTACAAACTTTTTTAAGATCATGCTGCGTCTGCATTTTTTCTAAGCTCGTTAAAATGATTTCTAATTAATTGGCTTCTCTTTTGCATGGCGATGAAATACAGGAAAAAACCATGTACATAGTTATACACTTCCGCCGGTGTTATACAAACATTTTCACATAGTGTTTAAGTATTATTTTAACTGCAACTTGTTTTATATAATTAAATAAGGTAATATTGAATTTTCTATGAAAGATTTATTTTCGATTGTTCTTCGACTTCTGTTATTCCATCAAGACCATTCACGAGCGTGGGAGTTTACAATTTCAGAATAACTCCACCTGAAAAACCGGTAGACCGCCAGAATAGGAGTTTTCAGCATTTTTGCGAAATTCGGGATTTGGCCTTATTCGAATCGTCTCGCAAGATTAGATTCCTGACTCAAGAAAAAAATGCAAAATAATCGAATAAAAGAATTTTTTAAACTTTCAAGCGAATCTGCTTCAAAATAGCCAGAAAAGGTAGTTTTGAAGTTATTTCAACATGAGGCTCTGGTGAGGTAAAGTGACTAAGGGGTCTACCACACATTGAGGGATTTCCCTGATTCTCACGAGGGTTTAAACCCCAAACATACCCCTCCTCCACGCTCATGCGTGGTTGGGATAGTGCGACTGTTGGAACGGTGGGACTATTCGAACGGTCAACCTGTTGGAATTGGTGGGGTTGTTGGGATTGGTGGGGCTGTTGGAATTATTGGTGGGGCTGTTGGGACTGGTGGGGCTGTTGGGATTATTAGTGGGACTGTTGGGACAATGGGGCTGTTGGGACTAGTGGGGTTGTTAGGACTAGTGAAGCTGTTGGGACTAGTGGGGCTGTTGGGATTATTGGTGGAGCTGTTGGGGGACGGTGGGGCTGTCGGGGAGAGAAAAATGAAAAAATTCAATAAAAGAAGAAAACGAAGAAAACACCTAGAAATCATGCATCTTCAATCGTTTTTAACGATTTTTTGAATAAAATCTATACATTTTTCCGCGCAAATCATTTTCCGGACTCAATTTCCTTCAATGTGCATCAAATGTTAGGAATTTTTCTCTGTTTTCATATTCTACAGAAAATAGAATTTTCATAAACATCGACAAATGATGTTTAGACGTCAAAACATCGTTTTCAGCCCGGAAAACTCGTTTTTTTCTGGAACGTCCAAAAAACGTCCCAAAAATATATTGGCTGATAAATTAGCTTTATCATTTTTTCAGAAAATTTTGCCAAAAACGCGGAGTCGTTAAAAAATGTGTAAAATTCATTAAAATCGAAGCCAACGTGACCTAAAAACTAATTAAAATAAAACATGATTTATTTCATGAAAAACTGACAAATTTTTTATAAATAAAACTTTTAATACAATAAGGAAATAAAATACCTATTGAAATAATAACAAAGTATTTCATTATTTTTAACAAAATTAATTTTATTACAGCCAAAGCAGCTGTTGGATTCTAGCCGAAATTCGTTTAGTTTAAATTAGTTTATATTTTCTTCTTTAGAATTTTTTGAAATTAGTTTACACTTTACATAAAATATTTCAACAAAACTTTACCTGTGACCCATACGTCTTTGACCGATCCAGCGAGCTGATAATCATTCGCATCGATCGTGACGTCGGTTTTTTTCCATTTTCCGCGATCGTACATCGATAAGCAGGTGGGGTGAGATTTGGGCATCGATGGTTCCTTCCAAAATTCCGGAAACAAATAGGATTTTTGCTCAATTTTGAACACGTGATAACTGCGTTCGGGAATTCGAACCGAATTTAAAAACGTATCGTTCGCCGCGTCGTAAATCGTCACTTCGTTGGATCCTGATAAATGATCAAAAATTCTAAATTAATCGAAGCTAATTTAAGCTTATAAGTTGGAAGCTAATTTTAAGCTGAAATTTTCGAAGCTAATTTTGAGAGCTCAACAATTTCAATCTGTTTCCACACTTCCATACCTCGTTTAAGCTGAGTCTAAGCATTAGAAAAGCTTAGAATTTTGAAGCTAGTTTTAGGCTTGAAAGGTGAAAACAAAGAAACAAATAATAAGCTTAGAACATCGAAGATAATTAAGCCTAAAATCCGGCAGCTAACTATAAGCTTATGAACACGGAGCTAATTTCAACCTTGGAAATTCGGAGCTGCTTTTGAGCCCAAATGTACCTCAGCAGCTAATTTTAAGCTTAAGAAGTACAAGCTAATTCTAAGCTTATACAGCTAATAATAAGCTGCACACCTGAAAGCTAATTTTAAGCTTTGCAATCACAAAGCTAATTTTAGGCTCGAAAACTTTGAAGCTAATTTCGAGCTTATAACCTCGAAGCTAATTTTGAGCCTAGGACACCGAAGTTATCGTTGAAAATGTTAAAAAATAAGAAATCGAAAACAGACAACCATGAAAATAAAAATAGTGAATAGTTGGAAAATATTCGAAATTTCAGAAAAGGATGAAAATATTAAATTTTAGTAAGGCGTAAAAAGTTCAAGAGTTTTGCAAGTCTATAAATTTCGAGCCTTAATCAGCTTACCAATCTGAAACATATAAATCTGCGAACCGTCCACGCTCAAAACGATATAGTAATTGTCCGTCGCGTAGGTCATCATTTCGGTCAATTTGACCTTGCGGCTGACCCCGTCGGTGAGCATACTGTAGAAGGTCAAGAATTGACACCCGTTTTCCGTATCGAAATCTTCCTGAACCAAAACCCAACCAACGCCGCCGGTCAAATGCAATAGCTTCAATTGGCTCTGCTTAGTCAGCGCCTGGTCATCTTTTCCGTCCAATTCGAAAACCTGCGTGCGACAATTGCGTTCCAGATCGATTGTTACGAAAAATCGCCTACAATTCGTCGTCGTCCAAGAATTTGAGCCGGGTGGTCTTTGCGAAATCACTCTGAGAATACGAAATCAAAAAAAAATGTAAACATGCATCAATTTGAATTAAATTCATTCGAAAAATATATTTTTTTATAAAATTGAAGAATTAAAATCAAATATAAAAGTAAAAGTAAAATATAATCACATATAAAATTGGATTTTCATTTCGGACATAATTGCCTTATTTTGCAAAAAAACTTGCAAGATAGGTAATAAGTTTTTACGCCCCTCCCCCCCGACTTTAGGCCAAAAAAACCTTTTTGATGCTTTTCAATGCAATTGTCGTCATTTTTGCTCATAATAGGTGGATGATAATTTATTATCCTTTCATTCTATATTTTGAGACGTCCAGTACCTGCGCCTATATATGCGCGACTTAGCTGGCGAGTTAGGGATCATCCAGAGAGCTATATTGAGTCTAGAATGATTAAACTACTCAATAAATAAGAAAAAATGATTTGAAAAAACTAACTCAAGTCAAAGACGATACTAATCACGTTTGCAAAAAGGCTTTTTTAGTCCTTTTTAGTCAACAATTGCCTCAAATTTTCCTCAAGGAAATTTGTTCTCTGTTCTTTCCGCGGTCACATCCCGGAATTGTAAACAATCGAAAAGTTTGAGAGTTTTTACCCGGAGGACATAACAAAAATCGCAAAAGAATTAAAAAAATCTTTAAAATCCCAATTTTTCTGAAAAATCGACGAAATAATGTTACGTTTTATGCGTTTTTAGCGATGCTTCATTTCAGAAGTGCCGATTTTTTGGCGCTTCGCAACAAAGAGCCACTTTTGAATTGCATAGTTTATAGCTTTATTATCTTTAATTTTTTTGTTAAATTGAATTGCATGAACTTTCTTCAAATTTTTAGGTGTTTTTATCGTCTAGAAAGTGATCGTATCGTCAGAAACGCCGAAAATAGCTTTTTTGACTGGTCGCGTATGATCAGTTTTTTAGCCCAAGAAGCAGTCAAACGCTTCATTCAGACATACGCAGCATGAGATTTCTGGGGAAAGTATTTTCCTTAATTGCCTTTTCTGGGCTTAAAAGACGATAAGTCTGCGTCAGAAACTCCACTTTTAGCTTTTTTGTTAATGCTCTTTCTTTTAAAGCATAAAAAAACGTTTAAAAACTCTAAAAAATAGGAAAAATTGAGTTAATTGAGTCAAATACAGAAAAAGATGAGTACATGACGCAATGCGCCATAATTTTCACACTTTCGAGCCAAAAAACACCCTTCAAACTTTTAAAACAGTACCTTTTCTATGACTTTTCTTGAAAAAATGAAAAATTCTTGGTATCATACATACATGGGCAAGGTACAGGAGGTCAGGAGAAAGAAATCCAGGAATATTCATATAGTAAATTGTGGTCATTGTTTTTGTACGGGGTCCCTTTGTAATAGTACAGAGACCGTTTCCAAAAGTCAATGCATGTAAATGCTGTGCATGTAAATCTGGCTACTATAATATGGTAAAGTGGCACGTTATGTGTGGTAAACTAGGTTTCTTGACCCTTAGTAGCGATGTATAGCCAATTTATCGGGTTTAGCTGTGGAAAATACAAAACTTTATCAATAAGGCGCGAAACGCAGAAAAATTTAATATTTGTATCGTTTTTACGCAGAATTTTCGGTCTTTTTTCAGCCGTACTCAATACTCGTCTTGCAACACCTTTCGTTTTCTCAAAATCGCCTGACAGTGCCTGCTTTTCGGAAAGCTTAGGTAGGAGAAGAGCCCCATCTCACCCCCTATGCTCTGGTATGCGAGGGAGGGAGAGGGGGAAATTTCTGGAGGGGGAGGTGAAAACTTTCATTCTTGGACGAGTACAATCCCCCCACATAGGCAAATGTGCTCCTTACTCTCTAGAATAGATGACGCCAAGAACATCGTCGTCCTGCGACGAACAGTAGGCCAAATCTCTGAGCCTTATTTTCGTCGATTCGCCGATGTTTCGCGAATCGTCGTCGTCTAGCGAGCTCGACGACGACGACGACGGATCGACGGTAAATCTTTTGCAAACGGTCAAATCAACGCCAGTCATGACCGAAATTCGAATCAATTCCAAACGACGTTTTTCCGTCGTCGTCGCCGTCGAATAAAATCGATCGTCGCCCGACGAACATTCGCCGTGATCGCCGTCGCTATCGGAAAAATCACTGACACCGACGCGATCGTCGAGCGACGACGACGGCGACGGAATATCGATTTTGGGCGTCGTTTTGAGACTGGCGCGGCGCGGTTCGCACAGGGCGAACAACGCCTTGCCGAATTTGTCGAAATGTAATATTTTCAATCGTCGGCCCGGGTCGTCGAAAACTCGCGTAGTGGAGTGATCGGCCGCTTTATTCAAATTACTCGATTCGTTTACGGTCATCCTTCTTTTGCGGAATAAGCTGAAAAGTCGTGTAAAATAATGATAAATAAAAAATTGTAAAATACCAAATAATTATAATTTGGTGGACACGGAGCGGTGTTTAACTATTGACTTTTTTATGCTAATCTTTATTATCTTTTTTCGTTTTATTCTATTTTATCTCTCGTTGTTCTATTTACTTTTCATTTATTCATTACACAACGTTCGAAGATTTTCCATTTAATTATCTGTCTATATTTAATCAGATTCTTTATTATATGTATTTATTTTTCATTTATTTTAGGCCTTCTGCAAAAGCGCTTGGAACTGATAAGAACCAAAGGATAAACATTTTTTACGCTATTATAGCATTCGGCTCAAGGGGCTAACCAGAGGACCCCATATGACCGGCCACCCGTCTTAAATGTCTATTCAAAGGTAAAAAGATTTGAAGATTGTCACAATTTTCTACGATTTGATGCGAAATTTCCAGAATTTCATCTTAAGTTTTTACTTTTAAAGAAGTTTACAAGATAGCCTACTCTCTGCACGTGCGACTGCAGAATATACAAAACAAATTAATCTTTGCTGGATTTATCGCAAGTGTCTAGTGTAAATTAAGAAGAAAAAGACAAAACGCGAGTACGGTATATAGTTATATACAATTTGACGATAAAACTGGATACGCGCGAATGGTCGGATATGAACCAGAAGGATCGTAAATCAATTGGCCCGATTTTGGTAATTTTGCACGTGTTTCGAAGTACACAACAAATCACTACTTAATGCAACATTATTTCATAACGCTTTTGAAATCGGGGAACAATATTATATTTCACGCCCCAAAGTAATTAAGCAATTTCATATGTTTCGCAGCGATCGTAACGAGCTAACGAAGTGGCCCAGAACCGATTTTTCGTTCCATTATAAGCCAGTCAATCAGGACAAGTAAATATGATTCAACAAAGTGCACGTTTTTATCACGTGAACGAGCAGCTGGTGTGCGAAAAACGTCAAGCTTACGGCTTACGTTTTGAAACGTGACCTGGCTAAATTCCAAAGTCGCACATAGCATACAAATGACTCAAAGGTAGTTAGTAAAATAAGAAGATACGTATGACAAGTTTTGTGTCCCCTACATATGAGCGCATCAGTGAATTTTCGGGAAATTAGGTGAAGCCGTTTTATTTATCACATTTTTTTGTTTATTTATTACTCCGAGCAAATGCTTTCGGACAGCAGACCAAGCCCGAGTCGATTTCAAGAGAAAACAAATTGAATGAGGTAAAACGATATTTTAAAGTCTTTTTTTGTTGATAAACATTCGTCGTGAGCCAAAAAATTACAGACGTCAGTGAAGCAACGAAAGTTGTTTGTTTTATCCGACAACTGACGCAACTAGGAAGGAATGCTTTCAATCATCAGTTAATGAGTAAAGCTTTATAAGACTATTTTATACCATGCAGCCAAACATGACGCTGAGAGCAAACGTAATCTTTGGATAGGAAAAGGTGGTTAGACCCTATCCTCCCGAAACTGGCTCCGAACCCCCAGAGCTGTCGATTTGCCGAAGAATTAGCAGAAAGTTATCTATTTTAAGCGTTTTTAGCCACCTATTTGCTCGAAAGTGCCAAATTATAGGCGCTTCGGACCAAGATTTCCACGAAATTTTTCGTTTTTATGTTATACAGAGAACTAACATGGTCTAAAACGTCACCCAAAGTTTTTTAAGCTCAAACAGCACTTTTTAAACATTTTTCGAGAATGAACCCCAAAATTCTTATGCTGCACATGTATGGTGGGGAATCTGAACCTAAAATAAGCTGGAGCTTAAGCTCGAGCTCAGTTGAGCGCGACGTCGAACTCAAGCCCGAGCTTAAGCGCGAGCTCGAGCTTAAGCTCGAGCTTAAGCCTGAAATTAATTTTCCGCTTCATTCGCAATTTAATGATGTCAATGAGCGGAAATAGACGAAAAAACTCAAAAAATTTTGTTTTTTGCCCTATAATAATTTTTCGACATTGTTGACCATAGAAAATTTAATGATTCGCCCATAATTTCGTAATCTTTGGAAAAAAAGAAGAAAAAGAAGACTTGAGCGATTGAAGAAGGAATTGGTTAAAGAAGCCAAAGGGCAGGACTGATTGAGAAACCCCTAGGAAACATTCGTTGAAAATAAAACAACGTCTTTCTATCGCATTTAACGGCTAAAAATTAAGGATGAGGCAGCCGACGATTTTGAAGAAAGAGTGTTCTGTTTTTGAACAAGAATAGCAATGAAGCATCTAAAACTGGCCTACATACGTAGCAAGTTTTCGAAATCGATGCGTGAGGAGAGGGTTATAGAATCTGAACCGTTTTGGGATAAGGTTCTGACTTCCCACCATACATGATCTTGGGGGTTCGGGGGGGGGTTTCACCACCCGCAGAACCATTTTTCACCCCCCCGCAAAAAATTTTTCACCCCTCCCAGAATTGGCGATTTTTCAAAAGTTTCCTAAACTTACCTGAAAATTGGTAGAAAAAGTGTCTTTTAAGGGTTTTTGGCTGTCTATTTGCTCAAAATCGCCAAATTTTCGGCGCTTCGCGCCATATATTCATGTTTTAAGCGATATATTGGTCAATTTATTCGACTTTTTTCGAAATTATTCCCATGATTTTATGCTCTAGAAGGATAGAGTATCGTCAGAAACGCCAAAAAACGATGTTTTTTTACGCTTACCGACCATTTTTGAGCCCAAAAAAGGCACTTTAGGTTTTCACCCCCCCCAGAATTCCCATGCTGTGCATGTATGCTTCCCACCGATTTAATTTAGATGGATTTAATTCAGATAGATGGGCCATACGTGTATCGGAGCATACATAGACAAAGCATGCAACTTCATTCAACCCGGTCTCAATGGGGGCCGTGTTGGTATCAATGGGAAGACCTGTCAGTATCAATGTAAATTTTGTAAAATGCTGTACAAATCAAAGAAAAATGATGAAAATACCAAAAAATCACTCAGAAAACTAATCAGTCAATCAACTGTAAAAAATGATGAATCTAGTAAAATACAAGCGAATGGCTTAAAAATCAACTAATTAGCTATCCAATCAACTGTAAAGGACAACCAACAAAAGAATTGGGCAGCCGGTATGAATGGAAAGACCGGTCTTTGTCCATTGTATGATCGGAGGAAATGAAGGCCCCATCCGAAATTAATGGTCCGCCCATCTCACCGAAGCCAGAAAATTTTTGACCACTTCAAATTTTCACGAAAATTAGCTTTTTTGGCAATTTCAGGTGCTTTTTTTAGCCGAAAAACGCAGGTTATTCACCTCTTACCCCCTTGAATGGTCAGGGCCCCATGCTAAATTTCGAGCCATTGCATATTTAGACTGATCTACAATGACAAGGCGACGTTATATACATTATTCTGACAAAAAAGGACAGAAATTTGTTAGACAAAATAGGATAATAGAAAATTTTTACGACAAAAAGCAGGATAAGATGAAAAAGAAAATAATTCAGGTGCTAGTCAAGCAGGACCGCTACGTCATTTGTCACGCAATAATCGTTATCAGAACAGGGCAATAATTTGAAAATCAGACGTGCGAGTAAACGGCGACACTTTATCAAATATAACAATTTTGGGCACCGAATTTCGGCCCACGCCGACCCATTCGAGTATAGTTTGAACTGACGTGAAAAAATGTCGCAAAAGCGTCATTTTATCTTAAAATCAGAACAACCTACGTCACGAGATTCGATCAGACTCAAGAACTGAGGCAATTCATTCCCTCTCTTATCAGTTTCTGTGGTAAATATTGTATAGATACTGTATGATTTCACACGTACGCTTATAAGACATACTCCAGTTTATATAATTTACATTCAGAATTTAACAGGTACCGCACTAATAAAGGTGTACTGTAGCATACACGTAAACTTCAACAGCTTCAAACTTGGCAGGAGTGTAGTCTCGATAGTATGAGATGCTCGTCAGTATCATTTCCTAACTGTGTGAAAAAATTCTTCTTGATCTATAGCTTTCTTCTCAGCTCGCATAGCTCGGGCGCTGAGCGCCGAATTTGTTTAGGATCTTACTTAAATAGTATTGTCTTAACAGCTCGTATAAAAGCGTTAACAAAATTAGTCCTGCCAAATGCAGATTTGCACCATGCTTACTTGACGATAGGCTGAAATTTTAGCGCTCGGTTGGAAGCGCATCGATCAATTTGTCTGATCGATTTAAAACTGACTGACAGGTCTAATAGATGTCATTGCGAGCAGGATACTTACTGTAAACGTGTACAGCAAAATTTTTCAGTTGTATTGACCAACATTCGTTCGTTTGTTTTAATGTTTGTTTCTACAACCGCTGTAAACCATAGCGGTCTACGTACAGTGAGGTGCTAATTATTAGCAGTCATCGCCAATTTGGCAAAATTGCAAAGTTTTCGCGCCAAAAGCTCGACACATACAAGGCTTTATGAACAAAGCCCTTGATTACAGAGATATCTTTCCCATGTCAGAAAATTTGACTATACAAGCTGATCTAACATTAGACCACACTCTTGTGAAGTCTTCAACTATTAATTTAAAATGTTCGCTACAGTATCAGCCGATTGTAGTATGGTACCGTTTTTTATTAAAACGTAGCCTGCATATATATTTGCTACCTTTCTGTCATTTTGATTATAAATTAGACGACAACACAATTATCGTCTATTAATACATATATGCGTGCGATGTTTACGGAACGCAAGCAGAAAAAAATGCGAAACATGCGCAATGCAGAACAATAAATAAAGCATGTTCGGTGAATACAGTACGCATTGCGTGACATTGAGAACTGTATGATTAATACAGAAAAAAGTGATTTAATCAAATTCAGTGCTAAATGGCGACAGTTGTAACGGCATGACCGGTCTATGGTCAGCCCGGGTCTGAAAGGGTCAGCCAAAGTATCAATACAAATGGACCTATTGATGTACAGATCTAATTGCGCTCAAAAAACAACTTTTATTGATAATTTATAGTGGATTTTGAGTACTTTTTACCACCAAAGATGCAAATGACTCACTGGGGGAGGAGGGGGCTACAGCCGGTCTGGGGTAGGGCCGATCGGAAAGCTTAACGCGCATATATGGTCCATTCCAACTTATAATTAGACGAACAAAACATTGCCAAATACACGCAACGAAAAAAACGTCCAGAACAGCTCCAGACTAGCCCAAGCGTCGCTTAAAACACGATGTGCTTATCATGAATAATGTGGCGAGAATGCCAAAGCAGCCGGGGAATTTATAAGAAGTCGGCTAACGCTATCTGCCCAAATTTCGTATTTCGAACACGTCACAAAATAAATAAACCGTCAAGTGTTTTAAAACGATGTTTATTTGACGATTAGTAGTAAGAGTCTAATCTTTCGCCCACTCGAGCCTCTAATCAGCGTTACGATTTTTTTCGTGAAACGGAGCTCAGGTCAGTGATAATAGTTTGGGAGTTTTTATTCAATGACTTGAATAAGCTGAGTCGGAATATATCGAGCCGAAAACCCGAGCACGCAAAAATTGAAGCCCATTAATGGACAAATTGATGGAATATGCATATACGCACTAGCGATTGAAAATTCGAAATATTTCATAAACAAAAAAATCAACAAAGGGGCAAAGTACAATTTGTGCGATGTCTGTGATTTAGGTCGAAAAGCTGAATCAAAAATGTAAACGATTCGGTAGCTGATTATTTCGGCTATAGTCTGTTCCATTCCAAACGGTCCATTTTTGGCTAAAGTCTTATTACTGTAATAGGTCATTCACTGCAAAACTGGCATCTACAATTATGCTTTCGTAACAGGTGTTTGCTTTAAACTCTTCTTGTTGAAGTGTTATGTGTTTTGTTCACCAAGTGGGGCATCTATAGTCTGTTTCATTTAACTTTGAGGATTTCTTTGAATTTAATCCGCATGAATCAGGCTACAAAAGTGGTTTAAACTCTTGATGCAGAAATGCGCTTTGGCAATAGCAAGCGTCTCATCAAAACTCGATATACTGTTGAATATCTAAACTATACTGTTAGTTTGGACCACTTTTGTAGGCACTTTAAATTTTTTCAAAAACCTCAAAGGTAAATGAAACGGACTATAACAGACATGCTGCAACTGCCTAGTCCGCTAAATATTTTCCTACAGTAATAGGCCGTAAAGCGAAAATTGGGCCGTTTGGAATGGAAGAGACTATAGTTATTCATTTTTCAGTAATTTCTACAGATTGGGGCTAATAAAAGGCAAACACAGGGCCGCATTTAAGGAAGGGGGTGGCTGCCCCCATTACCTTGGCCGTAAAAATCTGGAAGATAAGGTAATACGAAAGATGGAAATATCGCATGTCTCTGTCGTAAAATCTTCAAATTTTCAGCGCTTCGCACCGAGTGTAAAATAGTGGACCAAAAGCGACCAAATAACTGACACTTTTTATAGCGTTTTGAGTTAGAAGAAATTTTTTCCGAACAAAGTTTGAATTTTATGATCTTATTAGATTTAGCAGGTCGAAAAACGCCGAAAATGCGGTTTATGCGAGCTATCCCGACGAATTTGTAAGAAAGAGACCAATTTCCGCCACCTCCCATTGGTCGAACCCTGAATGGGTCCGCAAAATTATGGGACAGAGTTCAGAGGGCCTAGACCGAAAATTACGGAGACGGTAGGGTCAAAACGTGATAAGTTTCGACGTCCCTTATTCGAACTCTGTTCATTGCAGGCACGTAGCTGGCCGTCTTATTTTGGGGGACCAACACCAATTTTGGGAGGACTAAGCTCAAAAAGGCCATAAAATGGCACAAAATAATGTTTAAACAGTCCTATTTCTTCCGATTTTTCCGAATAGGGGGGGTTGTGAGCCCCCTCCCCATTCCCCCAGAGACACGTGCCAGATTCATTGACATGGAAAAGTCGCCAAATAAAACCAAAATAATTCAAAAATTCAATTTTGGGGTCTTTAAAGGACTTCAACAATCAATTTTAATTAAATAGTGGGAATTTAGCCATTTTCGGGCGATTTTTAAAGTCAATAAGTATCGATTGCAGACGTCGAAAAATTATATTTTCGTAGCATCATTGTTATTGACCTTAGCGACCTTCGCAAATTTTTGTACCCTTAGACTCCCACAAAATTTCGACCTGGGCCATGTATGTCTATGGGCTTTCAACAATTATGCACCCTCAGATTCCCACTGGAGCCACTCATTATGCGTACAGCGTACAGAATTGGGATTTATCAAGTATTTTCAAAACAAATCGACTGTAAAACTTGCAATAAAAGATTCACGTGGCATTCGTACGTGCAAACTTTAAAAACAGATAAGGGGAGAATCTGGGGAAATAACGATAATCATGATATTCCAGCAAGATTTACTATGCGGGGGAAAAGTAAGTGATAAAGGAAGCAATAGACGCCGGATTAAAATCAGTCGCTCAGACATTAAAACGTGTTACTTGCACTTGCAAAAGTGAATGAAGCCACGACGTGTCACCTTCAACGCGTAAAATAAGCCGACAGACAATCATTATATTAAAAACCAGTTTTATGATGTTCCATGAAATGACCAAGTTCAAGAATAGAAATCACGTGTGTGCCACAGTTCAATACAAAAAGGCGTCATGGTGCGAAAATGTACGAAAATTGAGACAAAAATTCCCTTCAGTTAGCACACACTGCGTATTATTTACGCGTAACAAAATTTCACAAAACTTTAGCTTTGATGCTATGCAGAGAAGCAGAAAGAGACTGCTTACAATACAGCGAGCTTTCTCGACTACCAATTACGATAATGAAGGAAGAAGAAAAAAATCAATAACGAGATAATATCAAGTTTTAATTTTACTTGTGCGTCACATACGAGTAGTCGTACTTTCTAGTTCAATTTTGCAGCATGAGCTTCGTTTGAAAGTACCTAATATTCTCAACGTCATCGAGATACGGCCCTACAATAAATCACGTGACGTAACATTTTAGACTTTGCAATAGAACGCGGGTGAGTGATGGTAATCGGGTGTGACGTTCCCGGATCTCTGGGCGATATTGCAAAAAAGTGAAGTGTAAAAGTGTTTACACAGTGAGCCAGTTATTTAAAATTTGACGCGTCCATGGGTTTTTTAGTGACTGAAAGAAAGACTTGACATGGGAAATGCGCTCAGTTGCAAAACTGTGAGTTATCATTTAAAGTATTTCAAATACATACGGTCGTGGGGAGGATGATGCCACGGAATTGGCTGGTCTGGGGGTCATTCAGAGGCATACGTAGGCAGAAGCCAATTTCTGGGGGTCCGATGGGGCTCAATTGCCAAGATTCAAAAGTAGCACCGAAAATCCAATTCTGTGAGTCTATCGATTTTGAGGGTCCGGCGGATTCTTTGGGGGCTACAGACCCCCAGATCCTTTCGCTTATGTGTAGTCAGAGAGCTATTTCGACCCAAAATATCATCAAAACTGTGTTTTAGAGTAAATTCTAAAAGAAGGTAGGCGTATGTACACTGTGTTGATCCAGAGTTACTTATCAATTTCAAGCATAGAAAGTTTTTATCTTTATTCAAACTTGGACTTTTTTCCTAATTTTTACACAGAAAATTCCACACATTTCCCTTCTGGGAGGTGCAGACCACCAAGTCGTCCAATATGCGTGTTTGCCTGGTTTAGTCTAACCTGTCCAAAGAACCACCACAAAATTTGGTGATTCTCATAATTGGATTTTTGGCAGTTTTCGCGATTTTGCCCCATCAGCAGACCCCTAGAATACGGTTACCTTCAGTAAGATTTCAACTACCTCTGAAAGATGTTATTCGAATCTGTTTGCTTAATATAATTAAGCTCGGAAGAACTTATTGGAGGCTTGGATTCTAAGAAACCAAAAAACGCAAAACCCGCAAAAATTTATTTCCAAAATTAATTCTTTCATTTTTTGCCACTATTTGATGGATTTCTTCTAGTGAAAAACGTCGATAAATGGTGCCGTCGCCAGGGATCGACCGGGTAACCGGGCCCGGTCGGTCTTTAGGCGTCAGGGCCTGATCCCGATTTTTTGCGACCGCGCCCCGGCCCGGGCCTGAATTATTGTTTTATTTAGCTTTTTTGGAGAATACATACTTGTGCGCGCTTTGTTGCTGATTGAGATTAATTCATTCAAAAAATGTAGAAAACATAATTGAAATAAAGCTTAGCAGCAAGTGACCGATTATTTATTTGTAGATTAGATTATATCTTTGTTAATTACTCACTCTCTGTTAATCCTTTTCTATGCATTCTATTTTATTTCCTTAATGATTATTTGTGCCCACTAAACTCATCTCTGCTCAATTAATATTACGTTAATTTCCACCATTTATTTCAGGCATGATATCATAACAAGGTTTCAAATTATTATTAGTTCTAAAAGATTTTACAGCTTTACGAATTATTTTTCAATTAAATTTTAGTCGCATTTCAAAGTATTCGAGCCAAAATCTCAAACCTGCTTTCTTAATTCCTCCCTGATGGTGACTAAACTTGTCGAAGGTTTACGCTCAGCATAACGACGAGCTAGGGTTGAAGGTCATGCTTTTGCCTTAGTTTCAAAAGCTCAATTACTCGCTATTTTTTCATTACGGATAAAAATGTTCGATTGTGATTAAAATGAATACTCTTTTATCAGAGTTACGAACGTTTAAAAAGTTTTTATTTATAAGCAATTAATAATTTCTAATTTCTTATCCTGATATTTTTATTTCTTAATTAACTAATGATCTTAGTTTGCTCCTCATGCTTTTTACTGTAACAATAATGAAATCAGCGAATTTTCTACCCAAAAAGAACAACACTTGGATTGCGTATACAGAACTCTGGGAGTTTAGGGAATCGAAGGCAAAAATGCGTTAATTGAGAAATTTGAAGTAATTTTTATGTCTCAAAGATTTACTTTGATTTTTACATATTCGATCTTATTTATACTTTGAATCAGTCTAAATGGTTTAGTAATTTTTTGAAGCTTCTTTCACTTTTTCCTTGTGGCATGAACTCTCGTCGTGCGCAATATATACGTCAGTTAAGACATTTTATTGAGAATGAATAAATATTTGACTACACAGTAGCAAGAAACTTTTTCAGTTGAGAACGTCTGATCTAGTAAATTGACGTTACAACGAAATATCAACTATGCTCCTAGAGTAAGTAAAACTTAAGAGCCAGAAATTTTCAATTAACAAACTGTGGAGTATGGAATTCAATTTTCTGAGAACCATAAAAAATGCTTATCTACATATATTTTCTAAAACGTCACTGTAATCTGGGAAAAAACGCACAATTTAGCATTACCTAATGCAGAAAGCTTCTTACGATATGAATGAAAAATAGAAAGATTATTTCCAGCCTGAAATATCTTAAAGTAGCATCGTGATAAGCTAAGGCTAAATATTTAATACTCATTCCTTCAGTGCTTAGATAAATACTACATAAATACTTATACATCTGCCTTGTATAGAACTATCTACCATGCTCTTAAGCATTTGCACACATCTAGCATAGTATTCTTATACTTGCATTCTGGTTCCTATGCTTAGCACACATAAGGTCCGGATCCGGTCATTCGCTGGCAGTCGCCCATTTAATATCAATTTGTTCTTTCATCTATTAAACCCTCCATAGCCTCTAATTGGATTCCATCCATCCGCGAATGAGTAGAAGCAAGCCCGTTAGTATATTCCAAACATTTCATTTATTCTTGAATCAACTACATTTTGTGACATTTGTGCAGATATATTTTTTCAGGGGTTTCTCCCAGACTTTTAATTTTTTTAATATTATACGAAGTAGCGAAGTAGCGTTTATATAACAAAATATGGGTTCAATTAAATAATATTTATGCTCGAACGTCACACATTTAAATTCTTGGGGATTAAGTCCTGGTCCCATTTCGGATCAACTGCGGTAAGGTGGTCTGGGATCCATGAATTACTAAAGGTAAAAAAGTAAAAATTATGGAAAGTGCAAAATTGTATAAATCAGCGTTTATATAGCGAAATGGGGGTTAAAGAAAATAATATTCATGCACGAACGTCACACATTCAATTTCTTAGGAATTAACTCTTGGTCCTAGGATCAGCTATGGTCGTAATCACACCTGGGCGTGGGGGATGGAGCTTAGGGGGTGGGGTATGCACCCCCGAGAAACCAAAGTACCCCCCTCTGTAATCAAAATACCCCCCCAGAATTCAATATTTAAAAATTTTTTCGTTTTTTCGCAATTTTTTTATGCCAATGGATAGTGCTTGATGAGAAACGTCGAAAAATGGTGTTTTTTACGCCATATCACCATTTGTAGGGCCATTTTTTACCTTTAAAAAATCTTGCACCCCCCCCAGAACTTTCTTGCTGCCCACGAATGGTCGTAATTGGACATCTAAGGTGGTCTGCCATGAATTACTAAAGGTAAAAAGTACAATTGATGGAAAGTGTAAAAAGCAAGCTGTATCTACGGGCGCAGATGACCGCAAAAACTGCCAAAAATTTAGTTTCAGGGGTCTGCGGGGGTTTCCATATATTCTAGGGGTCCATTCCGTAAGCTCTTTTCACGTCATAGGCAGGCATCAAAGATATCTATCAAAAAATAACGAAAATTCGCGTACTGATAAACAAGCACACAGATAATTTAATGGAACGAATTGTTGAACAACTGAGGCTCAAGCTATAAAAACGTGTGATTAAGTCTAAACAAAAAGGAAGAATAGTTATACTAAGTAGGTAGTGCTACCGTTAAGCTAAAATCGGTCCTGATAATAAAAAAGCGCGTTCACTGATACTGAGTGCTACACATTGTATAATTGGCGGTGACACCTCAAACCCATTGCATTGTATGTACGTCAAATAGTGAACACATCACGCTGATGCTGAGTATATAGTAAAACTAGCGAGTTAGTATCATTTATAGTATTTCAAGCGCCTTAAATTTGTTCTTACTAAATACGTTCGCCGTATTGGAATGCAAAGAAGGCATTTACGCATGCTACCGCTTTTATCACGTGATATTCACGTGAAACAGAGCTCGAGATTATCCGGGAAAAAATTAAATTATATACCCAGCGATCTCGTGCTTTGCGGTCCGTGTCGCAATTTATCAACTGGTTGGTTGCAAAAAACGATAACGAATGTTAAATCGAACTACTCCAGCCGTAGTCCGTACTGCGGCTTTGGAACAGTTGATAATCTCGTCTCGTATTCATGCTATTCACGTGGCATTCACGTCTGCAATATATGACAAAATAACAAAGAAATTTCAGCCCCGGAAAAATGTTTAAAACATTTGTGCTTGATTGCGTGCGTCGATTGGAATATAAAATTAAAATTACTGGGCTATGCAATAAAATTGTAGATTAATTTAGCACCAACAGTACTCGTAAATGAGCTGTGGCTTTGCTTTATTTAATGTCCTTTTTTCGATCATTGCGTTTGTTTGATTCATGTGTTTGTCTTCTGCAGAGTAAACGCATTCGATAAACCTGCCAATCAAAATTTTATTAATTTCAAAGCAGGGCCGTGCTTAGAGGTTTAGCGGCCCTGGGCGAAACTTATTTTGGCGGCCCCCATAATTTTTAAAACTGGTATTGTATGCATCATAATTATCACTTATGTATTTCCTTTACATATGTACCTATATAATCGCAGTTAGCATCTTACTGTAAATTTACTAACAAAATATTGTGCTACATTATTTTTAGTAGGTTAGGTACCGTATGTTTTTTCTCAAATAATTTACCTATTTCGTGAATGATGACGTGCTTTATTACAAAATAACTTGCCTAGCTTTCTGAGCGGCAAACTGGTCAATCAATTGCAAAAAATCTAACGAAGATGATAAATCATTTTCAATTGAAATAATCGCTAGTGCAGTTAGACGAGAATCAGTCATAGTTGACCGCAAATATGTTTTTATTATTTTCAGTTCCGAGAAGGAACGTTCTGCTGAGGCCACAGCAATAGGTATTGTAAGTAAAATTCTGAAGTAAATTATAAGGTTTGGTAAAACATCCTGGAAGCCATTTGATAGATATTTAAGCAGGGGCGGATTTAGGGGGGCGGGGGGCGGCGGCCGCCCCCCTATTGGCCCAAAAAATGCGAAAAATTAAGGATTTTTGAGCGAGTTTTGGCGATTTTCGGGTCAAAACGGCTAATTTTTCCGCCCAAGTCAGGGTTCCGCCCCCTTAGGGGTACCGCCCCCCCTTAGGAAAATCCTAGATCCGCCACTGTATTTAAGAGTAGCTAGTGGCGAAGTTAATTCATTTGGATTTGATCGAGCAAGAACTATTAGCTCTGTGTACATGTCTGGTCCATCAAGATCATCCAGAAAAGCAGCTAACTGTGTGCATGACTTGAGCAATTCATCATCTTCCCATGTTTTTAAAGCTGGTATTCGTGGGTAGTGCTCCATGAGAAACCTTGAAAACGGTATTTCTTAGCCATACTATCATTTTTAAGACCATTTTTTGACCTCTAAAAAACCTTGCACCTACCCCCTCCCGGGATTCTGTTGCTGCCACACATATGCTGCGGGGGTCTTAGGTGGCGCGGTCAAGCATTCCCTGCGGGGTCCGGGACAGAGTCCCTAAAAGTTTTGTAAAAAAGCATTTTAATGTCAAATAATAACGTTAAAATTTTCGCAAAAACGGCCGAATTTCGGTCCTGAATGGAGCCCAAAAACACTTAAAATTGATGAACTCTTACATTGCACAAAACTTCTGAGCTGAAATGCGTTTTTCGACCTCTGCTAATTACATAGCGTAGCAACGGGTCGCTGCCAATAAGATATAGAAAAATGTATAAATTGAAATTTTTGTTCTTACCCTTTTCAGGCCCATTTGTGGCCTTCTTATTAAGAAGATGCAGTTCAGAAAACAGGAAATGCACAAAAACATAAGAAAATTTGGCCATTTCTTTCATTTAAAATAGGATTGTGTCCTTGTAAAGAAAGACAAACAAAGCAAAGAATAGACAAACTGGTACACAATATTTTTCGCACTTTTAGTTTTATGCTCAACAAGCATGCGCACTTTCATTCAATGAACAAATAGTGCATTAAATTCCTAGTGATGTGAAGTGCTAGATTATTTCAGCTGATTCAAGCTTTTAAATTCATTTGATCTATGGCTCGGTGCAAAGCGCCGGAATATTTTGACATTTTAGCCTTTTCGAACTCAATTTTCTGGACACACATTATTGCAACAGAAAAATCAACAATATGTCTGAAAAATGAGAACAAGTATAGCTCAGTCAGCGTTCTCTTAAAAATGCAAGTAAAGATTTTTAACTGACTGTGTTTGCATTAGAACGTCGAAAAATCGATCCTTTTGAACGTATGTATCGAATTATTGTAAGAGGGCCGCCAAAAAATGAATTCTATACGGCATGCACCACAACTTTTTTAGCGGCCCATAATTTTAGCGGCCCATAATTTTAGCGGCCCTGTGCGGCCGCACAGTTCGCACCCCCTAGGCACGGCTAAGTTTCAAAGTACAATTACGATTAAGCAGATTGAGAAAACCAGCAGAGAAAAATGCTCCGATGGAACAAAAAAGACGAATATGCTTCGAATCACGGTTTTTTTCTATTGGGCAATGATTTTTCCCGATGTACAATGACTATTCGGGACCGTCTTTATAGATGTTATAGATGTACAAAGATTTTTGGGAAGACAAATATTACAAAACAGTCTGGAATTTGCAAAAACTTTCGGCGCTTCGCGTCGGAATGAGTAATTGTATGCTCTTTATATCTTTATAATGGCAGAAATTGCATTTCGAAAGGAAAAATGTCAAAATTTTTGGAGCTCCATGCCGTTTTATGACGATTCTTAGTGATTTTTGTTTTTACCAAACTAAAATCGCTACTGTGCCATATTAAAGCACCCAATTGGTTACTATAATATGGTACAGTACAAATTTTAGTGTACAAAATGTAGAAAGTTTTTTGGGGACCATGTTTGTACATGTTCAAACGGACCTTGTACAAAAAACACTGCTCGGGATTACGCAATTAATGATGTAAAAAGAGGGGACCAGGAAAAAGCTTTTATATGTGCTTGAAGTCACAAAACCTGTTAAAAATCAGACTTCCTCTAAACGAAGCAAAAAATCGAATTACATTCTGCGGCCTGCAGATTGAAATAAACTATTGAACTAAAAAACGATTTAAAAAACCAGCAAGTTAGTTATGCAGTCGATATGGGAAAGCATGTGGATGGAGTTGGGTGTAGAGAAAAGTAACAGTCAGAATCGTAATTCTGACGTTAAATGGAACATTTCGAAAAGAATTAAGCTTCCGCAAGGCTCTAAAACGAATGTTAATTTGCAGTGCTATCTTTGCGCAACCCTCTAGTGTAAAGAAGATTATTGTTATATTAAGATCAACATTTGTGAAAAAGTTTAGTCTGCACAATGGTCTGAAGACAAATAAATATTATATGTAAACCGCTTTACATCTTTTTTGGAGTGTACACAAACGCAAACTACAAGCGTATCACGTTTGATTTTTGGTACATTTTTAGACTTGTAACCATGCCCGGACTCATAACCGGAGAAGTTGGCAGAATAAAACAAGACAGAAACACGTTTAACACCCCTATTTTTGACCTAAAATGCTAAATATTAATGAAAATTAACGCAATATCTTGTGACGTGATACCTTAGAAGTACTTTAATTTTATTTTTATTCGACTTATGCTGGCTTCTAAACGGAGAAAGTGGCGAACACAAAAGGGACAAAAACGTATTTTTTCACCATCCACCACATTTGTAAACTTTAAAAATCTGTACCTAAGTAACAATCAAGTGCTAAGATGATCGGTTTGGGCCAATTCGTACCCTTTAAGTTGTAGTACGTTAAGTTTGCGGCAAAGTTCGGTCCCGCAAAATATTTGAGATATTAATCAATCAAACAAAGGGAAGAAAACGTGTTTTTTATTCTATGTTACACCACTGATTTCTAACTTTACACCTTAATATACTAGGTCAATATTTATTTTTTGAACGCAATTTGCTGCCACATATATCCCTTGAAACGTATTTATTTTTATTTCATATAATTTATCCCGTCCTATATCGGAGAAGTTAGCAGAGAAATCTTAGACAAAAGCTGTTTTTTTACACCATCCACTAGTGAGTAAAGTCTGACCAATTGATACTAGAACAAAAGTTTGCTGGCTTAAGCCGTACTACATAATATATCAGAAAAAATTTCTTAGAACTCATAATCGGAGTTGTAGGCACACATCAAGAGGGCAGAAACGCAACCAAAATCTATCTTTGAACGCGCAGAATTTTATGCTCTTTACACTCCCCTGAAGATCTAGTGCGAAATTCAAAAAACAAAAAATGTACCATCTAGAAAATTGCTTCCTCTGCAATTCAAAAACATTAAATTGTTTGAGGCTTAAATATTGAGTTGTTCAGAAGCAGTAGAAAAAACACCAAAACTCGCAACCATGTGTTATAACGTTACGCCAAATCCTTACACGCTCATTACAGACTCAGTACTGAGTGTAAACAACAAAAGCTCCATGGATTTTCTATGATCTTCTTTTAATGAAAGCTGCACCTACCAGATGTGTCTCCTTAAAGCTGTGAGGGGGCATATGTATGTTGGGGTACTAGAGTACCTATATATTATTGGCAAGCGCCAAACGCTTCCTATGATTTTATCCGTCTTGCTCAAAGGGTGTTAAGCAGACAAATATGCGAGGGTGGTTGGAGCAGGATGAAAAAACTGGTCTCATTGAAAACACCACAATATAACAAAAAGAAGTAGGTGGGTAGAATGTAGTAAAATTAGGTAAATGGGAATAGATGTATTAAGCTCTTTGAAAGAAGGTCCACTCGGAAAAATGAGTCAAAATAAAGGCCAAAAATGGATTAATATATGTATATGTACTACATACTTAGAATAGGCTGTACATCTATACATTATCTTCCGAATGCAATAAATTCAATTTGAAGTTTAGGAAATAATTTTTGACACGAATCGACTATGGTCTGCTCCATTTAAACGGCCCATTTTTCGCTTTAGGGCTTATTACTGAAGCAAAATATTTCACGGCTTAGTTAATTGCGGCAGTTTGTTAGATGCGCCACACATGTTAAGCAAAGCACATTAAACATCGATAAAAAGATTTTTAAGCAATCAGCCGCTACGAGAGGCTAATTGAAGAAGCCAATTACTAAAGTGGAAAAACTAATACAATAATAAGACTTTTGAGAAAATGGGCCCTTTGGAATGAAACAGACTATAGGTTTAAAAGCAATAACATTCAACATAACATTTACATGAAGTTTGCTTTCAAAGCGCAAATGGCTTCCTGCATGGCCGTTACGAATAGATTTTGGTTAAGCGCGTAGCGTTGGCAAAAGTACGCAAACAAAAGGACTTTCCGGACTACAGCCCAGGTTTTAGTCCGACCGCTTCGGATCAAGACTATAGTCTGGACCATACGTGGGCAGCAAAAAAATTCTGGGGGTGCAAGATTTTTTGAAAGTCAAAAAATGGTCTTAAAAAATGGTGGCAGGGCGATAGAAACACCATTTTTCGACGTTTCTCATCAAGCACTCACTATCCATTGGCATCAAAAAAATGCGCGAAAAACGAAAAAAATTTTCAAAAATTGAATTTGGGGGGGGGGTATTTTGATTTCTGGGGGGGGGGGTATTTTGGTTTCTGGCGGGGTGCATACCCCCCAAATCTCCCCACGCTCAGGTGTGGTCCGGACCATAGTCCTTAAAAAGAGACCAAGTTTCGAACTAAGTCCTTGATAAAAAACAGTAGGTATTATTTATGCAGGGAAAACATACCCAGACAGAGCTTTTCGTTAAAAAATCAGAGAACAATGCTGGTACCTACTACATGGTGGTATTCACTTTCTAGTGCTTTTCTGTTCAGATCTGATTAAATAGTCAATATATATTTGTGAAAGTTTGTTTGTATGTTTGTATGTTTGTCCGGGGCTGGGTCTCAGCCCCATAGCAGATGGGTGGTTGAAATTTCGGCCCGAGGTCAGCCTACCTATGAGGGGTGTATTAGACATTTTGGAATTTTAACAAACGCACCCATTGGCCCTGATCAGGAAGGAGCGGGGCTTGGCCCCTGTGCTATAAGCCTCCACGATTTCGGGAGATGGCCGTTCTTTTCGGGATTTTTTTAAAAATGGGCCCTATCTTTGTTACACCGTCTCCTATTTTATAGCACACGTATATGTTATAAACAGCTGTAATCCTTTGCTAGAATGAACTAAAATTTTTAAAACATCAAAAATATGGTTTGACCAAAAAAATTTCCCAAAATATCAAAAATATGGGTTTGACCAAAAAAATTTCCAGAACACCCTGAAACATCAAAAATATGATTTTGGCGAAAGAATTTTAAAAACCATTCTGTAACGTCAAAAATATGAATTTGATCAAAAAATGTACCGCGGTGAAGCGGGAGACGTCCCTATGCTTAAGCATGGCCGATATTCGGGACATAGCCGATTTTTTGTCAAATTTCGAAAATCGGAATAAATTCAGTTTACACTATTTAAATCGTATTACGGTACTTTTGCCGCCGTGCATTATAACATAGGATAGACGTAATATAGCCTGCATAATGCTACAAGCTGGGCAATGCTATAAGGTACAATGATGTGATATAAGATACCCTGTCAGTGCCATAACATGCAGGATATAAGATAGAAGATACCCTCATGCTATAACATATGAGTGACATAAAGATTTCACCCTTTGCTACAACGAACAAAAAATTTTTTAAAACATCAAAAATATGGGTTTGATCGAAAAAAAATTCTAGAACATCCCAAATCATCAAAAATATGATTTTAGCTGAAGAATTTTTCAAAACCAATCTGTAACGTCAAAAAATGGATTTGATCAAAAAATGGTTGACAAAAAACATTTTTAAAAAATCAAAAAATCAAATATTGTTTTTACCAACAATTTTTTAGAAATATCGCAAAAAACATCAGAAGTCCCGAAAAATTAAAAAAAAGGACTTCTCAATTCCAAACAGCTATCAGGCCTAAGTTCAGCCCGGGCAGCTCAACTAGTTTCAATAAAAAAGAACTTTACAATCAATGAATACATACATGGATATATATATATATATATATATATATATATATATATATATATATATATATATATATATATATATATATATATATATATATATATATAGTATAGGTGCTACTATAAATACATTTTGTAACGAACTTTACTCAGTGGCCAAACAGTTCAGTTATAGTTCAAAAAAATTTTCTATACGCTCATCGCTTATAATTGTGACGGTTTTTATCTAAAAACACACTTGCACAACTAAGCACGCGTTCACATCATGGTGCCGACGTTGCGAATAAAGGATAGCTCAACGTGGAAGAAGTTAAAACTTTTGTCCGGCAAGTCGGACCATACGTGGGCAGCACCAAAATTCTGGGGGTGCAAGACTTTTCCAAGGTAAAAGAATGGCTTTAAAAATTGTGGTATGGCGAAAAAACACCATTTTTATCGTTTCTCATCGAGCACAATCCGTTTTCATCAAGAAATTGCGGAAAAAATTTTTAAAAATTGAATTCTAGGGGGGGGGCATTCTGATTTTGATTTCGGGGGGGGGGCGGGGTATTTTGATTTCTCGCGGGGGGGGGTTGCATACCTCCACGCCCAGCTGTGGGTCGGACTAACCAGACTTAGTCCGCTAAAAAAGGAATAGTCCATTTCCGGACTAACGGGCTAGAAAAAGACTATGACTATAGTCCAAAGACCACAAGACTTAGTCCGACTATAGTCCTTGCTAGTTCCTGGTCAGACATATGCCAACGCTATTTGCGCGTTACGTGTGCATAGATGGGCGGCACCAAAGTTCGGGGGGGGTGGTACAAGATTTTTTGAAAGGTCAAAAAACGGCCTCAAAAATGATGGTATGACGAAAAAACCACCATTTTCAGCGTTTATTATGGAGCACTATCCATTGGCATCAAAAACTGCGAAAAAACACAAAAAAAATTAAATTGAATTCTGGGGTTATTTTGGTTTCTGGGGAGGTATTTTGGTTTCTGGGGGTGCATACCTCCCACGCCCAGGTATGGTTACGTGGCCTCAGGCAACCTGAGTTTTCACCACTTTACACTCAGTAATCTAAAAACTTTTATCTTGACTTAGTAACAAAAAATCTGTCAATCAACAAATACCGATTCAGATAACGTCGTTATATATTTTCAAATAACGACGTTAGCTCACGGCAATGGCTGGCGCCCAAAGATAACGCCTTAGTCGTTAACAAGCCTAAAAATGCTTCGTGAACAAAGAAAATCGTTGAACAAAGTTTAAAAGTTAGTAGTTTTGTGCATGCCACCTATGATAACTTTAGGGGGCTTCTTTTTGATTTCTTTCGCAAAAATTAGGCTACAAAAGTGGTTTAAAATTTAAATACAGTAATGCGGCGTAACAATGGTGTACTATTCTGTAGGACTCAATATTCTGTATAATATCGTATTGTGACGTACACATGACAGCTGCTAACTTAAGCAACAGCCGTCGCTGATTGCCACAGGAATTATTCCGTTCTCTTTAAAGGGAGAGACAAATTTCCAGCAATGAACCGGTTCTCGCTCGGTGGTTTATGCGCTTAGTTGAGGAGTCAGCGCTGATAAAGGCTGTTGGGTTCGTCCCATAGCACCGGCTTTGTCCTCACGTAGACAGCTCAGTTCGAGCTGGTGACACCCGAATCTACACTCCTGGTTTAGTGGATGAAGTATTATTGATTATTAACTCCTGGAAATGGAGGCTATATCACATTATGTTATATGACCCACACCAGGCATCCGTTGTTACAGTATTTATTGATCCAGTTTAAAACACTTTTTTAGTCGCTTTAAAGTCTTTCAAAACCTGAAAGCTTAATGAAACGGACTATAGGACATTTCTATAATTTGTTTGCACGATCGAGTGCTTCTCATGGGGCAAATCTCAATATATTTACGGTAAATAGGTAACAAGCATACCTACGCGTGAAGGGTATGCAATGCACTCTTAGAAACCAAAATACTCAAGAATTAAATTTTTGAATATTTTGTTCTTATTTTTTGACGCCAGTGGATAGTGCTCGATGAAAACGTTCAAAAATAATATTCTCGCCGCCATACCTCCATTTTATGGCCATTTTTTGACCTTTAAAAATCTTGTACCCCCGAATTTCGGTGCCGCCCACCTACGGTAACAAGCCGTCTGTAGGTAGAGCGTCCATCATGCTGAACATAGAAAACCCACTACTTATATTCGTGAATTTTCAGCTTTTAGCAAGTTTCTGCCATATTGAGTCGATCGTTTACCGTAGATAGTTCAACAAGGAATTACTTTGGGAATAATTTAATTAATTTAATTTAATATCGGTCAATTAGTCCACTTTCTCGTGTTGCCTCACAGACATAATTTCCAGTTTATTGGTTTAAAGTAAATCTGTGGTCAGTTTACACTTGTTTTAGTTGGACATTGCGATAATAGGGAAGCGAAGTTTACTTGCCAATAACTACAGTAACCCTTATACATGTACTGTACAAAAAAGGACAAACTTCAGTCAGGCGCGGATTCAGAGGGGACGCGAGGGGGGGTGCCACTGTCGTCAAAAAGTTGTTGGGCGCAATAGAGAATAATGTATATTTTTGATGATCTCAGCCATTTTTGTCACGATTTTTCAAATGTTTTTGGCGCATCGCGCCGGGTATACTTATTAAGGCATTTACTGACTTTCTGGGCGTTCTAAAAATCTATTTTCATGTCAGCAGAGCAGTTTACGCGAAGAACAAGCGATATTTTAATTTTTATAATTTCTCCAGTATTTTTTCCATGCGTTCTGCCGATTTTTGCACTAATTTCGCACGTTTTTCATCGGAAACTTTCTAAACTTTTTAACTTTTTTGGATCCTAAATGATTCTGTCTACCAAAAGACGGAAAACCCGATACTTTACGCGTAATGAACAGGTTTTTGGACCATTTTTGGTACTTTAGTGAAATTTGGGATTCTGCCCGCAGTAAAAAAATTATGAATCCGCCACCATAGGTGGGCGGCACAAAAGTTCTAAAGGGGTGCAAGATTTTTTCAAAGGTCGAAAAATGGCCTTAAAGATGGCGGTATGGCGAAAAAACACCATTTACAACTTTTCTCATCGAGCACTATATATTGGCATCGAAAAATTGAGAAAAAAACAAAAAAAATACAGAATTGAATTATGGGGGGGGGTATTTTGGTTTTTTTTGAAGGAGGGGGCATAGCCCCAAACCCAGGTGGGTCCGCCACTGACTACAATTGGACTTCAATGGCTAATCAAACGTTTCGTGTATTCCTTGGCTTGTCAAAGGTCAGTCTATTCGGTGCAGTGAGTCGAACGGTCACCACGCCGGAACCCGTGCTCGTTCTTATTGTAGTTGCCTTAGCCTGCTGCTGCTGCTGCTGCGGTTGTAAGTTGCTTGCCGTCGATTGCACGACAACTTCTTGGCCAACGTTTATGCTTGCGGCCGGTTTGTGGCCTTGCGGTTGCTGTTGCGGCTTGTTTACACTAATCTGCACCAGTTGGGAAGGACGCTGGACCACTGTAGATTGCTGCGACGACGCGGCGGTACTGGGCCACGCCTGGTTTACTGTAGTCGCGGCGGAATGTTGGTGTAAAGTAGGCGAGCTTACTGTAATCGCGGCGGAATGCTGGTGTAAAGTGTCGGATGCGCCGCGCTGGGTCTGCGCCTGAAATAGCAATTGACGTACCGTGCACCGCTTGTTACCGACGGCTACATTGCCGCTCGCGCTTGTAGTGGGCGGGTTACTGTACTGCGCTTTCAGAAATTGCAGTTGAGCGGGCGACAATTGCAGCTGTACGGGAATGTGCTGTACAGAACCATCCGGACCGATCACCTGAATTTATTTACTGAATTCAGATCTAAGCCGAATCGCACGGTTTAAAGTCCAAGTGTAAAGTTAAGTATATATATATATATATATATATATATATATATATATATATATATATATATATATATATATATTACGTTGTAAACGTAAATTAAATTCGTATAACCCGAGTAGGACACTTTAAAGTCAAGGTGTAACGTGTAAAAGTTAAGCAATACGGAGTTTAGCTTAACTATATTACGTGTAAACAAAGAACGAAAATAAGTTAGACTGAGCTGAGACGTTTACCGATAACGAATTACAACCCGAATCGCACGGTTTGAAGTCGAAGTGTAAAGCTCAAATTTCGAGAGATACGAAGTTTGGGTTAAATTATAAAGGTGTAAACAAAAAATATAAAAGGATAAAGCGCTTTCCAACAACGAATGTACATAAAGGAGACGAGCGAAGTCGGATAATTTAAAAAATTCGGTAAGCCGCCAGCACTTTACACTGTACGAGTACAATGGGAAAAGAAGGATTAAATTTTTTAAAATTAAATTATATAATGAAATTCCCTTGTTTTCGATCATTTTCTTTGATTTTCAACGACATTTTACTGCGGACAACATACATTTGAGAAATTTCAAAGTGACTGAATTAAATTATATAAATGACGCAAGGTAATATTTGAATTGACTGAATTTATACTCTGCTACCACCCATGGGCGGGAGGGGAGGTTCGAAGGTTTCATACCTTCTCCACGAGAATCTGATATATCCCAAAAATCATAAAACCCACAGAATCAAATTTTCGGCATGTTTCTTTCGGGGTTTTCGCCGGTTTTACACTAACCAGACCACCCAAATTCGGCTGCTCCCATATATGATCATACATGCACAGCATGGGAATTCTGGGGGGGTGATGAAGAGCTAAAGTGCCTTTTTTGGGCCCAAAAATGGTCGGTACGCGTTAAGAAACATCGTTTTTGGCGTTTCTGACGATACTTTATCCTTCTAGAACATAAAATCATGAAAAAAACTTCTGAAAAAAGTCGAATAAATTGACCAATATATCGCTTAAAACATGAATATATGGCGCGAAGCGCCGAAAATTTGGCGATTTTGCGCAAATAGATAGCCAAAAACCATTAAAAAGACACTTTTTCTACCAATTTTCAGGTAAGTTTAGGAAACTTTTGAAAAAATCGCCAATTCTGGGGGGTGAAAAATTTTTTGCGGGGGGTGAAAAATGATTCTGCGGAGGGTGAAAACTCCCCAAGATCATGTATGATGATCACTAATCAACCACGACGTAATTACCCTATATACTTATACATAAATATGTTACAGAGAATCTGATGTGAACCATACAGTGTTGCAAAGTTTGTGATATTTTGATGATGTGATTTTGATTTTGTGATTATGAAATTAAATTAAAAAATTGAAATAAAAAAATTAAATTGACAAAAAAATAAATTTTGTGATCTTCCACTATACAGAAACGAAATTTCTGATAAAGTCTTTTGTGATTTTATATTTTGTTCAATTTACTCCATTTTGTCATAGGTTATCGATGTTTTTATGTTCTAGAAAAGAAGGACGTCGTCAGAAACCGAGAAAAATTGGTATTTTTGACTCATAACCAGGGTTGCATTCAGGGGGAGGCGGGAAGGCGCCCCGGGAATATAAAATAATTTTTGAAACACAAAAGGGTCCCCTAAGGGCAAAAAAAGAAAAATTCTCAAAGTAAGTCTAAAACACCACCAAAACAGGTTTTCAGCGTACTTTTGAGATAGTAAACTGGGAATTTTTCGACGCTCCGCGCCGGATTTATCGCTGACTACCATATGGGCAGCCCCAAAATTATGGGGTGGGGGATGCAAGATGTTTCAAAGGTCAAAAAAATGGTCTAAAGGATAGTGGTATAGCGAAAAAACACCATTTTTCAACGTTTCTCATCGACCACTTTCCATTGGCATGGCATCGAAAAATTGCGGAAAAAACAGAACGAAAACTTCGATAATCGAATACTGGGGGATACTTTGGTTTCTAGGGATATTCGAACTACTGGGGAGTTGCATACCCCACGTGTGCTGACCATACCTGGGCGTGGACCGAGTTAGGGGACGCAACCCCCAGAAACCAAAATACCCCCCAGAATTCAATTTTTTAAATTTCATTTTGTTTTTTTTCGCAATTTTTTTGATGCCAATGGATAGTGCTCGATGAGAAACGTTGAAAAATGGTGTTTTTTCGTCATACCACCATTTTTGAGGCCATTTTTTGACGTTTGAAAAAATCATGCAACTCCAAAAACATTGGTGCCGCCCACCTATGTTGCTGACTACCACCCCCTCCTAAAAATTTCATTTGACGCTTGTGTCCTACTTTATTATTCGTTAAGAAAGTTAACAGGGCGAGATACGAAATTTGTGTTTTAACTCACCCCGTAGGTGCATGTTCGTAATTTTTATAATTGTAAACCATAGGTGCACAGGGTCAGGGTCGGCTGCGGCGGGAGGCTAGATCCCAAAAATCCAAAACACTCAATTTGACGTTCACGATTTTATTTGCTGTTTTAATGATCAAAATGGTCAAAATAGCCTAAAAACTTTTTTCGTGGTAATATCGCGCTTGAAAAGCATTTTTAGTAAATTTTTATCACATTGCATCACTTTTACCACTAAAAAATGCAAAACTTTACCAATTTCGGGCCCTTTTTGAGTAAAAAGTACTTAGAAGCACTCGAATTGGCGCGAAGCGCAGGAAAAATTTTGACGTTTTTACTGCTTTTGACTTCAAAAATGATGCGAAAAAACGTTCCATCAGCTCAAAAATCGCCGGACAGTACCTGTCCGGCTGACCCTTCAGGGGGTGATAGCCCCTCACAATACATGCACAGCATGGGAATTCTGGGGGTTAAAAACCTAAAGTGCCTTTTTTGGGCCCAAAATGGCCGGTACGCCGTTAAAAAACATCGTTTTTTGGCGTTTCTGACGATACTCTATCCTTCTGGAGCATGAAATCATGAAAAAAATTTCGAAAAAAATCGAATAAATTGACCAATATATCGCTTAAAACATGAATATATGGCGCGAAGCGCCGAAAGTTTGGCGATTTTGAGCAAATAGATAGCCAAAAACCATTAAAAAGACACTTTTTCTACCAATTTTCAGGTAAGTTTAGGGAAACTTTTGAAAAATCGCCAATTCTGGGGGAGGGGGTGGAAAATTTTTTGCGGGGGGTGAGAAATGATTCTGCGGACGGGGGTGAAAACCCCCAAACCCCCAAGATCATTCATGCCCCTCACCCCCTATGTGCATGTGCATATGTCGTAAACAGTAGGAAAATTCAGAATTACGAGGAAAGATTTGATGACAGTTTAAAGTGCATTTTTTAAACGAGTTGATTGATTTGAAAATTTTGATAAAATATGTGCATATCAGAAAACTGCTCCCGTCACTCGCTTAAAATCATAATTTATCAAGATCCAAAGTTGAGGGAGGGTCAAAATCCCCAAGTTTGGGAGCAGCAAACTTAGAATATGGGCCTTTTTTTGCAATTCAAAAGCGAAAATCATGATCCTGGAAGTTTCAACCCCCCCCCGCAGAAAATCAGGCACGTAGTTGGCCGTCGTATTTTTGAAGGGACCAACACCACTTTTTGGGGAACAAGCCCAAAAAGGCCAGAAATAGCACAAAATAACGTTTAAAAAGTCATATTTTTCCCATTTTTTTGAATTTTGGGGTGTTCGAAGCCCCCCATTCCCCCCAGGGATACCTGCCTGCAGAAAATTTTTCACAAACCAGAATTTGCTATTTTCCAAAGGTTTCCAGTGGAACTCGTTGAAATGGTACTGTTTTGAGCGTTTTTAGCTATCTCTTCGCTCAGAAGTGTCCAATTTTCTGCGCTTCGCGCCCTGTACTATTTTTTGACTGTTTTTGAACAATTTATCCTATTTCACATATTTTTCTTCACAATTTTTTCATGCTTTTATGCTTTAGCATCGCCAGAAACGTCAAAAGACGATGTTTTTGATGCGTACCCGCCATTTTTGAGCCAAAAAACATTTCTAAATTTCACCCATCCACAGAATTCTCATGCTGTGCATGTCTGGGAAAACCATACAAGATATTTGGGGTCCGGGGGGTGTTTTTCATCCCCAGGATAGTGATCACCATAGGTGGGCAGCACCAAAATTCTGGACGGGAGGGGAGCATTTTTAAAGATCAAAAAATGGTCTTAAAAATAGCGGTATGACGAAAAAACACCATTTTTTAATGTTTCTCATCGAGCACTATCCATTGGCATAAAAAATTGCGAAAAAACAATAAAAAATCCAAAAATCGAATTCTGGTTTCTGGGGGGGTATTCGGCAATCTGAAGGGGTATACCACCCAACGCCCACGTGTGATATTCCACCCCCAAATTCTGAATTTTATAAGAAAAATCGTTGAAACGCTGCTACTCTCAGCGTTTTGAGCGATCTTTTGTTTGAAGAATAGCAAATATTCAATTTACTCCATCTTTTTCAAATTTGTTTCGAAATTTTTCAACGTGCGTCAAAAAGCCAAAAGCCAAAATGACATTTTTGAAGCAAAATCGTCGTTTTTCGAGTCCGAAAATGCAAAAAACGAAAAAAATTTGGGAGGGTGTCGAAAACGTTTTTGCGGGTCAAATCCCCCAATAATTATTTCAGATATAGAACCGAGCAAGAGTTTAGCATATGCGGCGAATTAACATTTTTTGTGTTTTTAATACTCGTCCTTTTTGTTTCCGGAAAAATTTTCATCTTCTCTTTTCCCTATACATGCGGATCTAGTATTTTCCTAAGGGGGGGGGCGGAACCCTGACTTGGGCGGAAAAATTAGCCGTTTTAACACGGAAATCGCTCAAAATCGCTCAAAAATGCTTAATTTTGCGCACTATTTTTGGCCAATGGGGGGGGGGCGGCCGCCCCCCCTAAATCCACCCCTGTATACATGCTTTTATTTTTAATTCATTTTACTCGAGAAAAATCGATCGACCGAAAACTAACTTTTTTAAAAACGAAAGCTGACTAATTAGATAAACTATTATTATATGCTTATAATTAAAACCTTACATGCACACAACGAAAAGTTCTGGGAGGGGGGGGTGAGCCAAGTTTCCTGAGGGGGGGCGGGTGAATGAGCAATTGATTTTGTTATTTCATGTCAAATTCTGATACTTAATTCGCCGTATTCCACCCTCCCTGAATATTTGTGGAGGCACGTAGCTGGCCGTCCTAATTTTTGGGGATGGGGCAACACCAAATTTTGGGGGGGGAAACTAAGCCCAAAAAGGCCAAAATAACGCAAAATAACGTTTAAAAAGTCATATTTTTCCGATTTTTCTGAATTTTGGGTGGGTCCGAACCACCTCAACCACCCCCCACAGATAGATGCCTGTGTTTGTGACCAAATTTGCATAGAGACAAACGAGAAAAAAGTCGAATGAATGTCCTGTAGCACAACAAATACCCAAAATTATGATAGAAAAGTGTCTGGATGAATGAATTGAATAGTCTCCACTTAAAAAAATTGTCTACATATATAAACTCGAAATTAAACAATAGTTTTTGACCAAAATGGCCCGAGGGGCAGTAGCGGATCCAGGATTTTCCTAAGGGGGGGCGGTAGCCCTAAGGGGGGCGGAACCCTGACTTGGGCGGAAAAATTGACCGTTTTGACCAGAAAATCGCTAAAAATCGCTCAAAAATCCTTAATTTTGCGCACTATTTTGGGCAAATGGCCTCCCCCTAAATTCGCCCCTGCCGAGGGGTGTAAGCTTATCAAAAGTCGTGCAAGATGAATAACCCCATTCATACCCCCAGTGCGCACGTGCGATTAATACATTCAATTTATTTTCATCAATTTCTTATTGTTCAAAAACTTTTATCATTTTTATTTTCGTCTATTCTTTCTTTATTTCTATTTTTGAATATAATTATTGTTTTATGTATATACTGACTTTTGACTGAGGTTTTTTTTATTTTCCACCATAATTATTCTTAGATTTTCGTGTTTTTCTGTTCTTCTTTTAGACTATTTTCAAGCCATGCGGATCCAGGATTTTCCCAAGGGGGGGGGGGGCAGTACCTCTAAGGGGGGGGGGGGCGGAACCCTGACTTGGGCGGAAAAATTAGCCGTTTTAACCCGAAAATCGCTAAAAATCGCTCAAAAATCATTAATTTTGCGCACTATCTTGGGCCAATCCCCGCTCCCCCTAAATCCGCCCCTGTTTTCAAGTTGATCAGGCCTCAATTCGCGGCGGCCCTCTGATAATAACGGCGTGAGGATATCGTTCACATTTAAATCAGCTTATATCCTAAATTGGTACAGTTATGTATTATTTTATTTATTTATCATTTTTATTTTTTTCGTTTATTTATATATTTATGTAATTTATTTATTTTTACGTGTTTTAAAAATTATCCACATTTAAATAAAATGAAAATGCTACTGATTAAAGTAATACATTTGCAGGGTAATAATTCGGTCAAAAATCTAAAGAAATGGTAGTTTTTTCGTCATTATCGCCTGGCGCGAATTTTGGCTAGGCTTTGAAAGAAAGTTATGAACCAATTCGGCAATAATAGGCGGCGTGCATGTAGATTTACGTAACAGACTCCGGGATGATGCAAATTCCATACGCAAGCATTAAAACGACGAATTGGCACTTTACACTTTAGTGTACTACTTTACACTTTAAACTGTTCAATGATCAAATACTTTACACTTTAAACTGTTGAATGATCAAATAGTTTACACTTTAAACTGTTGCATGATCAAATAGTTTACACTTTAAACTGTTGAATGATCAAATATTTTAAGCTTTAAACTGTTGAATGATCAAATACTTTACACTTTAAACTGTTGAATGATCGTAGCGACCGGCGAGAGTGCTAAGAATTATCGCTAATGATTATTAGCAATAATTATTATAGGAATGCGCATAAAATCGCTGTGAAATCGGCGCATTTGAAAATCTTGTAATCCTAAAAAACGCGCTAGCATATCATAGATCGTACATCGCGAATAATGTAACATAAAAAAATTGAACTCAATCCCGACAAAATCGAAAAATATGTAAAATAAATGAAAATGTCGATAAATTATGGTGTAAACAACAACAAAACGTGGCCCACCTGCTGAAAAACTTGCGGCGCTTGTTCGTCGGAACTAGTTTGGGCGGTGGAAATAACGGCGCTCGAATTCGATTGGACGCTTTGCGGGCCAATGAGCGGAGGGGGCGGGGCTTGCGGCGCGCTCGCCTGCTGCGATTGGACGCGCTGCGAACTCTGCTGCTGAACCAATTGCAATTGGCCGTTCTGGCCGGCTATCAATTGAATGGGTTGCCCAATGGGCGTGGCTTGCACGACTTGGCCGTTTTGCATCTGAATCGTAGACGGGGCGTGCTGTTGTTGTTGTACCTACGCAACAAATACCGCAGGGCTTACCGTATCATCCAAACAAATAGCGCGCGGTTAAGGATTCGCCATCGCGCACTTTACACTACTTTGAAATTTGAAATTTTTTCTATTTTAAATTATTTATATAATTTAAAATTTACAATTTTTTTTGAACATTTTTTGCATAAAAATACAGAACACCCTAGCTCCATATAAGGCGCCTAAATACGAGTGTAAAGTACGCATTACCGCATTCGATCTTTGATTCGAATGATTCTGTCCGACTAGCGTCATTATCTGGTTGATCAGCTGCTGACTCCCGTTCAAGACAGTCACTGCGTTACTACTTTGATTAGCATTCGAGCTCGAAGCGCCGTTAGACTAAAATACAGTATAATGACGACTTTGCAACGCGCGGACTGGGATACAGTACAACCACTTTACAACAAAAGCTTAAAATAGAGAGTATCGCCACTTTACAACACATTTATAGCTAAATACCTATTAGAAGCTATTAGAAAAAGTAAATTTTGCTGTCGAAGTTGGGGCCAGGCACGTGGCTGGCCGTCCTATTTTAGGGGGGGGGGCAACACCGATTTTTCGGGGACTAAGCCCAAAAAGGCCAAAAATAGCACAAAAACGTTAAAAAGTCTTATTTTTCCGATTTTTTCTTAATTTTGGGGAAGTCCGAACCCCCCCCATTCCTCCCCTCAGAGATAAGTGCCTGGTTGGGGCATTTGTTCCCGAAGCAAGCGTACTGTGCGCAGGAAGCTTCAGCCAGCAGGATATTAAAGCATGAGGGAGAAACCAAAGAAAACCCAAAGCGTTTAAATTCTACCTTATAATCATTTTTTACATTTCCTCCATTTTCGTACAATTTTCCGTCAAAATAAAACAGGCGGGACAGTTGATTTTATAAAACACTAGTTGAGCTGCCCGGCGTTGCCCGGGCTGAACTTAGGCCTGATAGCTATATGGAATTAATATGTCTCTTGTATTTTTTATTTTTCAAGACTTTTGATGTTTTTGGGATATTTCTAAAAAAATTGTTGGTACAAACCATATTTTATTTTTTGGATTTTTTTTAAATGTCTTTTGTCAACCATTTTTTGATCAAATCCATATTTTTGACGTTACAGAATGGTTTTGAAAATTGTTTAGCCATAATCATATTTTTGATGTTCTGGGGTGTTCTGGAAATTTTTTTAATAAAACCCATATTGTTGATGTTTTGGGATGTTTTGGAAAAGTTTTTTCGTTAAACCATATTTTTGATGTTTTAGGATGTTTTGGAAAATTTTTCTAATCAAACCCATATTTTTGATGTTTTGGGATGTTTTGGAAAATTTTTTTCGTCAAACCATATTTTTGATGTTTTAGGATGTTTTGAAAAATTTTTTCGGTCAAACCATATTTTTGATGTTTTAAAAATTTTTTGTTTGTTGTAGCAAAGGGTGTCATATATCACGTGATATGTTATAGCTGATGGTATCTCCTATCTTATATCACTGCATGTTATGGCACAGACAGGGTATCTATACCAAACCTATCTTATAGCATTGCCTATCTCGTAGCACAGGGTATCTTATATCCCATACTATCTTATAACATTGCCTATCTTGCAGCTCGGGGTATCTTATATCACTTCCTATCTTATAGCATTGCCTATCTTGTAGCACGGGGTATCTTTTATAACGTTCTATCTTATAGCATTGCCTATCTTGTAGCACGGGGTGTCTTATATCACGTCCTATCTTATAGTATTGCCTATCCTGTAGCACAGAGTATCTTATATCACGTCCTATCTTATAGCATTGCTTATCTTGTTGCACATAGTATCTCATACCATGCCTATCTTATAAAATTGCCTATGTTATAGCATCATTTGGTTAAACCCGTATTTTGATGTTTCACAGTGCCGACCAATGCTATAACATATAACAATGTACATAGTGTCGCCAGGCATGCTCCTCTTGGCCGGGGTATCCCTATACAAACAGTATAAACTAATTTTTGAAAAAATAGCAAAAAATCGGCAATCTCCCGAAATCGTGGAGGCTTATAGCACAGGGGCCAAACCCTGCTCCCTCCCTGCCCAGGGCCAATGGGTGCGTTTGTCGAAATTTCAAGATCGCTACGGCTCCTTCCCCCATTGGACCGACCTCGGCCCAAAATATCAGCCCACCAAATTTCATTGGGCCGGAGCCAACCCGGCACAAACATACGAACATACATACATACATACAAACAAACAAACTTTCAAAAATATATAGTAGATGATCAAGATAGTGTCTAAATTGCGGAGCAGCAATATATATATGCGCTTTAATAGTCCGGCAATAAGAACGATGTCCCACAAAAAACACATATAATGAGTGTAATTGAGGATAACTTCGAGTCATCAACAAATTGATTGCATACGACCCAGGCACGTAGCTGGCCGTCCTATTTTAGAAGGGGAACCAACACCGATTTTTGGGGGACAAAGCTCAAAAAGGCCAAAAAAGCACAAAATCACGTTTAAAAAGTCATATTTTTTTCGACTTTTTCTGAATCGGGGGGGGTTGTCCGAACCCCCCGCATTTCCCCAGGGATACGTGCCTGGTTCGATCAGCAGCTAAAAATCGCACCTGTCGCTCGTTCGCGTCAAAAACTAATATCGTACAAGCTCTAAAAGCAGATTCGTTTACCCAATCATTTAAACTGAAGATCCTGCGCTAACCGCTTATGTAAAGTAACGCGTCAATCATTAAAATCACTACTTAGTCATTTTACACAAACCAGCAGTAGTAACAAAGGTTAGATTTTGTTCCAAGCATACGTAATCTTGGGTGGGATTACTCCCCCAGAAAATTGTCACCCTACCCCCCCCCCCGCGAAAATTTTATCACCCCCACCAGAACTGGCGATTTTTTGAAAGTTGTCGAAAATGTTCTGATAAGTTTGTAGGAAAGATGTTTTCTCAACGTTTTTAGCTATCTATTTGCTCGAAAGTGCGAAATTTGTCGGCGCTTCGCGCCATTATACTCATGTTTTGATTATATTTTGTTTAAATTCTTCCGACATTTTTTCAAATTTTTTCATGTTTTTATGCTCTAGAAAGATCGAGCATCGTCAGAAACGCTGAAATACGATGTTTTTTGGCGCGTACCCACCATTTTTGGACAAAAAAGGCAGTTTATGACTTCGACCCCCACCAGAATTCCAATGCTGTGTATATTTGGTTGTGAGCATATGTACCTGGAATTCAGTTTTGAATTTTTTTCCGTAATTTTTTGATGCCAATGGATAGTGCTCGATGAGGAACGTTGAAAAATGGTGTTTTTTCGCCATACCACCATTTTACGGCCATTTTTTGACCTTTGAAAAATCTTGCGACCCCCCCCCCAAATTTTCGTGCCGCCCACTCTATGGTTGTAAGTGTAAAATAACACGAGATCGTGTCGCATTAATGCGTCGTTGTCGACAAAAGCCGCCTTGATCATCCCGCTTATTATATAATTTATTGTGCTAATTTAGTAGATTTTATTTATTTATTATTTATTTTTATTTACTTTCGATTTACTTTATTTATTTATTTTTTTTATTCATTTCATTTATTCATTTATTTTCATATACTTATTCAGTATACACTTGTTTCAACTCGAGGTTTTCCCTTTGACCATTTCATACTTGCCTTTGTCAGTCATTTCTACTTTTTTCAACACTCAGAGGAATTTTCATACTTTACACTCGATAAAATACCAGAATCGCAATTGAAGCAAAAAATGTCAAGCTAACTCCAGAATGTACGATTATCAGGAGCTTATATTTTTGATAACCCACATACTTAATCAAGCGTCAGTGCAAACTAGCGAAAATAGCAATGTTCCAATCCATAAAATTAGAAAGCAGTGTAAAGAAGTTCAAAGAAGAATGCCTCAAATTAATCAAGAAAGGAGGCAGCCATAATCAATTAATTACACTATGGGTTACTAATTAGCCTACTGGATAAATAATTAATCTATGGAGCGGTCAACCGATTCACGTATCACATAAATAGAAGCTGGAATAATTAATTATTAAATCAATTAATTATCGGTCGACTAGCCAATCAATATAAGAGGCAGGTTTGTAAAAAAATAAAGCCCACAGCGAAGCTCCACTCCAAATAGGATAATCAATTTATTATTAATCCATTATTTCTTCATTAGGCAACTAATTATTTAATTAATTCAGGTTATAATGTTTCTAATCAAAAAATATATGTACATAGGAATGAGAAGATGACTGAATTAATTAATCATTATTAATTAATTACGGCTAAATCAATAAGTTTTGCTAATTGATTCTGCTAATAATAGACACAGTGAATAAATAATTCCTTTTAGATTAATTCGAATACCAATAATTAATATGGCTAATTAATCAATAAATTGCACCTTTTTAGGCGGCGGCATCTTGAGCCATTCGTCTCTCGGAACAATATCAACCAAAAAATCGAATTGATCAAAATTTGCGATCGCGATAGCCAAATCGGTCTTCTACAGAGTAGAAAGCGAAAAACAATATGTATAAAAAGGCTCGTGCGTACCCACCATACGTGGGCGTGGTGGGAGGGTTGGGGGGTATGCATGCAACCCCCGAGAAACCAAAATACCCTCTCTCCTAGACAGGCACGTAGCTGACCCTCCTATTTTGGTGGGGACCAACACCAATTTTGGGGGGTTTAAGCAAGAAATCGCACAAAATAACGTGTGAAAAAACCTATTTTTGCCTTTTTTTCTGAATTTTAGGGGGGTCCGGAACCCCATTCACCCCCACAGCTACGTGCTTGCGCCTAGAAACCTAAAAACCCCCCAGAATTAGATTTATTTTATTTGTTTTTTTTCCGCAATTTTCTGATGCCAATGGATAGTGCTCGATGAGAAACGTTGAAAAATTGTGTTTTTTGCCATACCGCCATTTTTAGGGCCATTTTTTTACCTTCTGAAAAATCTTGCACCCTCAGAATTTCGGTGCTGCCCACGTACGGTACCCACCATTTGTGGGCCCTAAAATGCACCCTAAAAATTCACCCCCCCAGAATCCTACGCTTGTAACGGCAGCACACAATACGCAAAACTAGCAGTCGAAACTTCTGACAAATTAGAACACATACGTGCGCAGCCTTTTATGAGCTCAATAATGGCGGATACGCGTTAAAAAGATCGTTCTTCTGGCGTTTACGACGATGCTTTATCTCTCTCAGCATAAATAAGAAAGATAGTAAAAATAAAGAAAAAAATTTAAAAATTAGAGCAAATTGAATATAGTTGAACACACGTGCACACTGAGGGGCAAGGGGGTACCCCCCAACAACAACTTTTGAGAAGCATACCCCCCATAGGTGCGCCAGGTAAAACATTCAGGGATGGGGTGAAAACCAAAAATCGCTAGATAGCTATGTGCTTCGTTACAACGGCTCTATAGTCGTTTTGGGGTCAGAAAAATAGCTATATAGCCTTTTTGTTCGCAGAAAACTAGCTATGTAGCCTCTTTGAATTCAAACATAGCTATTTTAGCCTTGTTTGGACTAAAAATAGCTATTAATCCCTTTTTGGAGTCACGAAAATAGCTATTTATCCTTTTGAAACTCACGAAAAGACAACTAAACAGCATTTCAGAGCTCAAAAAAGACTATATAGCTGCTTTTCTGAGCCCAAAAAAGGCTGTATATCTCGATTTTCTGAGCCCAAAAAAGGCTATACAGCAACGGTTTTTCGGCCAAAATCGATGTATAACTATCAGTTTTTTAAAGCTCAGGGGTGATACAGTGTTTTTCTTGTACAAGGTTCGTTAGTACATGTACAAAGATGGTCCCCAAGAGTCTTTGTACATTTTTTTGTACATGCGAATTTTTGTGCACTATAATATAGTACAGTAGCGAATTTAGTGTGGTTAAAACAGCGTTTCCGATCTTTAATAGTGTATTTTAGCTAATTTCTGGGTTTCTGACGACAAAAATTACTAAAAATAAAAAAATTCGAAAAAAGTTGACATTTTTCCATTCTAAATGCAAATCCTGCCATTTTGAAGATATATAAGACAAACAATTACTAAAATTTTTTGGGAATTTTACACCTTTTTACAGTTTTTGTCCTTCCAAAAATCTTTGTACATTTTGTACACACAAATTTTTGAGTACTATAACAGTGGTACAGTAACGATTTTAGTGTAGTAAAACAGAGTTGTTCTACTTTTGGCAATGTATTTTAGCCGACTTCACGGCCTCTAAGGGCAAAAATCACTGAGAATCGTTCTAGAACGGCGCGAAGCGCTGAGAAATTTGACATTTTCCCTTTCCAAAAAATTCTTTGTACATGTACAAAGACTGTCCCGAAAATGTCTTTGTACATCGGGAAAATCTTCGCCGAGTACAAAAAAACACTGGGTGATACCTACCCATCACCCCCATGCTCTTGTATGATACCCCTAAGGCCATTTTGGACCAAAACCGGTTGTTTGAATCATCAAAAGCGTCGAATGACGGTTATGAGTGTAAATTCAAGTGCATATACTTATTTTTGAGCGATAGACGGTTCAATTCGTTCATCCAGACACTTTTCTTCCATTATTTTGTACATATATGGTCTTATAGATAGATACCTTATTCTATTGCCCTTATTGTTATTGCTTTCATGCAAATTTACACTATATAAAAAATAAAATACGACGAATTAGGCACAAAAATTCGAATGACATAAATAGGTGAAAAATTACCCATATACCCCCTCACCAGCACCTCCCAGGAAAATCGATTTCTTCCTCCCAGAGCTTTCGGCCGTGTGCACGTATGTTGTCAAAAAACGAGCATATGGCTTAGAGGGCCGAAAAATTAAAACTTTTGAGTCAAAGTCGTCGTTAAAAACGATATCTATTCTACGGCTTTTTCCGAGAATCAAAAAAATCGAGGGCGGTAAAAAAATTCCCATGGACACCATAACCCCCCCAAGATCGTGTATGCCCGAAATGCGAATAAGCGCAGAGTCGAGTAGGCTTTAAGCTTCACATTATCGAAGCTGTACAAATTTCGATTATGTATCAGGCGCATCTTATTCTGTATAATAGCATCTTCAGATCATTCTCTGTCAAAGGCGGATCTTAGATTTTCCTAAGGGGGGGGGGGGGGCGGTACCCTATTAGGGGCGCGGAACCCTGACTTGGCGGAGAAACACGTTTTAACCCGAAAATCGCTCAGAAATGCTTAATTTTGCGCACTATTTTTTAAGCCATCGGGGGGGGGCGGCCGCCCCCCCTAAATCCGCCCCTGTTCTCTTAGGTTATTTATTATCAAAAAATGATGCCACCTTTGCCTGCAGAGACAGCGGACCATAGGTGGGCAGCACCCCAAAATTCCGGATGGAGGTGCAAGATTTTCAAAGGTCATAAAAGCCTTAAAAATGGTGATCTAGCGAAAAAACACCATTTTTCAACTTTCCTCATCGAGAAATATCCATTGGCATCAAGAATAAACAAACAAATTTATGAAAATTGAATTCTAGGGGAATTTTGATCTCGGCTGGGGTATTCGGCCTTTCTAGGGGTAGCATACCCCCATCCCCCACGCATACGTGTGCACCGGACCACACAAAGCAGCCGGTAAGATGATGGGGGGCAAAAATTTTTGAAAACGCCGAAAATAAGGGCCAATAAATCCATAGAACGGGGCAGAGCCGCCATTTTCGGCCATTCGCGTCGACGCCATCCATGCTCAGGCGTAGTAAGTTACGAAAAACGAATTTTAAGGCTCCTATCGAAGCGGTCCGATAAGTTCTGGAATCCT
>JAVLUZ010000161.1:10042246-10092642 GCA_036768485.1 Mermis nigrescens
CCTATCCTTATCCCCTTGTTATATGTATGGCTGAAAATGTGTTTTTCCGACGTTTCTCTATGTCCTAAATATAAAGAAAGGTTAACAAAATTTGGTGCAGCCCCAAACGTAGAGGATTCTATTTTAGAGGAGGAATACAAAGAGTGTAAGAGGATGACCAGATATGCACAGCACAGGAATTCTAGGAGAGAGGCGAAACCGTAAAATTTCTAAATTGCCTTTTCTGGGACTCAAAACACGTGAATATGCGTAAAAAACACCATTTTTCGGCGTTTCTGACAATGCCCAGGGGCGGATTTAGGGAGGGCGGGGAGGGGGCGGCCGCACCCCCCCATTGACCAAAAATAATGCGCAAAATTAAGGATTTTTGAGCGATTTTTAGCGATATTCGGTTGAAAAGGCTATTTTTTCCGCCCAGGTCAGGGTTCCGCCCCTCCCTTAGGGGTAGCGCCCCCCCCCTAAGGAAAATCCTGGATCCGCCACTGACAATGACCCATCTTCCTAGAACGTAAGCACACAGAAATTCGAATTATTGAACAAAATACAATTGAAACCCTTTAATAATGACCCCGAGGGGACCGAGGGAGTCCCGTGTTTACTAACCGAGCGTGTTTACTAACCTAGTTGACAATTATTTATTGCCATATGTCAAACAGCGCTTTTATAATCAAAAGTCTAATTACCTATATGACAAGATAATCAAACATGTAATAGGGAAGACAGGGATCCCCCACTTAAAGTCGGCCGTCACACCCCCCCCCCCCCAAACAAAGAAAGAAAATTTTTTGCCCCGATTTTTAAACAAAATCAAAATTTTTGGCCGTTTTGACGTATTTTTTGACCATTTTTGGCCAAAAATTGGAGGATATTCACCACCCCCCCTAAAAATAGGCCGGAGACCCCGAACCAAAACTTCGAGCCATTACGTGTTTGGATTATTATCACTGCATCTTTCTGAATATCAATGATTTCGACATTCATTGTGCATCAAAAGCGAACTAACTGGTGTATATGACAAAAAATGAGGTACTATGCAGGCACGTATCTCTGGGGGAATAAGGGGTTCGACCCCCAAAATTCAGAAAAATCGAAAAATACGACTTTTTAAGCGTTATTTTGTGCTATTTTTGGCCTTTTGGTTTAGTTCCCCAAAATTGGCGTTGGTCCCCCAAATAGGACGGCCAGCTACGTGCCTGGTACTATGCCGTTTAGTCACGTGTTCTGTTCAAGTGTTTACTAACCGGGGTCACTAGCACGTTTTCATAGAACCGCGAGTTTAAGGAGTCATGTTTATTATCCGTTAACCAGGTGCTTATTAACCGAGTTTTTCAAATCCGGATAAAGCATTGCGCTTTGGCAGGGGCCGAAGTAAAGGGTGTTTGTTAACCGGTAGTGTCTACTATCCGAGTGTTTATTATCTAAGTTCGACGGTATAATCAGCAATGAGTACGCTACCTTTTTTACAACTATTTCAAAAATAGCAAATTCTGTGAGGGGGTGAATAAATTGATGGAGGGCATACAAAAAACGGCTCAAAATTTGGGGTGGGAGGATGACTCCATTTTTGCCCAAAACGGCAAAAAAAACTCATAAAAACAGCCAAAAAAGTTCTTAAAGACGGCCAAAAATTCCAATTTTTTTCCAAAAATCGGGAGGGGGGGTCAAGAATTTTTTGGCTCTGGGGTGAGGGGACGTCCGACGGGGGCCCCCATATCCCCTGTCCCGAATTTCAGTCAAAATTTTAAAACGAACTTGCAGAGTTTTGCGCTTGTTGTTGTCTGTGTGAGTCCAAGCCCGGAGAGTCAACTCTTCGACGAACATTTCGATCGCTTTGGCGAACAGAAGCGGCGCCTCGGCGCTTATCATCGAATTCTTCAAATCCTCGTCTATTTTCATCACTTTTTTGATGCGGGCCAAAGGAAGTTCGGGGCATCGGTGTTGATCGCGAAAGAAGTCCTAAAATCGAACCCAAAAAATGGCTAAAGGAAAACAACACAGCCTGTGGCGGATCCAGGATTTTCCTGAGGGGGGGGGGATATACCCCTAGGGGAGGGGGGGGTGGAACCCTGACTTGGACGAAAAAATTAGCCGTCTTAATCCGAAAATCGCTAAAAATCGCTCAAAAATCCCTAATCTTGCGCACTATTTTGGGCCAATGGGGGGGCGGCCGCTCCCCCCCTAAATCCGTCCGCCCCTGAACACAGGCTCGCGATGAATCGAAACGCGTTCATGAAGTATATGTAACAACGGTGGTCGTATATGCAACAGGGGGGTGGAGATACGGTTTTGAATGTCGGTCGTCCCACCGCCCCCCAAAGTCGGAAATTTTGACCCACCCCCAATTGTTTTGCAATGACTGATGTTTTTTTCATCATTTTTCACGAGTTCATTGGCAGTTTTTGGTCAGAAAGTGAAAGTCATTCACTCCACACTCTCATAATCCTGAGATCTTACACGTCTGGCAGACGGCCACACACGCACCACATTATCAATTCTGGGGGGCGGGTGAAACCAAAACATTATTCTAGACATTTTGGGCTTAAAAACGATTATATTCGTATCGAATACATCATTTTGTATCAAAAACATCATTTTTTACCAAAACATCATTTTTCAGCGTTCCTGACTATGCACTTCCTCCCTAGACGCATAGATGCACGAGATCAGGGTGGGCAGGGGAGGGGGGGGTAAAATCTCAGAAATCCAGACAATAAATTTAATGTTCACGATTATTTTTGTGGTTTTAACGATCAAAATGGACAGAATATCCTATAAAACGCCTTTTCTTGTCAATATCGCGTTTTTAAAGCATTTTTAGTCCATTCTGACTGCATTATAAGTAAGTTTTAACACTGAAAAATACAGAAAATTAATCTATTTTTGGCATTTTTTAGTAAAATGCAAATGCGCCGGAAAAAATTTGTCATTTTTACTGCTTTTGATCTCAAAAATGATGGAAGAACATTCCTTCAGCTTAAAATCGCCAAAGAGAAACTATCTGGCTGACCCTTAGGCGACAAAAGATAAAAAAGTTATAGGTACAGAAAAATTCTACAAAATACAGACAAAATTAGTTGTTTGACGCGAATCGCCGAAAAATGGCAGTTTTGCGCTTAAAGATCGCTAAAATCGCTTAAGACGGAAAATTTTGTACGATTTTGTAAGAAAATCAAAAAATTCTGCAGGAGGATGAAAACCATTTTGCGTGGAGTAAACATCCCTCAAAGCACGCAACATCCTACATGGAAAGTAGTGATTTTTATTTACGTTGGCATGCATGTAAGAGGGGGATGAGGGACCCCCACAAAAGATGGTTGAGCCCTTTACCTCAAAGTCAAAAATCTTTGATCTCCGATTTTTCGCAAAAAACCTACACTTTTTGCCATTTTTATGCGCTTTTTTACTGGATTCATAGAGGAAATGATGCCCACATAAATCCGAGGACAAATTCTTCTCAAAAAGCCCCCGCCACCATCAAAAATTCCTCGTCGTAAATAACTCTTATATAGTAATAGGGAACAGAAAGCAATATGGAACATTGCACACGAAGACCATACATGATCACGGGGGGGTTCAACCCTCAGAAAAATGATCACATCCCCGGAATTGGCGATTTTTTGAAAGTTCCCAAAAATTTTGTAAAAATTTGTCAGAAAGATGCTTTTTCAAGCGTTTTTAGCTATCTATTTGCTCAAAAAGTGCGAAATTTTCGGCGCTTCGCGCCATTATACTCATGTTTCGACTACATTTTGTTCAATTTGCTCCGACTATTTTGATTTTTATTCGAAATTTTTTCATGTTTTCATACTCTAGAAAGATAGAGCATCGTCAGAAACGCCGAAAAACGATGTTTTTGACGCGTACCTACCATTTTTGGACCCAAAAAAGGCACTTCACCATCCCCAAGAATTTCCATGCTGTGCATGTACGACAAAGACCAGGCTTTTTCTTTCAATCATCTCCCTCATTATGTATCTTTCCTGTCGCCCGTTTTTCAGCGGCTATAAGCTTCTGAAGCACTTCTCTGACTAATATTTACGTACAACGACCTCATGTTTATTTTTCAAATTTTGCAAGTGGCTTTGAAGTAGTGGGGCTAAACGACTCGTCTTTGATTCAAAATACCAAAAACACCGACAGATAATAATGAATAATGCATGTTGTACGGACACTGGATAGTCAAGTTGGAAAAGTTGAGGACACCCGGCCACGAAACCAATGTCACCCGCAATTAGCGGGCTGGGAAAAATTAAATGTTTACTCATAAGCGCTCCCTGCACGGATATCTTTAGTAAAAAGGCGAAAGATATTCGCGATATGCAGAGGAACCAGAGCTGTTAGAGGGATTCGGTTCCATTTATATAGAAGCGTAGGAACATCAAACTCACGGGTTTAACTGATATAAGTATGAAAATAGAACAGACGATACACAACTAACTAATAAATGCGTTTTGCAGCAATGCTATTCAGAAAAAAGCGTAGTTCATTACAGGCGGTCATAACAATCGAACATGATTTTAACATAATTCATCATTACGTACATAAACTGGCTCAGGATAACGTGCACAATTGATAGTTTACGAAACGTTTTTCTAATTTATTAAATTTACTCTAATGACAGAGAATCCCTTTAATAAACCTCTTCGCATTTATACTAATTTGCACGATTTCTTCAAATGGCACATCTTGCCTCGGTCATGATAAAAATCTTGACCCCGAATATAGGTGCGCAAGGTCAAGCTTTCAGGGAGGTATATGAAAATCAATAAGCTAAGTGTTTTGTAAAAAAAGATTTTACAGCAAAAAGCGGTAATATCGCTTATAAAATAATAGTTGTCGAGCATTTGTGGAAAAGCTATAGCCTCTTTGAGCTAAAAAAACATGACTATACGGCCTTTTTCGGCTAAAAATCGGTTAAATAGCTGAAAATCCTTTTGAAACTCAGTAAAAAGGACAATTGTTTAGCATTTCTGAACGCACACGGCATGTTCCTGAGTCCGAAAAAGGCTGTATATCTAGTTTTCAGAGTCAAAAAAGGCTATATATGAACATATCTAGTTTTCTAAGCCCAAAAAGGCTATTAAGCGATATTTTTAAGCCAAAATGAATATATACGTAGCTATCAGTTTTTCAAGGCTTACGGGGAGTATATAATAACTCCCTCTCACTACTTATGCCCACGTATGACCCGGGACATCCCATTCCTAATAATTACGTGTCAAAAACATCATTTTTGACATCGATGAAATGAATGAAAATGCAAAATGTCAAAAAATTATTCTTTTGAACAAGAATGTGGCTAAAAGCAAAGAAAACACTGTTTTTCAAGATCTATTCCGGAAAATCGAAAAATCTGTGGGGGGCCAAAAATGTTTTGCGAGAGACGAGACTAGTATAATGCACAATTTGTTTTACGTATCTACTTGAAGGTATTTGTTTTAAGGGTTAAAGTTTTAGGTTAAGTTAAAGTTTTCACCGCCCCCTCCCGAAGGTTTTTCACTCGCTGAATTCGTGAATTTTCAAAAAACTCGTAAAAAACTTCATCTATTTGCTCAAATGCATATTTTCGGTGCTTTGCATCTTATACTGATTTTTGAACTATATTTTCTTCTATTTAATCGAATTTTTCTGTCTTATTAGGTCGAAATTTTGCACTTTCTCGCCCGAGAAAGAGAGAAAAATCGCAAAAGATGGTTTTTAACGCGTATCCACCAGACGTGCAAAGCGTAGGAATTTTAGGGAGGGTAAAGTGACTTTTTCGGACCCGAAAATGGTGGATAACGAACATAATCTTGGGAGGGGGTGGGAGGTTTTCACCCCTCAAAAATTTTTCACCTCCCCTTGCCCCCTCAGAATCCGTGAAGTTTCAAAAGTTTTCAGAAATTTCTCGAAAATTCGTAGAAAAGGTGCTTTTTTAACCGTTTTTAGCTAACTATTTGCTCAGAGTATCAAATTTTCGACACTTCGCGCCATACAGTCACGTTTTGCCTATATTTTGTTCATTTTATTAAATTTTTTAACTTCAAAAAATTCATGTTCCTATGCTCTAGAAAGATAGAGCACCGTCGGAAACGCCGAAAAACAATGTATTCGACGCGTACCCACCAATTTTGACCGCAAAAAGACACATTAAAATATATTCCACCCACTTCGCCTCAGAATTCCCATGCTGTGCATGTCTGGTGGATACACGGTGATTTTTGTTTCCTAAAAGTCTTTGTACATATTGCACGCACAAATTTTTGGGTACCATAATATAGTACAGTAGCGATTTTAGTGTGGCAAAAATAGAGTTATTCAACCTTTGGTAGATTTTTTAACTAATTTTTGGGTTTCTGAAGGCAAAAATCACTAATAATCGTCTCAAAACGGCGAAATTTGGCATTTTTCCTTTCAAAATACAATTTCTGACATTATAAAGATGTATAAAACACATAATTACTCATTTCGGCGCGAAGCTCCGAAAATTTTTGCGAATTTCAAACTTTTTTGCAGTTTTTGCCTTCCAAAAATCTTCATACATGTACAAAGATGATCCCCAAAAGTCTTTGCACATCGGGAAACATCTTTGCCATTTACAAAAAAACCGTGCGGATATTGTCAAAAACACCGTTATATGGCGTTTCTTACGATGCTTCCTTCATCTTTCTAACGCAGAAAAACTTGAAAAAATACGTAAAAAATTCAAATAAATTGCACAAAATATAGTTAAGTTTTTGATAAAATAGATAGCTAAAAACATTTAAAACAGCACTTTTTCCACGAACTTTTAAATAAGGTTCGGAAAATCACAAATTTTTGAAACCTCCAAGAACAACTGCGGCATCCATTATTTTTGAGTCCAAAAAGTACTTTAGAAACGTTTTTTTCGCAACCTCCCACAAGATCCTCATGCTGGTGCATGCCTAGGCACGATCGGCGATAAATCACATATTTCCTGAACTAACCGAAGGCAAATTCTCAATTCTCAGCATTTGGGCCGGCCAAAAATCACGCAAAAGAGCATCAGCGTCGAAATTATCGTCCTCGCCGCTGAAGTCCTCTTCGCCGACAAATGGCCCCTTCTGACTTTTTAGAAATGTCATGTGTGGGAAGTATAGCGCTTCTTATCTTTATAATTACCCAATGCAAGTATAATTTAGCCAAAAAATAAATTTACAGTAGTAAAAGAAGTTTAGAACTTTGGAAACGCTCTTTTACGAATCAAGGGGCAAAATTAACCTAAAATGGCAACAGGTAAAACTCACCCATAAATGATTTTGTGGGTCCCCGCCAGAAATTTTTCGATTCCCTCAGCCCACAGAATTCGCGATTTACAGGAGTTTTAAGCGTTTTTAGCAATCTGCGCTCGAAAAAGTCAAATTTTCGGGCGCTTCGCGCCATAATACTCATTTTTTGACTGTATTTTGTTCAATTCGTTTGAATTTCTTCGATATCTTTTATGTTTTTATGTTTAGATAGATGAGCATCGTCAGAAACACCAAAAATGATGTTTCTGATGCACCGTTTCTATGCCCAGAAAAGGCAGTTTAAAATTTCAAACCCTTCCAGAAATCCCACGCTATGCATGTCTGCTAAACTATGAGCTCGAACAGATTCTCAGCTCCATTCCATAGCATCGCATCAATCAGAGATGCACAGCATGGAATTTCTCGGGATTAAACAAATAATTTTTTTCAAAAATACCCGACCATTTTTGGCCTGATAAACAAAGGATAAGCGTCAAAAAATCATTTTTCTGGCGTCCCTGGACGATGCTCTTTTTTCAAATTGGAAAATTTAAAAATGGAAAAATTGAAAAAAATAAATGACATTTATTAACATACAGGAAAAAAGGCCTTTTGACGCAAAAAAACTCACACTTTTGAGCTAAAAGATCGGTCAAGACGCTTAAATTAGGGCGTTTTCTTTTTTTCAAAAATCTCGAATTCTGTGGTAGGGCCAGAACGGGGGAAGGGCAGTGATCCGAACGATGGTACTTTTTAAAACCTCAGCTACAACCGAGGCCGAGGCAATTTAAAATCCATGCCTCGGCCGAGGCCAAGGGTAGTGAATACAGATATGAGGTCTATGATATCGCGATGGTAGAATACAAATGACTCATAAAGTTGTATCTGTAGCAAGTCTGCTAACACTACACAATTTGAAATGGATCTTTCATGGTTGAACCCGTCACTTTCATGTTCCTAAATTCTTAAATATAACAAATACTATTTGGAGAAGTGCAGAAGAGTACGAGTAGTCGCTTAGTACTACATAAGCAATTCAGAGCGAAAGATCCGGGAAACCGATGCGGGTATAATCTTGCTCACATGTAACGTTGGCTTACAGATGGCCAGGTTGCACATGTTGTGAAGTTTGGAAATAGCGTTAGATTCAATAAGAAAATGAGAAAAATCATTTCATGAGCGTCATTCAAGTCTTTCGTAATGTTACATTTGTGAACATAAATGCATTGATGCACCATGTCTGTTACATATGCAAAGTATGCGTTAAGGTGAGATCCGGAAATCTTATCAGTAGATTCTGCACCAGTTTATCATGTTAATTAAAAAAATGAAAATATAATCAAATAACCAAAATAAAATAAATAAATAAAAAGATACTTGCGTCCAGCAGAACTGCATTAAGACTAAAGCGTTTTTTACAGTTTTAGCGCCCAAGCTTTTTCCAAAACTATCAAGAATAGCCTCAAAAGCCGTTATTTACACGCGAAATCAGTTTTTTCGTTGTTTTTTCTCTAGAATCATTTTCGTTAAATAAATTTCATTAAAAGTTTGTCTAGAAACAACTGAATATAGTCATGGCCTCTAAAAAAACCCAATCAGTGGTACATAAAAACCCACCCTATAACTCAGCTTGTATTGGATATCAAGTGCTGATTTTTGGTATGCATCTTAAGCACTATATATTAAGCGAGGATAAAACAATGAAAACATTCACGCGATCTACTACAGTGACTAAGAAAATTTTAAAATCTTTCCATAAAATGTGCCAAAATGATTATTTTTTGCAGGTTTTTGGACGACGTCTGCACAAGAACGGAACACTGACATCACTTTTAAGCATGCCCTTATGTTAGGCCATGTCTTAACGGGCATGCAAAATAAATGTCATACCCATATCCATGACCTTTGACCAACAATAATCCATCAAAGTCGGATTTAAAAAAAACCACATGTCCTCTGAAAAAACCCAGCTCCAAATTTATTCAAAATTTGTAGGAATGAATAGTCCAGTCTGGACTATAAGCCCATGAATTTATTTTTTTCGAAATTCTTACCAACTAATGAAAAAAATTTTAAGAATGTGCTCCTAAAAAAACCCATTGTACCTTAAAAAACCCACAATAAATAATGTGTTATTTGTTGTTTTCATCAGCTGCATCATCCTATTCTGCTTAGAAAAGCTTTGCTTTACCTTTCCTCACTTTACAGCTTCAATGTACCTTGCACCAATCATTATTATTTTTATTATTATTATTATTGTTATTATTATTGATATTACTATTATTATTATTAATATTAACATTATTATTATTATTATTATTATTATTATTATTATTATTATTATTATTATTATTATTATTACTATTATCATCATCATCATCATCATCATCATCATCATCATCATCATCATCATCATCATCATCATCATCATCATCATCGTCATCATCATCATCATCATCATCATCATCATCATTATTATTATTATATTATTATTATTATCATTATTATTATTATTATCATTATCATCATCATTATTAGAATATTATTATTATCATTATTATTATACACTGTTTAGTAGTTGTTTTCTTGCGTGTTGAAAGTTTATTTCATGCACAAGGCTTCGCAAAATATGCAATTAACTCAGCAAATAATGTCCATAAATTGTTTTTTATTGTTTCTTAGGAAACCTCCTTCCGACGATGTCTATTTTTTCATCCATAAAGAAGTCGAAATCTTCTCCTTCCTAATTTTATAGGCAAAAACCAGCGTTCTTATGCCTTCTTAAGCCTTTTTCTGAAATTTTTTTGGCACAAAAATGAAGGTCATCTATCCCCATCCATCATTCAAAATTATCAAGCCATCACAAAATCTTTTAGGCGTTACATGTACGTAAGATTTTAATTTGATTGCGACTTTCCTTTAGTGTTTTGGAATGTTGTTTTTTTAAATTTGAATTCTTAAAGATTGCTGAGTAATAAAACGTTATTTCCATTTGTTGTTAGAGACGCTGATTCAAGTGAGAATTTGAATAATTACCTTTATTTGCTACTATGTAACATAGCATGCATATCAGTGGCGGATCTATTATTTTCTTAAGGGGAAGGTGGTACCACAACTATTCCAAAAGCAGTCGAAAATAGGTTCAAAAATTTGAAATGTCTTATGATCAATAGCGTTTTGATTTTTGGAAATAAATTGTTGTTTGGCATGTTCATGTTGAATTTGACTTTCATAGCTTGTATTTCAATTCAGATGTTTCTAAACTATTGACACGATAGCCTAAACAGAAAAACAAAGGTAAAATACCACTAAAAGACGAAGCAAATGTGATTTAGAAAAGTAGGTTTTTTAAAGGAATATGGGTCTTTTTGGGCGTGGGTAAAATCCGGAAATGGAAATGGAAAATGGAAAATGGATAAAAGCCGGAAATGGAAAATGAAATGGAAAATAAAAAAATGGGTAAAAGCCGGAAATGGAAAATGGAAGATGGGAAATGGAAAATTTTACATTTCCTTTATTTTCAACGGAAAATGGTTCATTTTCAAAAATGTTCGGTCGTAAATGTCAAACTCATGCCGTTTTTCACCTAATTTCTCTATTTTTGGAGAAATTTCGAAAGCGTGACTAAAAATGGTAAAAAGTCTACAAAAAAGGAAAAAAACTGCAAATTGTTCATTTCTTTGTCTTTTCATTCAAAATTCTCCTCTTTTTGAAAAAATTGACCTTCCAGATCCGAAAAATCGTTATCCACTTCGACAATAACCATTTCGTCGCAGATGGAAAATCGCCGGAAAATGGAAAAATAGGGTAAAACCCGGAAATAGAAAATAGAAAATGGAAAATTTTTCCATTTCCTTTATTTTCAACGGAAAATAGTTCATTTTCAAAATTTTCGGTCGTAAATGTCAAACTCATGTCGCTTCTCACCAAATTTCTATTTTTGAAGGAATTTCGAAAGCGTAACTTAAAATGGAAAAGTCTACAAAAAAAATAGAAAAAACTGAAAATCGTTCATTTCTTCATCTTTTCACTCGAAATTCTCCTCTTTTGAAAAAAATTGACCTTCTAGATCCTAAAAAACGTTATCCACTTCGACTACAACGATTTCGTCGCAGATGGAAAATAGCCGGAAAATGGAAAAACAGGGTAAAACCCGGAAATGGAAAATGGAAAATTTTCTACTTAATTTATTTTAATGGTGTAAGTGTGGTGCACGTACATGCTCATCAAACTCTTGCGCTTTCCCGTCAGCATGTTTCGCTGTTCGGATGTGTAAGCTATTTATAGCTTTTGCGCATTCTTTTGCGCTTTAACCCGTCGAGATGACGTTTCATCTCCGGATTAGATAGCGCAATTTTTTAGGTAATTGAGCACTGGTTCGGCTTGCACAAGCGATCAAGCACTGCGCAGTAGGGATGCAACGGATCCGGGTTTTCCAATAATACCGGATCCGGATCCAGATCCGGATCCGTACAATTCAAAATAATGGATCCGGATCCGGATCTTTAATTATTAAAATAACGGATAATAATGGATCCGGATCCGATTCGGATCCATGAATATGCATTATGAATGCTTAATTTTTTTAATACTTAAATTTTTGTTCGCAAGTACATGCTCATTAGTTTCAGAAGCAGAATTACTGTAAGATGATGAAATAAGCAAAGCTGCATGAACTTGGTTCAGTGGTCAGAATTGATCTTAATTCGGCTGTAGCTTGAAAAACTGCGAATCTGGCGTCTTCCTCTCATTAATCGGAAATGCCAAAAAAGCATGTCTAGTCCTATCTGAAACTATTTTACCCTAGCTGATAACGAAACTAAATCGCAATGTAATCTTTGCGCAGCAAAGCTTTCCAGGAGTGGTGGAGGGGTACCACTCCAGTGTTTTTTTTTGTACAAGGTCCGTTTGTACATGTACAAAGATGGTCCCCAAAAGTCTTTGTACATTTAGTACATGCAAATTTTTGTGTATTATAGTACAATAGCGATTTTAGTGTGGTAAAACAGGGTTTTCGATCTCTGGTAGCGTATTCTATTTAATTTCTGGGTTTCTAACGCCAAAAATTATTAAAACTTGTCTCAAAACGGCGCGAAGCGCCGAATAATTTGACATCTTTCCATTCTAAATGTAGATTCTGCTACTTTTAAAGATATATAGGGCAAACTATCACTCATTTTGGCGCGATGCGCCCGAAATTTTTGGGAATTCTACACCTTTTCAGTTTTTGTCTTCTCAAAAATCTTTGTACATTTCGTACACACAAATTTTTGGGTGCTATAATAGTGGTACAGTAGCGATTTTAGTGTTAAAAACAGAGTTGCTCGACTTTTGGTAGTGTATTCTAGCAAATTTCTGCGTCTCCAAGAGTAAAAATCACTATCATCTTAAAAGGGCACTAAGCGCCGAAAAAATTTGACATTTTTCCTTTTTGGAATCCAATTTCTGCCAATTTAAAGATATATGCAGCACACAGTTACTCATTTCGGCGCAAAGCACCAAAATTTTTGCGAATTTCAGACCTTTTTTGCAATTTTTGTCTTCCAAAAATCTTTGTACATGTACAAAGACGGTCCCGAAAGTTTTTTGTACATCGGGAAAAATCTTTTCCGAGTACATAAAAAAACACTGCTACCACCTGTATGAAAAAGCGTCTGCAAACTAAGCATGCGGCGGATAATAAAAAGTTCAAAGCAGTGGAGTCTCAGCAGATCGAAGAAAAGGAAAGAGGTATTCTTGCTAAGCACAGATTGTAAAAGATTCGCGTCAGGCATGTCTACTTTCCTTTGCAGAAAAACGCGCAGATTGCGAAAAGACTGCTTTGAAACATGAAAAGCAAAAATTACAAATGACAATGGAAGCAATGCTTACTTGCTGTATGAAATATTTTATTTTTATGAGAGGATTCCTAATTAACTTATGTACGATTTAAGGGTAAAAAATGAATAACAAGATCAATTGATATAGATGAGCGGTTAGTTGAGCTTATGACTTTGAGCAATCAGAAAAGCTGCTGTTTCTTAAATACAATTTGCCTGTCATTGAATTTGAGTAGTTAAGTCAATCAAAGTAGAGCTTTTGTCTCATAATGATGTTGTTTCTTCAATACATTCAAGGTTTAATGATCTTTTATCATAATCTCTTGGATCCGTTTAGGATCCGTTTTAAACTGTCAAAATAACGGATCAGGATCCGGATCTTATTTTAAAAATAGCGGATCCGGATCCGGATCTTAATTTTTCAAAATACCGGATCCGGATCCGGATCCAAAATAATACCAGATAATAACGTATCCGGATCCGGATCCGGTATCCGTCTGCATCCCTACTGCGCAGTGGCGGGTCTTCGACCTGATCAGTTTTTAGGCTTCTCAATTACTTGGAAAATGGTTAATTTTTCAAGATTTTCGGTCGTAAATCGACAAATTCATATCGTTTTCACTAAATTTTCTATTTTTGAAGAAATTTCGAAAGCGTAACTAAAAATGGAAAAGTCTACAAAAAATTAGAAAAAACTGACAATTGTTCATTTCTTCGTCTTTCCACTCAAAATTCTCCTCTTTTGAAAAAATTGAACTTCTAGATCCTAAAAAAACGTTATCCACTTCAACTACAACGATTTCGTCACAGACGGAAAATCGCCGGAAATGGAAAAACAGGGTAAAACCGGAAATGGAAAATGGAAAATGGAAAATTTTCTACTTTATTTATTTTAATGGAAAATGGTTGATTTTCAAAATATTCGGTCGTAAATGTCAAACTCATGTCGTTTTTCACCAAATTTCTCTATTTTTGAAAAATTTCGAAAGCATAACTAAAAATGGAAAGTCTACAAAAATGGAAAAAAAACGGAAAATTGTTCATTCTATTTTTGTTGAATTTTTTCAATTTTTAGTTGCGCTTTTGAAATTTCTTCAAAAATAAAGAAATTTGGTGAGAAACGACATGATTTCGACATTTACGACCGAAAATTTTGAAAATTGACCATTTTTCTGTTGAGAATAGAGGAAATGGGAAATTTTCCATTTTCCATTTTCCATTTCCGGGTTTTACTCAATTTTTCCATTTTTCCGCGATTTTCCATCTGCAACGAAATCGTTGTAGTCGAAGTGGATAACAATATTTTCGGATCTGGAAGGTCAATTTCTTCAAAAGAGGACAATTTTGAGTGAAAAGACAAAGAGATGAACAATTTTTCGTTTTTTTCCGTTTTTTTGTAGACTTTTACATTTTTAGTTACGCTTTCGAAATTTCTTCAAAAATAGAGAAATTTGGTGAGAAACGACATGAGTTTGACATTTACGACCGGAAATTTTGAAAATTGACCATTTCCCATTGAAAATAGAGGAAATGGAAAATTTTCCATTTTACATTTTCCATTTCCGGGTTTTACCCCATTTTTCCATTTTCCGGCGATTTTCCATCTGCGGCGAAATTGTTGTAGTCGAGGTGGATGATTTTTTCGTATCTGGAAGGTCAATTTTTTTTCAAAAGAGGAGAATTTTAAGTGAAAAGACGAAGAAGTGAACAATTTTTCGTTTTTTCCGTTTTTTGTCGACTTTCATTTTTAGACGCTTTTGAAAGTTCTTCAAAAATAAAGAAATTTGGTGAGAAATTACATGAGTTTGACATTAACGACCGAAAATTTTGAAAATGAAACACTTCCCGTTGAAAATAAAGGAAATGGAAAATTTTGCATTCCCATTTTCCATTTTCCGGCTTTTACCCATTTTCTCATTTCCATCTTCCATTTCCGGCTTTTACCCATTTTCCATTTTCCATTTCCATTTCCAGATTTTACCTTTCCATGTTTTTTTTAGGAACATTGGGTTTTTTAAGTGTTTTGACTATTATGAAAAATACTAAGCAACAAAGAGGAATGGGTCAATGCAGAACATAGAGTGTCTAGATGAAGGGTACCTTCAATCAAACAACAAAAACAACTAGGACAAGAAGGCATCCATCAAAAGTAATGACCCAAAAATTGTAAAAGTGGGTTTTTTTAGAGGCCATGACTATATATAATGCTGGTCTCTAAAAGAACCATTTTCATGTTTTTGGCTTATAACTTCAGAACAAATAGCATTGAAGAAGTCAACAAACACCTATTTTTGACAGCTGCCCTAGGCCTATAATTTGCTGCATGGAAGAATTTTTAAGCGCCATATTTCATAGCAAGCTTGCATGAAATACGAAAGTTTGAATAAAAACCACTTTTTTCCTAAAAAATACCATAGGAACTAAAAAAACCACCCCCAAAATGTTATGCGAAGTGCATGGTTGGCAGCGTAAAACAGTTAGTTGACCTTAAATGATCACAATTTTGAAAAAATTCATTTTTTACGATATTTCCGTTCATTTTATCACATTTATATAAAGATCAATAATTTTTTTCTGAATTTCATTAAAAGTTTTATTAATTTCACAAATAAAGTCTTCAAGTCATAAAAACGGCTCTAGGTAAGTCTCTTCTACATCCTCTGCAAGAAATCAGTGCAAAATTATGCAACTTGATGAAAAGTAATTTCGTTACCATGGCAAGGTATACTTAGCATTGGTCTTGTTTTAGGTTACAGTGGTTTTTTAGGTTACAATCGTATTTTTTGGCAGTTTTTGGGGTGATTCTTATTATTTTTTTTGAAAAATAAATATCAGGCATCTAACATGTCAGCGTAGGAACGTGCGCCCCTGATAAAACCTCAGAAGTCTAAACAGTATAAAACCAGCAAAAAAACAGTGTAAAAACCGGTTTTTTGGTCATTCTCAGATTTACTCAGATTCCAATTCCAGCCTTCCTGTTTGTAAAGCGTTGAAGTGTGTTTTATTCAATGCCAGAAGCATATGTAATAAACTTGAAGATTTTCACTACCTCTTAGACCTATCAACGTATGACATAATTTTTATTACAGAAACATAGTTAAATGAATTACACGCCGATTCTTTACTACTCTTAAACTCAGGGTACAGTATTATTCGTTGTAACAGAAAAAATCGGACGGGAGGAGGTGTCGCCATAGTATTCAAATCATTTTTACAGCTAAAAAAGTAAACATCCCGGATGAGTTTTCTTTACTTGAAGTTACTACATGTGACATGACTGTTTTCGACTCAAAATACAGAGTTATTTTGTGTTACAGGCCTTCAAATCAAAATGAAATTGATCAGCAGCTTTTAAGATTCTTAGAATGGGCCACTGATACCCCTAGGATAATTATAGCTGTAGGTGATTTCAATTTTCCAGAAATTAAATGGGATAAACGATCTTCTCTCCTGAAAATAGTATTTCTCCACAATTTTTTGAGCTTACAAACGGAATAGGGTTACATCAGTTTACACGACACCCTACTCTAGGTAATAATATATTGGATCTGATTCTCTGTTCATACAAATCATGCCTTTGTTGCCAATAACATTGAGCCTTTTTCAACTAGTGACCATGATGCCCTAACTTTCGATCTTCTTATTCCCAAAAAATTAGTAGTTGATTCTCCTGAAGAAAACTATGATTTTAGAAAAGGTGATTACGTTTCTATTATACATGATCTATCACTTGCTAGCTGGCCTGATATTTTTTCAACGTGTGTCACTGTTGATGATTTTTATCCTGTATTTTCAGATATTTTAAATTCAACGATCAAATGCCACATTCCTTTGAAAAAATTATTTTCAAAAGAACGCAAATTTCCGAAATACATTCTGAATTTGCAAGGAAAGAAACGCAGACTTTGGCAAAAATCAAAGAAGGATACAAGTTTGTCGGATGACTATATAATTGCTTGTAAAAATAATGATAATGAAATTTCGGATTTTTATGCTAGTGAAGAGAATGAAGACTTTAAAAAGGGTTCATCATTAAAAAAACTTTTATATTTTGTTAACGCCAAGTTAAAAATGAAATGTTCCATACCTGATCTTGAGTTCGATGGGCAACTTATTTCTGATAAACCTGAAAAAGCCAACGTTTTTAACAATTTTTTTTGGTTCTGTTTTCACTTTAGATAACAACATTCGACCACTAAATATGGAACCTGTAAAGGTAAATGATCGCCCTCCTTTGGTTAAGTTTGAGCTCAGTATTGTAGCCTCGGCTTTAAATAAGCTGAAGCCCACTCACTCAGTTGGTCCCGATGGGCTTTCAGCTTACTTTTTGAAACAGATTAAAATTGTCTTAATTGAACCACTTTCAAGCATTTTCGAAGTTTCATATCAGACTGGCAGGCTCCCACGTTTATGGTTAGAAGCACTGGTTACACCCATTTTTAAAAAGGAGACCCCACTCAGTCGAAAATTATAGGCCTATATCTCTTTGTTGCGTTTTATGTAAAGTTATGGAGTCAATAATTAATAATACCATGACAGAACTTGTCTGATAAGTCAACAACAATTTGGGTTTTTAAAGAACAAGTCTTGTTCATCCCAGCTGCTAAAGTGTAAAAACAAGTGGACTAAAAGTTTAGACAATCACGTTCCGATGGACATTATTTATATTGATTTCTGTAAAGCCTTTGATTCTGTTTTTCATTCAAAGCTTCTGTTAAAACTTAAATCTTGGGAATTTCGGGTACACTATTAAGCTGGATTACATCATTTTTAGCAGGAAGATCACAAAAGGTGAAGATAAATAGTTGTTTTTCAAACCCACAACTGGTAATTAGCGGTGTACCTCAAGGCAGTGTGTTAGGGCCTACATTTTTTTAGTGTTTATAAATGATTTAGTCGATTGTATTAAACATAGTGATATTATGTTGTTTGCTGATGATACAAAAATTTTTAATGTTTCATGTAATGCTGATCTCTTACAATCGGATCTGAATTCATTACACGCATGGACCAAAAAAATGGCAGTTGCAAATTAGTTATGGTAAATGTGCAACGTTGTATTTGGGGTATGGGAATCCTAGAAACAACTACAAACTGGGTTTTCAAGATTTAATTGTTTCTGAAGGATCTATTAAGGATTTGGGAGTGTATATTAGTGATGACCCATCTTCTAGCATTCATTGTGTAAACTCTGCGTCTAAAGCTTCTCGGAGTTGCATCACTGATCCAGAAAAGCTTTGTCTCAAAAAATATTGAATTCATGGTAAAAGCTTTTGAAGTCTATGTAAGACCCATTTTGGAGTATAATTCGGTGGTTTGGAACCCTTATTTGATTAAAGATATTAAATGTATTGAAAAAGTTCAGCATAAATCAACAAAAGAATACTATGGCGACAAGGTGACTTGTCTTACAATGAACGGTTGGGTTTGTTAAATCTTGAAAGACTCGAAACTCGGCATATTCATTTTGATCTCACTTTTGCTTTCAGAATAATCAAGAGACAGTTACTTTCCTTTGAAGACTTTTTCGAACTCGCATCCGAAAGGGTACCAGATTGGTAAGTGATATAAAGCTTTATATCCACAAATTTCATTTGGACTGTAGGAAAAACGACTTTGCAAGCAGGACGGCTAGAATCTGAATACTCCGCCCCAAAGTATCGTTGATTGTAAATCTTTTAAACGGTTTAAGGGTATGATTTCTAAAGTTTGCTTAGATGAGTTTCTAAAGGGGCGTACGTGAGCGCAATCCGCCTGTACGTCTCAGCCATTACTATGCTATGCTGATAAACGTTCTTCCGTTCCTTCTACATCTTTTATTATATATATATATATATATCCTTTTTTCATGTGATTTCTATTGCATTTTCTATGGCAGTAATTGCTAATAAAATATTATTATTGTTATAAAGGTAGCTACGAGGCACATTCCTGCTAAGTTTTGTAAAAATTGGCGCTGGTTTTTTTAGGTTACAAGTGGTTTTTTCAGGTTTGGCTTTGAAGGTATACTGTAGCTATGTGGATGACATAGGAGAACTAAATTTCCTTCCGACATTAGTCAGCAAGGAGCCTAACGTGAAAACATAAAAGATTCCACCAAATATGTATACTGGTAGAAATACTGACCCTCAAAAATGCATTAAAAAAATCATAAAAATGGCAATTTTTAGGAACTTTTCGACAAATTTATACCTCAAGTTTCTGAATGATCCGGAAAGCGACCAGGGGTCAGTTGTAATCCTCACGGCATAGCTTGTTCGCCAGTATAATATCATCAGTCATCTCCTTTTGGTTATGGAAAAAACGGGTGGTTTTTTAGGTTACAAATCGACCGGTTTTTTAGAGGCCAGCACTATATACTTCTTCAAAATATCATTCGATAGCGTTCATCATTAGTGTCCTTGAGAAAATGTAAAAAAAAACAATTTAAAGGATGATCAAAGGTATGAAAATTGATTAAATTTTATGGAATTTCGGAAAAAATTTGAAAACAATTTTCCGTACCATCTAAACTGCATAGTATGCCCTCTTAAAGAATAAGTACTACACTAGCATCCTTCAAACACGAAGGTATTTCATCCACTTCTGTAAGAAACTTCAAAAATAGAACTAAGTGGCTCAACAAGAAGTGGACATAATCTTTTGATGAAATAAGAACAAATAGGTACCATCAGGCCCAGAAGAAAACGTGTGCTTAAGGTTGTGAATAGAATTTAGTACATACCTAATCCGAACTAAAATCTTCCTTAAGATTAATTATATCTTTGTAACCTAAGTTTGTGGTCTTGACCGGAAGACCATTGTCGACAGTGAACACTGATGTGAAGAGATCGTTAGATTTTGGAGGCTCTTCAGCGTAAATTTACTAAATACATAGTTGGATATCATATTCATAGCCTCTTTCTTACGATGCCTTGCAAATCCGGACCACCACCTCCACGCGGTGCAAGGTGGGCAGAAGCTGGATCCGTCGACCCTCTGGCTAACGGTGGCCGTCCTCAACGTCGAGGCTCCGCGACAAGCCGGTTGAGGATGAAACTTCACGTCGCATCTTTTCATGCATTCACATCAAGGTCTTACACGTCATGCTAGGGCATATCCCGTAGGCGACGCGCGCCGTCTTTGCCTGGACAACGTGACAAATTGGCGAGGGCTACCTGCTCAGGGACGGCGTGGGCTAAAGAAGCTAGTCCAACCTATCCGACTAGCGACGATCAACATTGGCACTCTCACGGGTCACAGCCAGTGATCGGACCGAGGCCTCGGCCTCGGCCTCGGCAAGCCTCGGCGTTTTTGGAGCCTCGGCCTCGGCGCCGAGGGCGAAGCTAAAAAGTGCCGAGGCGCCGAGGGTTAAAATCAAATTTGAATAAGTTTAATATATCCGTTGAATATTAACTATTTAGAATACATCTGCAGTACACAGGCTATTTTTTACCTATAGACTTTTCTTATGGTTTTACTCGCGTACCCAGTTACACCAAGTTACATACAGCAAAGTGCCAATTTATTATTCATGTGATGACTTAGTTTTAATTCTCATGCTCGCTACATGGATCGGAAACACACATTCCCAAGGTGGGGGTTAGGGAGGGTTATAACCCTCCTCTCAAGGTACAAGACTCAAGTCACTGTCAGACGATTTTTGGTGCAAACCTTTTGAATAATTTTTGAAGTTAATTTTTACTATGGCAAAAGTGCAGCTAACTATTAGAATTTCACGAAGTGATACAGTATTTTTGAATGTGAGCAAGAGTAAATAGACAAACTATCACTATGAAGCATGCATGCAACAGCTCAAAATTTTCGTAAGGGGCTCCTCGGCATACATGTAACGGCTTGAAATTTCGGGTAGGGGTCCCTGGCCATTTTTAGAAGGAGGGGGATTAGCGACTCTAATCTTATGTCAAAAATGGCAAAAGCACCTAAAAGTAGCCAACAAAGCGCAAATTTTCGCCAAAAGTGGGGAGGGTGGGTTGACGTTGGAGGGAAGGGTGTGGGGAGGATGTCCAACCCTGGGTAAATCGGGAATTCCCCAAACCCCCTGTTACACGTATGGTTTTCGGCCATTTTTATGGGAGAGGGGGTAAATGATCACGAATTTTCGGCCGAAAATCGCAAAAATGCACCTAAAAAAGGCCAATAAATGCAGGTTTTGCCAAAAATCAATTTCGGCTCGTGCATTTTTTGGAGCCATTTTTATACAATGTTAAAATACTTTCTGGACAAAGTGATATTCATTATATCGTTTTTCAGTATATTTTAGGAAATTTCAAAAATTTTCGGCGCTTCGCGCAAAATATCGCTAATATACTGTATTTAGATTGAAGCAGGGGAAATAAACACTCCAAAATCAATTTTTGTGTAATCTAGGCATCTTTATGCAGATTTAAAAATGTTTTGTATCTATTTATACTGTTTTTAAAAATTTTATGCAAAATAAGTACTATCTAATAACTTTGCACTTTTTTGTCGTTCAAAGAAAAAATTGACTAATTTATCCTGATGTTGCATTGGATTTCTACGCACAGTAGTGCTTATTACAAGATTTAATTGGCATATTACAATATCTGTAATATTTTTGATTTTGTAGTACAAGTTGTTTTAGCTTTCTCAGTCGAATTTTATGTGTAAATTTCATCAAAAGCTGATAAAAATTTCGGCGCTTCGCGCCGAACTAATATTATCAACTAAATTCAAGCCGAGTTATCACATTTAGGGCCACGTTTTTTTGTATTCGGCAAAGATTTTTCATAATGTACAGAATCTTTTCAGGACCATCTACATACACAAAGATTTTTGGAGAGACAAAAACTGTAAAAAGGTTTAAAATTTCCGAAAATTTTCGGCGCATCAGTAATTGTCTGTCCTATATATCTTTAAAATAGTAGAATTTGCATTTAGGATGGAAAATGTCAAATATTCAGAAACCCAGGAATTAGCTAAGATACACTACCAGAGGTCGAAAAACCCTGTTTTACCACACTAAATCGCTACTGTACAATACTATAATAGTACACAAAAATTTGCATTTACAAAATGTTCAAAGACTTTTGGATACCATCTTTGCACACGTAAAAAGGTATCTTGCACAGAAAAACACTGTTTAGGACTGCATGCCAGTTGCAGGTCACACACTGGCAGTATGTAAAAATGTGTATGTTTAAAAATATATTTATATAAAATATCTACAAAAATTTGTTCGCTCATACAAAGACACTACTTAATTTGCTGGTCCCCCATTTTGGGATTTCACCCTTCCCTCATCTCTGGACCTTGGGAAACTATGACCGGAAAGTACAGTGCAGTTTCCATCATATTACCTGCCACACCAGAATTGGATGACTGAAAAACGTGTTTAAATATGCATTACTGCAAAAGCGAGCACAACAATGGCTACAGTTCTGTCTTTACTTATCTTATTTTGTTTGTTCATTTATTTCTTCGACACTGTTTTCTTATTTATAGTAATAAAAGTTTTTAAGTGCTTGTTCAGCCATATGAATTGTTTGACATTCGATAAAGTGTTTAATATTACGATTATTCTCTAGCTCATGTGCACACAAAATATTCTAAGAGTACTATTTATGGGTATAGGTATATAAGCTTGACCCTCGGCATTACCCTGGCCTGGCCTCAGCCTCGGCCTCGGCCGAGGCAAGGATTTTAAGTCGCCTCGGCCTTGGCTGAGGCCGAGGTCCAAAAGTACCCTTGGTCCGATCACTGGTCGCAGCCGAGAACTAACGGACGTACTGAAACGCCGGCGCGTCAACTTCACCTGTGTCCAAGAGACAAAGTGGGTTGGAGCGAAGGCAAAAGATATTGGAGAAGGATATTAAAATGGTCTACAATGGAAAAACCACCAACCAAAATGGCGTAGCAATCATAATAAGTCAGAAATTCCGCGACCGGATAACAGAAGTCACCCGTATTTCAGACCGCTTAATGTCAATCAGGGTCGATACCGGGAACAACATACTGCGAATTATCTCATGCTATGCGCCTCAAACTGGATGCCCTGAAGAAGAAAAAGACAAATTTTGGGAAAGCCTTGAGACTTACCTTCAGACCTGCAGTGCTGATGAACGATTATTCATTGGTGGAGATCTAAATGGTCATGTAGGAAAAGCCAGAGAAGGCTACCAGCAAATCCATGGAGGTCAAGGCTATGCTACTCGTAATGACGATGGGGGTCGCATCTTGGACTTTGCCGAAACTCACGATCTGGCGATTGTTAACACCTTTTTCAAGAAGCGACCATCTCACATCATCACATACTGCAGTGGCGCCCATTGCACCCAAATTGATTACTGGTTGATAAGGAGACAGGACATCAAACTGGCGATAGATGCGAAAGTTATACCATCAGATAACATTTCACCTCAGCATCGCCTCTTGGTCCTCGATTTCCAATTAACCCAGCAACGTCTTAACATTCCAACAACAAAAACTGAACGCATCAAATGGTGGAAACTGCCTGAGCACCAAGTTGACATGAAATCTGCGCTATCCACGTTACGTGTCGATTACGAACTTCATCCCTCAGACATCTGGGACGCAGCAGCAGCACACATAAACACATGTGCAACAACCATCTTGGGAAGAACAAAGCCAGGCAAACGCTACATTGACAAACAAACCTGGTGGTGGAACGACAATGTGCAACAAACAATCAAGGCTAAGAAACTAGCTTACAAAGCATGGTTTCACTCGCGAAACGCTGATGATTTTCAACAGTACAGAAGCCTGAAATCAGCAGCTAAGCGAGCAGTTGCCAAAGCCAAAAATGCACACCACAAAAACTTATACGATCAATTGGAAACACCTGAAGGCGCAAACAAGATCTTCAAGCTAGCCGCCTCCCGCCATCGCTCCACCCAGGACATCGGCCACGTCATGAACATCAAAGACGCGAACCATCAACCATTAAGAAATCCAACAGACATACTGCATCGCTGGAAAGATTATTTTGACGAAGTATGCAACGAGGAATATCAGCACCCCCTTTACCCAACACTGAAGCGGTATATGGACCAGTGCTTCCAATAACAACTGCCGAAGTCACAGACGCGATTCGAAAAATGAAAAACGGCAAAGCCACTGGCCCAGACGATATACCAGCTGAAGTGTGGAAGTTACTTGGCCAACAAGGTGCAGAATTCCTTGCCAAACTATTCAACAAGATCACCGAAGAAAACGCTGTGCCGCCAATATGGCAGACAAGCGTCACTGTTCCCATATGGAAAGGAAAGGGGGACGTCAGTGAATGCTCAAACTACCGACCCATCCGCTTGCTGTGCCACACTATGAAAATATTTGAACGCGTGGTTGACAATCGCATCCGAAGCATTGTCACAGTCACACCTAACCAGTGTGGCTTTGTAAAAGGATGCAGTACAACAGACGCAATCCATGCCACTCGGTTATTGATGGAAAGGTACCGTGAAAAGCAAAGAAGCATTCACATAGCATTCCTTGATCTCGAAAAGGCCTTTGACAGAGTTCCCCATGCTCTCATATGGCACTCTCTTCGCCTGCATGGTGTACCAGAAACATACATAAGTTTAATTCAGTTGTTTTACCAAGGCGTAACAAGCTCAGTCCGATGTGCTGTTGGAACTTCGAACCCATTCGACATTCATGTAGGTGTGCACCAGGGATCAGCATTGTCACCATTACTGTTCATCCTTTGCATGGATACAGTGACAGCAGACTTACAGAAACCGCACCCATGGACACTATTATACGCCGACGACATTGTTCTGGCTGACGAATCTCGACAGGGTCTCGAGCAGCAAACGCAAAGGTGGAAAACTCGTCTGGAGAACTTCGGATTAAGGCTTAATATCAAAAAGACGGAATATCTCGAATGTGGAACCCAAAACGACGGCTCAATCAAAATTGATAACCAACTGCTAAACAAGGTTACCCAGTTCAAATATCTCGGATCACAACTTTCCTGGGACTGCGACACACTACACGATTCAAGGTCGAGAATCAATGCAGCCTGGATGAAGTGGCGCCAAGTCAGTGGAGTTCTATGCGATCGCAAAATCCCGACATATTTGAAAGCAAAAGTGTACAAAATGGTAGTCAGACCAGTTGCATTGTATGGATCCGAATGCTGGCCAGCGGTAACGAAACACGAGCAAACCCTGCATGCAATGGAGATGAAAATGCTCAGGTGGTCGCTCAGTTTCACCAGACTAGACCATGTTACAAATGTAGATGTCCGATCAATCCTCGGAGTGGCCCCAATACCAGAGAAAATGAGAGAAACACGGCTTCGATGGTATGGCCACGTACTACGCAGCAATGATCAATCAATTGCAAAGACGGCGTTACATCTAAGCCCTGTTGGCAGACGACCACGTGGACGACCGAAGAAACGATGGCTCGACCGTCTAAATGAGGACATGCGGAACGTAAACGCCACCCCACGAGACGCTACTGACCGTGCAAGATGGAGATCAAAATGCAACCAAGCGGACCCTGCCCCACGGCGGGATAAACGCTAAGAAGAAGAAGAAGAGCCTCTTCTCACGACGAACGCCTTAACCAACTTAACTTGTGTCGATTAGAATTACGCCGCCTTCATATTTGCTTATGTATGATGTATCAAATTATCAGTCAAAAATCTTGTCTTTCCATGACAGATTTTCTTGTGCTTAATCAAAATACTACTCACTGCACAAATCGTTTCAAGCTAGTTGTTCCTCTTGTCCGTTCTAATTTACAAAAATTTGACTTTTTCTATAAGTATATCTCTGTTTGGAATCACCTACCTGATTTTGTAGTTTCTTCCCTAACTTAAATATATTCAAATCTAGATTAATTGATGTCGACTTATCCAAATTTATTATAGGCAGGGCTGGCAAAAACCCAGATTTGAAAATATTGCGTTTTGGGTTTTTGGGGTTTTTGGTGGGTTTTTGGTGGGTTTTTGGGGTTTTTGGTGTTTTTGGGGGTTTTTGGTGGGTTTTTCCTGGGTTTTTCCTGATACACACCAGAGTTGACTTCATACACCTGTAAACATTAATTCGGCTGACTTTGTGTCACATAAAGGACCCAACATAAAAAATAGGACACGTTTAAAACAAAGCTTTATTCGAATGTCGCTGCGCTGACCAGTAGGTAATTAAATTACATATCCCTGTCATCACAATCATCATCATCTATCACGGTTGAATCACAAAGCTGATTGGCGTTGGTTTTGATAAACACTAGCTTTCGGACTGTTTCAGTGCTCAATGAGTTTCTCAATTTTGAATGGACGAAACCAAAGGTAGAAAAATTTCGTTCCGATGAAGCCGTTGAAACCGCCAACGTAAATACCTATGTAATAAGTATAAAAGTCAGACAGCAAACTATGGAAAGTTACACTATGCATGAAGCTTACAATAATAGATGTGTGCCTAGTTATTTTGTTCATGTACAAAAGGTATAAATTGTTAATAAAAAGGTGCAATTTAACTACATACCTCTTTTCAGGATATAGAATTAGCATTTGAAGTAAAGTTTTTTAATGCAATTATTCAGTATGTACTTTAATTGTTTAATTTATTCAGATGTATAGTATGCAAAGCTTTCTCAGCAGTTGATATACCATGGTGTCGATCCCTCTCACTCAAAAAATATATTTCTACCTACATTTGACTCAGTCTTATTGGGATGACATTGCATTACTGTTGCCAGCCACAGGCTGATTACCTGCAAATTCCAGCCAGGCCAGCATCAAATTAGCCAACCTGGCAAAAACTCAGAATTCAGCCAATGACTCATTAAAGCTAAACTGCCAGGCCAGGCCGCACATCATTATCAACATTTCAATTTAAAAAAGTTACCGTACCCTGCCTTAAAAATTACTTGTTCAATAAAAAGCTTGACACTTGACGGTGGTTAAGAGGTCCAAAACTTGTATTGTCAAAAACATAGTAATCTAGCTCAAAAACTCGTTGTAATGATTTTACAAAAATGCCTTGATTTTTTTAAAAAAGATCCCCATCCAACAAAAACAGTCCCTTCTCCTCCTGTCCAACTTTTGGCTATACAATCCTGTGAATGGGCAGAAATGGGGTATTGTATTGCCCTTTCAGCAAACAAATTCATCTTTTAATCATTAGGATGATGCAGTCAGCATCTTAGATGGGCGGCTGCAAAGGTCTGGGGGTGCAGTGCAAAATTCTTTCAAAAATCAAATATTGACCATAAAAATGGTGTTATGGCAAAAAAGACTATTTTTGAACTTTTCTCGTTGAGCTCTAATGATTGGCATAAAAAACCAAGAAAAACGAAAAAATTTAAAAAATGAAATTTCAAGGGTATTGTTTGTTGGGTATTTGCCATTTCTTGTTGGGTATTTTGCCTTCTGGGGATGCATAAACCCCGACGCCCAGCCCAGGGCAGGGGTATAGTCGGCATCACAGATGCTTGCTGCTGAGAGCTGAGTGCTAATGCTGTATAACTGTGTGCTGTGCGCTGTCTGCCTACGGCGCCAGAAGCCAAAAAACAACCTTCAGTCATTTACAATAACTACTAAAACATGATTTAGAGCCTTACATAAGTACCTGCGTCTCAGAATACCAACCCAAAAACCCCAAAAACCCAAGATTTTTAGAACCCCAAAAACCCACCAAAAACCCCAAAACCCCAAAAACCCACTTTTGCCAGCCCTGATTATAGGGCGGGCTTAAATCGTCATTTTCATGACTCGCTCATCGCCTTTTGCTGTACGCTTTTATTCTTTTGACTGTACGTTTTATTACTCCTTTACATCCTTCGTAATTGTTGCGTTTCAGTAATAAATTATTTCATTCATTCATTCATTCAACATTCGCTTTTTTTTCAAATCTGAAATCTTCGGCACTGATTATTGGCCAATGTTGGCCCCGAATTTTTCGTTAAAGGCCAATATTGGCCAATAACGCGTGCATTAGGGGCCAATTTTTGCAAGATTTAAAATTCTTAAAAAGCTGCACATCCGTGGGTTTCGAACCCCGTACTTTCGTGTTGGTAAACTCACGTGCGCACACTGCGCCATAGCGAAACTGTGATCAGTGTCTGAAGAATGATACTAATGCTATCTGTTATATACAGTACCTATGTATACGCAGTTGCTATTTTTTGTTTGAAAGAGATTGCTTATGCTATCTTTTATGCCTAAGTAGTTTGAATTGTATGGTAGGTATTTCTAATTGTCGTTGGTTTGCCTAACGTACATATTGCAAAATCCTACATACAGTCAAGACCACAAGTAACGTCGCTCAAGCGCATGTCCTACAGGCGCCTGGCAGTCAAAGTGACAGGCATCGCACAGGCAATTTTCTTTCGACGCGCGTGTTTACTAATATAAAATTTTGGCTGATTCACAGGCAGGTCACAGGCGCCTGTTGCCTGTCGTGCCTGCGCTTGAGCAACGTACCTACATAAATACATATGTACGTACATGTGTGCATAAATATTATAATGCCATGTCAGCATAGTGGGCAGCAAGAAAATTCCGGGGGGGGGGTGTGCAAGATTTTTTGAAGGTCAAAAAATGGCCTTAAAAATGGTGGTTTGGCGATAAAACACCATTTTTCGACGTTTCTCATCAAGCACTATCCATTGGAATCAAAAAATTCCGAAAAAACGAAAAAAATTTTCAAAAATTGAATTCTGGGGGGGTTATTTTGATTTCTGGGGAGTATTTTGGTTTCTGGGGGGCATACCCCCCAAACCCCCCACGCCCAGGTGTGCATGTCAGTATGCGATTTCAAATAGCTAGGTAGAGGTTACCTACCTATGTAGCAGGACAATAGGTATAGTCTGTTTCATTTATTCGAGAGCTTTTTAGTCAATTTTTAAGGGCTACAGTAAGCGAAACAAGACGATTTACTGTAATTGGGCAAATCAGCTCAGTGAGGGCGAGTGGCTGGAATTCTTCCATTTTAAATGCACTAATCCGTCCATATAAATTTAATTTAGGCATTTAATCAGCGCTTGGACATGCTACAGTAAGTGCGCTGAATAAAAAGCTGTCGGCTGGAATCGAAGCCGGGTTGCTTCGACGACAAGCGGACGTTCTACCACTGAGCCATGCGGAAGTTCGCGGCGTCTCTTAGCATCTTAGTCTATTGTGTTTAAAATGTCAACTTAGGATTAGCTGAATACGTGATTTTATCTGTAAGTTGATTGATCTGCTGGAGGACGAGAATTAATTATGCCGCTAAAAATGTAATTGAAAAACCCTTCTTTGCTACGTAGCTACAGTGACATCTAGCGACCTACAGTAAATAAGAAAAGAAGGATTACTGTAGCCGTCGAAATTATTCACTGAAAAAGCTCTCGGATAAATGAAACAGACTATACGTATAAAGGTACCTACGCAACTATAGTGTGTTTCATTTGATCGAGGGTTTTTTGAAAAGTTTAAAGTGGCTACAAAAGTGTTTTATACTAATGCGACAGCAAATAGGTACCTATATTCTATAGAATATCGAGTTGCATTATGATCTTTGATACTGCTAAGAGGCAAGACTGCATCATATAAGGTATGTACTTATAGGTCACTTTAGTGGCCTGGTTTATGCGGACTAAATTCAGCGGAAAAGCTTTCCAATAAACGAAACAGACTATACTTAATTCTGGTCATACAGATTCGGCGTGTGATATCTTACACTTTACAGTAGGTTGAGACTCACTTAAACATTTACTTGAATGTAAATAGTATTTTTTCAGCAGGTTCTAATTTTTCTACATAATATGTTTATCATTATATACTGTAGTTTTAATAATATTGGCCCCTAATGCACGCGTTATTGGCCAATATTGGCCTTTAACGAAAAATTCGGGGCCAACATTGGCCAATAATCAGTGCCGAAATCTTCTGATCTATCTTGAAAAATATGGTTTTTACATCATCATTAACTGGTAACTGCGTTATTAATAGAAGTGCCCTTAATTAATCACAGGCGCAGCGGGGCATTGGGCCAGGTGGGAATGTTAATAAAAACCATAAGGAGCAGTGTGCAGGCATCTTTGCACGATTGTGCGATGATAATGACGATGGACCAGTGTTGCCAGGTCCCAAAATTCAGATTCTCCTGCACAGAGGTAAAATTGGGGAAAATTCTCCTGCAATTCTCCTGAAAATATTTTGATTCTCCTGAAAATTCTCCTGGCTCATATTTTGCAGGAAAGGTTGTACAGCAGATCTACAATTGTATGTACACATGCATATCAAGCATGCTCAGGCCAATTTACCTTGGTTCACCCAACTATTTTATTCTGATCTCTTGCCTGTTAATCCTAAGGACACTCAAGGCTAAATAATGAACATTAATTCTCTCACAAAAAGCTCATGGAGCATATCTGCATTATACAGGCAGATGCAAAAATAATGGAAGACTAATGCTGGACCACAAAGTATAACATTTTATTCAACATCAACAGCTGACAAACATTCAATAACAGATTCCTGATCTTCATCAGGATATACTGCTCAGGGGCCAGTGATCGGACCGAGGGTACTTTTGGACCCTCGGCCTCGGCCGAGGCCGAGGCGCCTTAAAACCCTTGCCTCGGCCGAGGCCGAGGCCGAGGCCGAGGCCGAGGGTAATGCCGAGGGTCAAGCTTATATACCTATACCCATAAATAGTGCTCTTAGAAAATTTTGTATGCACATGAGCTAGAGAATAATCGTAATATTGAACATCTTATCGAATGTCATTTTCAATAATACATAGTAGATTAAATGTGTGAAGGATTTTTTGAATAAAGTCAGCAGAATGAAAGCATACTTAATTTAACAAGTTGCCGTTGAAGACTTGGAAAAGTTAATAAAAAATATGGCTGAACAAGCACTTAAAAACTTTTATTACTATACATAAATAAGAAAACAGTGTCAAAGAAATAAAAGAACAAACGAAATAAGCTAAGTAAAGACAGAACTGTAGCCATTGTTGTGCTAGCTTTTGCAGTAATGCATGTTTAAACACGCTTTTTCAGTCATCCAATTCTGGTGTGGCAGATAATATGACAGAAACTGCACTGTACTTTCCGATCATAGTTTCCCACGGTCCAGAGTTGAGGGAAGGGTGAAATCCCAAAATGGGGGACCAGTAAATTAAGTAGTGTCTTTGTATGAGCGAACAAATTTTTGTAGATATTTTATATGAATATATTTTTAAACATACACATTTTTACATACTGCCAGTGTGTGACCTGCAACCGGCATGCAGTCCTAAACAGTGTTTTTTTGTGCAAGATACCTTTTTACATGTACAAAAATGGTATCCAAAAGTCTTTGAACATTTTTTACATGCAAATTCAAATTCTTTTTCCATTCTAAATGCAAATTCTACTATTTTAAAGATATATAGGACAGACAATTACTGATGCGCCGAAAATTTTCGGGAATTTTACACCTTTTTACAGTTTTTGTCTCTCCAAAAATCTTTGTGTATGTACAAAGACAGTCCTGAAAAGTCTCTGTACATTGCGAAAAATCTTTGCCGAATACAAAAAACCGTGGTCCTAAATGTGATAATTCGGCCTGGATATAGTTCATAAGATTATTTGGCGTGAAGCGCCGAAATTTTAATGAGCTTTTGATGAAATTTACACATAAAACTTGATTGAGAAAGCTAAAACAACTTGTACTACAAAGTCAGAAATATTACAGATATTGTAATATGCCAATTCAATCTTGTAATAAGCACTATTGTGCTTAGAAATCCAATGCAACATCAGGATAAATTAGTCAATTTTATCTTTGAACGGCTAAATGTGCTGAGTTATTAAATAGTACTTGTTTTGCATAAAATTTTTAAAAACAGTATAAATGGATACAAAAGATATTTAAATCTGCATAAAGATGCCTAGATTACACAAAAATTGACTTTTGAGTGTTTAATGCCTCTGCTTCAATCTAAATACAGTATATTAGCGATATTTTGCGCGAAGCGCCGAAAATTTTTTGAAATTTCGTAAAAAATTTTGAAAAAACGATATAATTAATATCACTTTGTCCAAGAAAGTATTTTAACATTGCATAAAAATGGCTCCAAAAATGCACGAGCCAAAATTGTTTTTTGGCAAAACCTGCATTTATTGGCCATTTTTAGGTGCGTTTTTGCGATTTTCGGCCGAAAATTCGTAATCATGTACGCCCTCTCCCATAAAAATGGCCGAAAACCATACGTGTAACAGGAAGGGCTTTGGGGAATTCCCCACCCACCCAGGGTTGGACGTCCTCCCTACACCCTTCCCTCCAACGTCAGAAAATTTTGACCCACCCTCCCCCTTTTTTGGTGAAAATTTGCGGAGTCGCTAATCCCCCACCCGAAATTTCTAGCCGTTACATGTATGCCGAGGAGCCCCTCCCGAAAATTTTGAGCTGTTACATGCATGTTTTATAGTGACAGTTTGTCTATTTACTCTTGCTTACGTTCAAAAATACTGTATCACTTCGGGAAATTCTAATAGTTAGCTGCACTTTTGCCATAGTAAAAATTAAGTTCAAAAATATTCAAAAGGTTTTCACCAAAAATCGTCTGACAGTGACTTGAGTCTTGCACCCTGAGAGGGGGGTAATAAACCGCCCTCACCCCTCCCTTCGGGAATGTGTGTTTCCGATCCATGTAGCAAGCATGAGAATTAAAACTTAGTCATCACTTGAATAATAAATTGGCACTTTGCTGTATGTAACTTTGTGTAACTGGGTACGCGACTAAAACCACAAGAAAAGTCTATAGGTAAAAAATAGTCTTTGTACTGCAGATGCATTCTAAATAGTTAATATTCAACGGACATATTAAACTTATTCAAATTTGATTTTAACCCTCGGCGCCTCGGCACTTTTCAGCTTCGCCCTCGGCGCCGAGGCCGAGGCTCCAAAAAACGCCGAGGCTTGCCGAGGCGGGCCGAGGCCGAGGCCTCGGTCCGATCACTGTCAGGGGCCTAAGCTAAAGAGGTCGCATTGTTTACAATACACATTATTCGAAAAAACAGTTTCTGTGCTTAAAACAGTGACCGCCAATTTTCAGTTGCACTTACATCATCAAAAATTTCTGAAAAGAGCCCTGCTTGCAATGTCTTTTGAAAAATAAATAATACTTTATTACTAATTGTATGTACTTCAGTAGCAAGCAAATCCTTACGTTTTGAAATATATCAAAAAATGTTTATAGGCGCTTTGCAAACACCGTTTTTTCCCAGCGATTTGGTTGACATTATAGACCGAACCCAAAATTTTTTTCCACTTTTTCCGACTTTTTACCACATTTTTTGGGAGGTCTAAAAACGTTCGAAATAGAGCGCCTGTGTTGAAAAATCAGTGTTTTTAAGTGGAAAATTTTATGTACACATGCAATAGCAGTGTTTGATGCACTTTTTGTATAAAAATTTCGCGCTCTACAAGAATATCACGATCAGTAACGTTATTTATGTTGAAACTTGAATTTCCTTCCTTCAGTAAAGCATTTTAGCCAATTTCTGAAGTCGTTTTTGACAATTAAAACTATAATTTATCAAATGGCGCGAAGCGCTAGAAAATTTTGAAATTTTAGCTCTCTAAATCATTTTTGCATTTCAAAAACTGTGCAGAAGGTAAGGATTTTCAATCGTAGTGGAGTTCTAGGACCAGATTATCGATAAAAAATGCTGCCATTGGCACCGCGCGGCTTAAACATCAATAACAAGTAAGAATTAAATCAATTTGGCGCAAAGCGCCGAAAACTTTTTGTAGTTTCACCTCTCTGAAACGCATTTTTGCATTACAAAAACTAACTGAATCCGTGCAGAAAATAAGGATTTTCAATCGTAGTAAAGTTCTAGATCAAATTGTCGATAAAAATGCTGCAGTTGATGCGGCGCGGCTCAAATACTAAAAACAAAAAAGAATTAAATCAATTCGGCGTGAAGCGCCAAAAAATTTTGTAGTTTCACTTCTCTAAAACGCATTTTTGCATTACAAAAACTAACTGAATCCGTGCATAAGATAAGGATTTTCAATCGTAGTGAAGTTCTAGACCAGATTGTCGATAAAAATGCTGCGATTGGCGCGGCGCGGCTTAAGGATTACTAATAATAAGTAAGAATTTAATCAATTCGGCGCAAAGCGCCGAAAAATTTTCGAAGTTTTAACTCTCTAAAACGCATTTTTAACATTACATAAAGTTTTCACAAATGCCAACCAAGCCCAAAAATTTTTTCCATTTCCCAAAATTTTGGTTGACAAATAGACCAAAAAGTGGAAAAAACGGTGTTTGCAAACGTCTGTGAAACTGATAAAAACAATTAGACGGTGTGTAAAGCTATGTATTTCTGCACTTCGTGATATTAAGTGAATAAATAAATGAATGAATGAATGATTTACTACGGAAGCACGAAACTTATTTGGATATAGTTATAACTTAACACTGTAGGTCTTAACTATGAACAAAATAAATTCTTAATGTGAAAGATCTCTAAGAATAAAATTATATACAACTAACTAACTACAGTATGAATGAATGAATGAATGAATGAAATAATTTATTACTGAAATGCGACAATTACGAAAGATGTAAAAGAGTAATAAAACGTACGGTCAATAGAATAAAAGCGTACAGCAAAAGGCGATGAGCGAGTCATGAAAATGACGATTTAAGCCCGCGCCCTATAATAAATTTGGATAAGTCGACATCAATTAATCTAGATTTGAATATATTTAAGTTAGGGGAAGAGACTACAAAATCAGGTAGGTGATTCCAAACAGAGATATACTTATAGAAAAAGTCAAATTTTTGTAAATTAGAACGGACAAGAGGAACAACTAGCTTGGAACAATTTGTGCAGCAAGTAGTATTTTGATTAAGCACAAAAAAATCTGTCATGGAAAGACAAGATTTTTGACTAATAATTTGATACATCATACATAAGCAAATATGAAGGCGACGTAATTCTAATCGACACAAGTTAAGTTGGTTAAGGCCTTCGTCGTAAGAAAGAGGGCTATGATATCAACAACAACAACAACAACAATTTATTTGCTAAGTCAAAAGAAAATATTAACATACATGGATAAGACGAATGAACGAAAATGAAAATACATGAAAGACAAAACAAATTAAGTATGACGAAGCAGGGTAAACGTAAAGGCAATAGGAAAAACTGCTCTTACTTACGCCCCTTTAAGAAATTTAGAAAGGTTTAATCTTTTAAGTTTAGTCAGAAAAACGTGTCTATTTGGAGCACTTATAATCTGTTCAGGTAGAGAGTTCCAGATAGGAATTATTCGATTGCAAAAATCAAATTTTCTGCAATTTTTATTTACATGATTGACGAGAAGTTTACAAGAATTTGCTGCTCGATTAGAATTTAAATTAATTGTGAAGAAATCCTTGAAAGGAAGAGCTTGACATTTGATAATAGAAAAGGCTAATGTTAGGTCGTTATGGAGGCGTCTTAGTTCAAGAGTGTCCAGACCAAGTTCGTGTAATCTTGCAGCATATGTCAAATTTTTATCACTAAAAATTCGTTTCGTAAACCTTCTTTGAACCCGTTCGACGGAGGTGATATCACACAGCAGGTAAGGACTCCACGAAACACAGCAATATTCAAGCACTGGTCGAACGTAAGTAATGAAGGCCTTGACAAGTAATAATCTGTCTTTAGAAATAAAACTACGCAAGATCAGATTGCTTAACTGCATGCCTTTTTTCACAATATATTCACAATGAGATCTGGACGATAAATTAGAATTCAGAAAAACACCCAAATCTTTTACACAAAGTGTGTCAGTAGAAAGATAGAAATCATTTATGTGATAAGAATGCCTAGGGTTTGAACTACCCAGATATAGAACTAAACATTTATTAACTGATATTTTTAATTGCCATGTATTGGCCCACTCATGCACATAATTTATGTCAGCTTGAAGTGTCATGAAATTGGATGATAGATTCCAAAGTTTGATATCGTCAGCAAACAAAGTAAAATTACTGTTTTGGCGCATTTCACATAAGTCGTTAATGAAGATTAAAAAAGTGTGGGACCTAGTATACTACCCTGGGGCACGCCACTGGTAACAGGAATAGAATCAGATAAAGAATTTTTAATTTTAACGACTTGGGATCTATTAGTCAAGAAATTTTCGATCCAATTAAAAGAAAGTTTGTTCAGTCCATAAGATGCCAACTTAATTAGCAGTTTTTTGTGTGACACGGTATCAAAAGCCTTACAAAAGTCAATGTAGACAATGTCAACAGGAATTCCCTCATCTAGAAATTTGGTCCACTGATTTTTGCACTCAACAAGTTGTAACGCACATGATCTATTTTTTCTAAAACCAAACTGTTTTTCACTTAGCAGATTTTGCTTCTCTAGATAAGAAATCAAGGACTTGTTCATTATAGATTCCATTAATTTACAAGAAACACAACATAAGGAGATTGGACGATAGTTATCAACTGATGACATATCTCCCTTTCTATGAACTGGGATCACAACAGCTTTTCGCCAAAAATCGGGTATCTTTCCACTTTGATAAGAAACGTTAAAGATGGTTTCTAAAGGTGAAAGCAACACTGTTTTCAACTTCTTAATAAAATATGCACACAAGCCATCGGGGCCAAGCGACAAAGTGGGCTTAAGCCTACTTATGGATTCAGAAATAGTCAGAACATCAAATTTTACAGAAAGAGGATGAGCATCACTTTTGACTCTGTTTGCAAAATGGGGAGAAACAAGATCGTCAATAACAAAATTACTCGCAAAAAAAGAGTTGTAAGCATTAGCTTTTTCAAAATCATTATTTATCATCCTGCCATCACACATTAATATTGAAGCTGACTTAGTCTTTCTTAAACGGTCATTAACGAAAGAATAAAAATTTTTTACATTTCGAGAATTTAAAAGCTTACGTTCCTCCCTCGTGAAAAGATCTTTCAAAGCAAATTTAATTTCTTTAGTAATCTTCTTATACTTGCTTAAAATAACAGGGCAATGACTCTTTTTATACTTTTCCCAAAAGTTCCTTTTTAATTACTTGCAATTTACGACACGACTTTGGCAATGATTTTTTATGCACAGTATGCTTAAAAGGAACGTATCGATGTATAGCCTCATTAATTATGTCAAGAAAAGCAGCATAAAAATCGTTAATGCTAATGCAATGGGTAAAACAGAGGTGCCAATCAATAGAGGCTAAAAAAATCTTGATAGATGCATAGTCCGCTTTTCTAAAGTCATACTCAAGGGAAGTTTGGTTGGGTACTACAGACGCAGGTAAACTGAACTCAATGCTAGAATGATCACTATTAGAGAAAGGTTCAGTAGTTAATACATTGAAGACAAGATTGCTGGAAGTACACCAAATTAGATCAAGAATATTTTCATCTCTATTTGGGTCAAAAGATAATTGTATAAGACCAAGATTGACAAAACAGTCATAAAATACTTGTGTCACAGGGTTTCCATAAGCAGAAATAATATTCAAATTCAAATCAGGCAAATTAAAATCACCTAGTAGGATACAATTCTGAGCATTTTCGACATAATGTTCAGATAATTTACTTAACTTATTAGCGATTTGTGAGTCATATTGGGGTGGACAATAACACATTATGAATCTGACAGATTTTTTACACAAGTGAAAATCACAAACTAATACAGTACGCTGCCTGGAATTTTGCATGCGCAGTCTCCATTAACTTCTGTTGCGGTCGGATTTTAGCGAGCGGACCTCAGTGGCCATTAGTGGGCCGCTGTTAAGCACTTGCAGCCGATTGACGGACTGCTTTCGAACTACTGCGGCCGTTCGTGGACTGCAGTGGCCGTTGGATGCTGACTGCAGTTACTTTACTGTAAATACGGAAACATGTATAGTATCGCTGCTAGCATATTGCGTTATTTATCGCACAAACGGGAAAAAATTTTATCAATCTGCTTTGATTTTTCGCATGCGTGCGTCTCAAAAGTGTGTGCGTGCAGGTCCAGTCCGAGAAAAAAGGTAAAAATAGATTGGAATTTTCGTGCATATCATTATAATTCTCGTTTCCTCCATTGGAATCTCATCTAAGAGATAATGGGCATAAAAATTAAAGAGAATAGTATTTCCTGTGTGCGATCGATTGCATATTGCTCTGCAGAAAAAGAGCATTTTAAAATTAATTTCAGGCTGAGAGCGTTCCGCGTTTTAAAACAAATTCATGGCCAATAAATAGTAAAAGATTTAAAAATCATAAGCCCGATATGTCTTTTGCCATTAGTTATATGATTTTAAAAAGCACATCTTTTCGACTAAATCAAAATTAGCAATATAATCAAAGCAAATGCTCTCATTTTTTGGAGGAAAAGTTTTTTCAAGAGGGTATTTTCCGTCTTATACAAACCATATTTTTCACTCTTATATTGCGAAATCGGGAAGAGAGAATGAATAGTGACATTCTATCTTTTTTCTTACATTAGGAGCCCGGATTTTACTTAAAAATAGCAAATTTCAAGAATTTTCGGCGCTTAGCCCCGGATTTCTTATGTTCTATCTTTTTTCTTACCTTAGACACCCAGATTTTACTTAAAAATAGCGAATTTGTCAAAAATTTTCGCGCTTCGCGCCGATTTATTATTTTCTGTATTAGTTTTCTTTACAAAACTGCAAAATTAAATGCAAAGAAAAGAATTTCGAAATGTTTTGGAGTCGAGCTTTAATTTGATATTGAGAAATTAGTCATACCGATAGGTTAAAAGATAGATTTTTGATATCCAAATTTGAAATCAAGCGCGAGAATTTTTGATTTTTTTAAATTTTTCACTTCACCATGGAATAGATCTTGTCGAGAAACGCTCAAGAATGCCATTATTTTCGCGTATCTCCTAATGGTTCCCGAGGTATAGGACTTCAAAAATTTTGGCTTTTCCCCCCCCCCAAAAACAGAGAGCAGGGAACGCGAGCAAAATCTTTTTTGAGCTTGTGTATCAAAATATCAAGAGGTGAAAAATTTTTGTCGTGTTTTCAAGCTTTGCGTTGAATACATGTGTGTGTAGGTGTATGTCCACTGAATTGAATAAATACAAAATGGTAGATACGCATATAAAGTACTTTGATTGAACAAGAAAAATTGCGAAGGAAGTTGGGTGGTCAGAATAAAATTTGCACGAAATAATAGAACGGGCAATATTTTTTTAACTATATGCTTGCCTGAGGAGACAGACATCATATGATGTATTTCGCTTCTGAACTGAATATATTATTGATGTGCATATAGTATCTGAATAAATGAAAAAAGCGAAAATACAAAATATCTTGGAAAGCGGATAATCAAGAGCTTTTTATCAATTTTTCATTTTAAAGGCATTACCTACAATATTTATTATTTAGTTTATTTTAACAAAAATTTGTCATCTGTATTTGTCATCTGTATTTCACTATTTTGTTAAATTTTATATTAAGCTTAGACCTTACAGTGACTATTCATTCTCTCTTCCCAATTTTGCAATATAAGAGTGAAAAATATGGTTTTTTGGAAGAAGGAATTTGTTTTAAAACGCGGAACGCTCTCAGCCTGAAATTAATTTTAAAATGCTCTTTTGCTGCAGAGCAATATGCAATCGATCGCACACAGGAAATACTATTCTCTTTAATTTTTTTGCCCATAATCTCTTAGATGAGTTTCCAATGGAGGAAACGAGAATAATAATGATATGCACGAAAATTCCAATCTATTTTTACCTTTTTTTCTCGGACTGGACCTGCTGCACGCACACACTTGAAACGCACGCATGCGAAAAATCAAAGCAGATTGATAAAATTTTTTCCCGTCTGTGCGACAAATAACGCAATATGGTAGCAGCGATACTATACATGTTTCCGTACTTACAGTAAAGTAACTGCAGTCAGCATCCAACGGCCACTGCAGTCCACGAACGGCCGCAGTAGTTCGAAAGCAGTCCGTCAATCGGCTGCAAGTGCTTTACAGTAGCCCACTAATGGCCACTAAGGTTTGCTAGATAAAATCCGACTGCAACAAAAGTTAATGGAGACTGCGCATGCAAAATTCCAGGCGCGTACTGTACTTCAGGACACAAGAATTCTTCCACAATAGAAACATTGATGATTTTTAGGACTTCTTGAAAAAGTATGTGACACCTCCTCCCCTATAGCCAATTCTGTCACATCTGTGAACAGAATAAGTTGCATATTCTGAAGAAAGTAGAGCATGAAATTCAGATATCTTATTTAGCAAACTTCTAGCATTAAATAAAACACAGCTGATATTGATTTTCTTAGAATTGAGCTTTTTAACAGGAACAGTAGGGGCGTGAACTCCCTAAGGGCGAGGCAAAGGACGCTTAAACTGCTTCAACTCATAAGAATTACGATCGATGAACCAATTCATCTCGCCCGAATCCCATTTTTCAGCCAATTCAGCGTTCAAATGGCGAAGGGTTTCGCGCTGTTGCCAAGTGCGATCAGGTCTAGCATAGACCTTCAATCGACGGCCTCGATCAGAAAATTTTGAAACGCAACGGATCAATTCAACTATGTATTTAGTAAATTTATGCTGAAGAGCTCTCCAGCCTGTTGATATCACTAATATAAGAAGTAAGAAGTAAGAAGCTTGGAGTTTTTGAAGAATATGGTGTGAACCGATTTTGCGCCATTCCGGCAGAACTGCCATACAATTGCGCAAAAACGATACTTTGTCACTAAAAGACGCGGGAAAAAAAAACCAAATCCATGCAAAACTCACAGAGTTACGGTACTTCAAACATCATACTTCGACATTCACCATTTTGAGCCACTTCAAGGAATTTCAGCAGTTTATCAAAAGATTCCAATTTTTACCAATTAATATTTTCCTGCCATTTTCAAGGTCGCAGATTACAAAAAATTAAGTTATAGTGCGTGCAAACCAAGATTAAAAGAAAATTTTTTTTGTAATTTTTTGCCCAAATTTTCATGTAATTTTTTTAAATTTCACTATTTTTAGCATTGTTTACATCCAGTTAAATATTTCAACTTAAATACGATTCAAACAGCATTTTTGGATTATCTTAAAGTTCCAACCATTTAAAGATTCAAACAGTGGAATGCAGAATAACATGTACCCAACTTAGGTCTCAGCATCTATACATCGACCTGAGCATCTATACATCGACCTAAGCATCTATACGTTGACCTAAGCATCTATACCTCGACCTAAGCGGGAGCGACCTTGACCTAAGCAGCCGAAAACACCTTCTTAGATAAACTAAGCCTAAGCCTAAGCATCATTTAAGCAGAAACTTGAATTTTCAGAATGTTTTTTTCAAATTTAAAAAATTTTCAAACAAAATTTTTTTTGTGCAATAAAAGTTATTTTTCTCGTAACTCAAGCGACCTTAAAAATGTCAGATAAATATGTTTTAAGCCCAAATTCGAACATTTTTGGTAAACTGTCAAATACCTCAGTTTAATGTAGCTATATACTGAGTAACTCTATCTTCACCAATATTGGTCCGTTTTTCATAAAATTTTTTTTCCAAGTGCCTTCTTTTTGCATGTCCTCCTCATTTCAATCAATATCATTCCTTTCCACATACATCTGCAAGTTTTCCGTTCACACCATAAAGTAAAGTTTAGCCTTAATTAGTGATTGACCGGGGCGACTTTTTTGGCCGGGCCGGGGCCGGGGCTGGCCGGGGTCAGACAAGGAAAATATTATTGCATGACACATACTTGGGGTGGGCATAGGAAAAGAAATAATGAGCGACTGCTCCATTCAGTAGTAAATGGCTAGCGCAAAGTTAGGTGCGCCTTTTCATATCAAGTTTTATTACTATTTATGTCACAAGAAACAAATTTAGTTCAGTGTTTCATTGTCTGAATCATCAATAAAGTCATGTCGCTACTATTAGCACACTCTATATCATTTGAATCTTCGCTACTGCTACTGCTGCTGTAGCGATTGGATGCAATAGGTATTGGATGTAATAAATGAGACATCACACATTCCCATAAGGGGAGGGGTATAACCCCCTCAGGGTCCAAGACACAAGTCACCGTCAGACGATTTTTGGTGAAAACCTTTTGAATTTTTTGAACTTAATTTTTTAGTATGGCAAAAGTGTACCTATCTATTAGAATTTCACGAAGTGGTACATTATTTTAGAATGTGAGCTAGAGTAAATTGAGAAACTATCACAATAAAACATGCATGTAATCGCTTAAAATTTTATGAGGGTCCCTCAGTATACATGTAACGGCTGGAAATCTAGGATAGGGGTCCCTCGCCATTTTTAGAAGGAGGGGGTTAGCGACTAAATCAAAAATGGTAAAAACACATAAAAATAGCAAAAAAAGCGCAGGTTTTTGCCAAAAAATGGGGGAGGGTGATTAAATATTTTCTGACTTTCAAGGAAGTTCGGGGCTTCAAAGCGTCGATGGGGGGTGGCCCAAACCCCTGTAACTTGTATATTTCTCGGCCATTTTCAGGGGAAGGAGGGGGTACGCGGCTCCATTTTTGCAGCCGCTTACCCCCCTGAAAATCTTTAAAATGGTAGAATTTGCAATAAGGAATTCTACACCTTTTTACAGTTTTCTCCAAAAATCTTTGTACATGTACAAAGATGGTCCTGAAACGTCTTTGTACATCAGCAAAAATCTTCGCCAAATACAAAAAAATTGTGGTTCTAAATGTGATAATTCGGCCTGAATTTAGTTGATAATATTAGTTTGGCGCGAAGTGCCGAAATTTTTATGAGCTTTTGATGGAATTCACACATAAAACTCGACTGAGAAAGCTAAAACAACTTGTACTACAAAATCAGAAATATTACAAAAATTGTAATATGCGAATTAAATCTTGTAATAAGCAACACTGCGCTTAGAATGGAAAAATGGAAAAATGTCAAATATTCAGAAACCCAAAAATTAGCCAAATACACTACTAAAGGCCGAATATGTTCTACCACATCGAAATCGTTACTGTACCATATTAAAGTATACAAAAATTTGCATGTACAAAACAGTGTTTTTTTGTATCCGCCAAAGATTTTTCCCGATGTACAAAGACTTTTTCAGGACAATCTTTGTACATGTACAAAGATTTTTAAGAAGATAAAAACTGTAAAAAGGTGGTAAATTCGAAAAATTTTCGGCGCTTTGCTCCGATTTGAAAACTTGTCTGTCCTATATATCTTTAAAAGGGCAAAATTTGTACAGTCGAACTTCGATAATGCGTACACGGGATAATGCGTTTTCTCGCATAATGAGTACAGTATTGCTAGGTCCGGACCGAAAGGCCATGTAAAACATAAGGCAATAGCATGGGATAATGCGTACTCGGTTAATGCGTAATGCGTACAGCCGATTTCATCCATGGGCCCATGCCTGCATGTTAAACTACCCGGCTTAATGCATACAACATGTATTTTTTCACCTCAGATAATGCGATCAGCTCGAAATGTTTGCGTCTCTCTGCTATCTTTGATGTGCATCATTTTAAATTTTGATACATTTTCTTTTTCTACTAAAGTTCCTTGTTTATACGAGTACTTTGGTCAAATTGACTTATGTGTTGTGCGAGCCTGTTTTCTCAAATGTGTATAATTTTTAGTCTGGATCTTTAGCTTTCTTTGAAAAGCTTAGAATTCTAAAGTTTTAGGGGAATTAAGCCTTAAACGAATTGTTATTTTTGATTGGTCATGGCGTTTTCAAAAAACGAAGTTTCTCTGGGGACAAATTTAAAAATGTTGACAAATCACCGCAAGTTCTGTGGTTATGCGAAAACTTTAGGCACATCGAGATGAGTGTTGCGCCTATTTGTTTTTAAAATGTGCATAATATTTAGTTTCGTGACCTGGACGATCTAGGAGAAACAGAAACGGTTCCGACTTCCGAGCTATCAGGATTTAAAACTGAGTATATCGAACATACGAATTTAATGGCACAGGACAATTGTGACACAAAGTTGTTCAGCGAAATGAATGATATCGAAAATTTTTGTGACTTTAAGCGTGAAAATATGTTAAAGCAGACTTGTATTGCTATATTTTTCCTAAAAAAATGATTTTATCGCATAATAGTGTATTCCTTGTTAAAAATCCGGGGTATTCGGATAATGCGTGCACTCGGATAATGCATACAGAAGGGCTTGGTCCCTTGGGTGTACGCATTAAGCAAGTTCGACTGTATTTAGAATGGAAAAATGTCAAATTTTTAGGCGCTTTGCGCCGTTTTGAGACAATTTTAGTAATTTTTGGCGTTAGAAACCCAGAAATTAGCTAAAATATACAATCAAAAGTCAGAAGACCCTGTTTTACCACACTAAAATCGCTACTGTACCATATTATAGTAAGCAAAAATGTTTGAAAATATATTTATATAATATAGCTACAAAAAATTTGTTAGCTCATACAAAGACCTTTTCGGAGATCTTTGTACAAGCACAAGAGGCTCGTACAACAAAATAGAGTCGGCTAATAATAGTCCACCACTTAATTTTCTGGTCCTCCAATTTGGGATTTCATCCCCCCTCAACATTGGACCTTAGGAAACTATTTGAGACATATTAAGTTTATCGGATCGGACGCAATTCTGTAGCGTAGTTTACATTCGCCTATAATTAACCTCCATCCTAATAACTATTACAAAAGAAACGCGTTTTAAAGCCCGTGGTTCCCATTCAATTGAATGTAAAAGTGTTTTTTGTAAAAATAGTTTGTCGAAAACGCACAATTTCCAACTAGAAATAGAACGTATTTGTCAACTCTAAATCTTTTAGCCATGGGTATGAATGAATGAGTTAAAAGTAGCATTTAGTTTAAATAAGTTAAGTGGAGGAATCAAAAACATGCAGATTTTCCTGAACATTTTTTCAGTAGAGGATTAAGTAAGTATACATATGGTCTAATCAGTACAGTTCTCAAAATTAATACTTGCTCATTGATAAATAAGTGCCAGTATCACAGCCTGTATCAAAATACGAATTACACTAAATTTTTCCCGGCCCCGGCCATTTTTTGACCTTGCCCCGGCCGGGGCCGGGGATGCTCAAAAATGGCCGGGGATTGCCGGGGCCGGGGCCCCGGTCGATCACTAGCCTTAATGTATGATAATCATTATAACTTGCTGTTTAAGTTTTGAAAATTCTCCTGAATTTTCCTAGATATTCAGGATTCTCCTGAATTCTCCTGACATTTTAAAATTCTCCTGCATTCTCCTGCAGGTTTACAATTTCTCCTGAAAAGCCCATTCTCCTGCTACTGCTCCTGAAAATTTTAGATTCTCCTGAATTCAGGAGAATTCTGCACCTGGCAACCCTGCGATGGACCGCACATTTTATATTAAATACAGTAAAACTTTCATAGTTTATTATGCGTAAAACCTTACACCTGCACAAGACACTAGAAATATACACCAAATTATGTCTTGAAAAAGGAGCTTGCTAAGCGAGAGTTGTAAACTAAGAGGAACTTAAAGTTTAAACCTACCATTAAATTATAAAGATAATAATAAAAGATTTAAAGCTTTAAGAAAAAGAAAATGTGGTAAATTAAAACAAATTTAAAGGATATGATGAAACATTATTGTTGAGAATAGGACGATCACGTGCTATGTATAATGACTCCTTGATTAAAAGATCAAAAGAGTTGGATGCTCGACTGATAACCTTGAAGCAATCTGATGTAATTGGATGATTGCTATTTGAGATATGTTTGTGAATAGCAGATAAACTATCACCCTGAATTGGCTTTCCTGTAGCAAATGAGATGCCAGTATGCTCTGCCATTCTACTCCCAAAATGTCGGCGAGTTTCACCGATGTAACTAGCCATACAGCTAGAACACGTATACTTATATACTAAATTTGAGAGTAGCTTAGCAGGTACAGCATCCTTGTTCTTGAAAAACCGGCTGATACACATAACAGGTTTGTAAACAAACCTTACTCTAATCTGAGGGTAAAATGCAGATATAACCTTTAGAATTCTGCTGCGTACATTGTAGCCATGCACACCAGTGTAAGGCAAAACAAGAGAATAGCATAGTTTATCACACCCAAATTTTATGTCATCACTCTTATTATAAACTTTTGTCATAAAGTCTGATATGACCTTATCAATCAAGCTAAGCGGATACTCATTTTGCAGTAGAGTCTGCTTCAGCTTGTCAATATCAGAGACAAAAGTCTGATATGAGTTACAAATCATGTGAATACGACTCACAAGTGTCTTTATTAAACCAACTTTATAGGCAAAAGGAATGAAGCTAGACAATTTGGCATAAAGGCCAGAAAATGTGGGTTTCTGATATGTTGATGTAACAATATCATCGGACTTCCTTTCAACAAGCACATCAAGGAAATTTAATTTCTTGTCACATTCAGTTTCAAATGTGAAATTCATATTAGGATGTTGCTGATTCATGTAATCACAGAACTTTCTAGGCTGATTTCTGTCAGAAAACACTACAAATGTGTCATCAACATAACGTACATAAAACTTGGGTCTAATCTTTATACTACAGTCTCTGAGCCACTTTGTTTCATGATGGCTCAAGAAAATGTTGGCAAGAACTGGGCCAAGCGGATTACCCATAGCAACACCATCTATCTGTTGATAGATTTTACCATTACACGTAAAGTAACACTCTTTAACTGCGAGTTCTAGAAGCAGTTTGAATTGATGACAATTCATGTTATTTACTAACACGACATTCTGATCATCAAATAGTTTCCTAATACATATGTCAATGGTCTCATTGAGTGGAATATTAGTGAACAAGCTTTGAACATCAAGACTAGCCATAAAATGATGGCTTTTGAATGTAAAAGCCTTGAGTCTTGTCAGGAAACTACCAGTGTCACATAAAGTGTATTCATTAGTACTTATGTCTTGTAGGATCGGCACAAAATACTTAGCCAACTTATAAGTTGGAGTGTTGATGGCTGACAAGATTGGTCTTAAAGGAACATCTCTCTTATGAGTCTTAGGCAAGCCATATAGCCTGCCATAACTGCATCCTACAGGATTTATACTTTTATAGACATCAGCAGATAGTCCATTCTGTTTATGAACCTTCAGTATATGGGCTGATATGCGTTTCTCAACTGAGCGTATAAACTGACAAGGATTACAGTCAATGACTTTGAACTTTGAGATATCATTCAAGACATCATTCAACTTCCTAATGTAGTCATCTTTGTTCAGAATTACTACTTGATTACCCTTATCTGCCTTTAGAACAATGATATTCTTATCTTTTGACAGATTGCTGAGGATTTCATAGTCACGCTTTGATAGATTATCGCAATGCTTCTTATCATAAGTAAAATATGAGCTAAGAGCAATGTCTCGCAATTGATTCTTGATCATTTGCATTTTTACATTGTCACAGTTAAAGGCAGTTTGTTTCTTGAGGAAACCCATCAGTTTCTCAAAAGGTAGCAGATAATCACCATACTCGATCTTCCTAGGTGTAATAGAGTACTTCATACCATAAGACAACACAAGCTTCTCATGAGCTGTCAAAACTCGGTTACTTAAATTAACTACAACCTTTTCAGGATCGATACTATTGACACTTTTATGCATAAGCAAGTTTTTTACCTTCTTGCTATGCAACTGTCTAACATGGTTGAGAGATTTAGACACATTGCGTCTAATGTATGTTAATGCTACCTGAGAATCCAGCCAGGATACTCGTGAATTAAACAAAGAAATCTGCGCCTTCAAATCTCTTAGGACTCTTTCAACCTCTTTGATTTTAACTTTCAATTCCTCATTTAGCAGAAGCCTCTGGCATGTTATGTAACATTTAGAACGCTTAAGCATCCGATTAGAAACCTTGAAAGCCAGAAATTTAGGAAGCAAATCATTATCAATGCATTCTCTAAGAAATGCAACATCCAACTGAAGCTTATCATAGCGAAGTTGAAGCTTCTCAACTTTTCTCAAAAGTAACACAACTCCATGATCATACTTATTCTTCAAATTTGTGAATATATTTAGCTTTAAACGAATCTTGAAAAGAAAAGCAATAATAAAGAAAAACTTCTTAAGTCTAAAACTCACCAGGCCCTCCAACCCGCCCTTACCTCCACCCATCCTAGATGTCGTAGCAGTAGTGGAAGTAATCTGACTAGCTGAAGTTGTTTGATTGACAAGCGATTTTCTCCCATTATGCCTTAATTGACTAAAAATATTCGGAAAATTGACTTCAGTAGCAGAGGGGAAGCAATCTGACCAACCAATGCTGCTGGAGTAGGGTGTGGTTCGCTCCCATTGTCCTTCCATTGTTTATCGACTCTAACGAATGTAGCTGACGTTTCGACCAAGACTTTGGCCATCTTCAGAGCAAATTGTAGAACCGACTGATCATGAAGGAATAGTTTTGAAAAATGAGCTTGCTAAGCGAGAGTTGTAAACTAAGAGGAACTTAAAGTTTAAACCTACCATTAAATTATAAAGATAATAATAAAAGATTTAAAGCTTTAAGAAAAAGAAAAATGTGGTAAATTAAAACAAATTTAAAGGATATGATGAAACATTATTGTTGAGAATAGGACGATCACGTGCTATGTATAATGACTCCTTGATTAAAAGATCAAAAGAGTTGGATGCTCGACTGATAACCTTGAAGCAATCTGATGTAATTGGATGATTGCTATTTGAGATATGTTTGTGAATAGCAGATAAACTATCACCCTGAATTGGCTTTCCTGTAGCAAATGAGATGCCAGTATGCTCTGCCATTCTACTCCCAAAATGTCGGCGAGTTTCACCGATGTAACTAGCCATACAGCTAGAACACGTATACTTATATACTAAATTTGAGAGTAGCTTAGCAGGTACAGCATCCTTGTTCTTGAAAAACCGGCTGATACACATAACAGGTTTGTAAACAAACCTTACTCTAATCTGAGGGTAAAATGCAGATATAACCTTTAGAATTCTGCTGCGTACATTGTAGCCATGCACACCAGTGTAAGGCAAAACAAGAGAATAGCATAGTTTATCACACCCAAATTTTATGTCATCACTCTTATTATAAACTTTTGTCATAAAGTCTGATATGACCTTATCAATCAAGCTAAGCGGATACTCATTTTGCAGTAGAGTCTGCTTCAGCTTGTCAATATCAGAGACAAAAGTCTGATATGAGTTACAAATCATGTGAATACGACTCACAAGTGTCTTTATTAAACCAACTTTATAGGCAAAAGGAATGAAGCTAGACAATTTGGCATAAAGGCCAGAAAATGTGGGTTTCTGATATGTTGATGTAACAATATCATCGGACTTCCTTTCAACAAGCACATCAAGGAAATTTAATTTCTTGTCACATTCAGTTTCAAATGTGAAATTCATATTAGGATGTTGCTGATTCATGTAATCACAGAACTTTCTAGGCTGATTTCTGTCAGAAAACACTACAAATGTGTCATCAACATAACGTACATAAAACTTGGGTCTAATCTTTATACTACAGTCTCTGAGCCACTTTGTTTCATGATGGCTCAAGAAAATGTTGGCAAGAACTGGGCCAAGCGGATTACCCATTTTCTTGAGCCATCATGAAACAAAGTGGCTCAGAGACTGTAGTATAAAGATTAGACCCAAGTTTTATGTACGTTATGTTGATGACACATTTGTAGTGTTTTTCTGACAGAAATCAGCCTAGAAAGTTCTGATGATTACATGAATCAGCAACATCCTAATATGAATTTCACATTTGAAACTGAGTGTGACAAGAAATTAAAATTTCTTTGATGTGCTTGTTGAAAGGAAGTCCGATGATGTTGTTACATCAACATATCAGAAACCCACATTTTCTGGCCTTTATGCCAAATTGTCTAGCTTCATTCCTTTTGCCTATAACGTTGGTGTAATAAAGACACTTGTGAGTCGTATTCACATGATTTGTAACTCATATCAGACTTTTGTCTCTGATATTGACAAGCTGAAGCAGGCTCTTCAGCAAAATGAGTATCCGCTTAGCTTGGTTGATAAGGTGATATCAGACTTTGTGACAAAAGTTTATAATAAGAGTGATGACTCATTTGTAGTGTTTTCTGGACAGAAATCAGCCTAGAAAGTTCTGTGATTACACAAATCAGCAACATCCTAATATGAATTTCACATTTGAAACTGAATGTGACAAGAGAAACTAAATCTCCCTTGATGATGCTTGTTGAAAGGAAGTCCGATGATACATTGTTACATCAACATATCAGAAACCCACATTTTCTCGGCCTTTATGCCAAATTGTCTAGCTTCATACCTTTTGCCTATAAAGTTGGTTTAATAAAGACACTTGTGAGTCGTATTCACATGATTTGTAACTCATATCAGACTTTTGTCTCTGATATTGACAAGCTGAAGCAGACTCTACTGCAAAATGAGTA